>JACMZG010001914.1:3473163-3493563 GCA_018340805.1 Microvelia longipes | reverse complement strand
TTTTATCGATTATTTTAGTGAAGCTGCTTTTATCGATTATTTTAGTGAAGCTGCTTTTATTGGTAATTTTAGTAAAGCTGCTTTTATCGATTATTTAAGTGAAGCTGATTACATTGATTATTTTAGTAAATAGAATATAGGAAAACCATAGGAAATTAGAAAACCTTTTAACTTTTGCCGCTTCAAAATGATGGCCAGATGAAAATAATGATAAATAAATTATGTTGCTTACTTACGGGGAAAGTAAAAAATATTTAGACTTAATTAGTTTTTTCGTCATTAAATAAAAAATTCAATATCCTTCATTTTTGACTGGACGCCATTTTGTAAAGACGATATGAATATGTTTAGAATTTCTTATCTGAATTGACTATACATTTAATAGCAATTTAGCGAATTCTCAAACGGGGCCCAGTCCGGCCTTATCACTGGACAAGACATCTTCAAGTGATTATCACTAAAAATAGGGCAAGAATCAAGAGTCTATGTTTGTTTATAACCGAATATGATGGGATAATGGAAATGCCTTGTATGTATCTACGCTATTGAAGCGAATCATGCTCCCTCGGACGACTTGATAAAGCGAGGGACAGAGGACATGCAGGATACATTTAACTTGATGGCGGTAGATAAATCATCTTGCATCTGCAATCGACTCGTTCTAACACTGCAAGGTTCTTAGTGTTATAGGATGTTTGAATTTTCTAAGGATATATACGTCACAACTTCCTCGAATATGTATCACAAGAGTGCTATAGTTAAAGTTTTAACTTATTATAAAATAGAACAATATATACTTGTCGCATTTTTTCCCCTCTCCCACGAATTTCCTATTCATCGTTTATACTGTTTGTACACTGGAAATGTGTTGTATTCGAAAAAGACGTGAAGCCAATGGTTCCGAGCCTGCCCGATGCCAGGTACTCGAAAAGATCCCTAATCCTAAATGAACCTGGTTTTAGGCAAAATTTAGGACCCTCAATAATACATTTCTACCCCCCTCAATTTTATTGACATAACACATTATTTCAATCAATGACACAATGTTTTTGTTATATTATAATATATATATATATATATATATATATATATAATATATATATAATATATAATATATATATAAATATATATATATATATATATATAATATATATATAATATATATATATATTATATATATATAATATATAATATATATATATATATTATATATAATATAATATATATATTATATATTATATATATTTATATAAATAAATTTAAATTTATATAGAATTTAGTCTTGTTAAATTTCAAATTTTATATATGTACATGTAGAGATTTCTGGCTCCAAGACGTTTGTATGGGACACGATAACTTTCAAACGCTTTCTCGGATCGTAATGAAACACAGAAATCCCTTTGATAAAGTAAGGGCTACTTTGAGGAAAAATAAAATTTAAAGTTTAGTTTTAATTATGACTATATTTCGCCTTCTCCTCAAGGCATACTCATGTCTGTAAGTATAAAAATAAATTTTAGGTATTAATAGGATTATTAAAAATTAAACAAAACTGAATCAAATTGAATTAACTTAACTATAAACAATTATAAAAAAACATACCTCTTAGTAATACACATCGATTAAATCAGTTTCAAGTAAGCCACAGAAATCCCTAAAACCCCTATTGTTTATGAAGTATGTGTGACGTGATTATTGTAGGTTAATGCAATAATGACCTCATAATCATTTCAAAAAATTACCAATCTTTATATAGGGTAGATATATATATATTATATATATATATATATATATATATATATATATATATATATATATATATATATATATATTATATATATATATTATATATATTATATATATAATATATATATATATAATAAATATATAATATAATATATATATATAATATATATATTCTTGACCAGTGATGTCCCCTTCCAAAAAAATGTACCACTTAACTTCATTTAACATGAATTAGTACTATTAGCACTGCGTTTTTATTTTCTTTAAATCAAAATTATTTTAGTTAAATCTTTTAAAATAACAGACCCTTCTAATATAAACCTTTGGCGTGAAATTATTTTAAAATATATATATTTAATTTACCATAATTTTAACCCTTCCTTCCCTGGAAAATTATTATAATTAAGTTTGTGTCTGGCGTTTTAGCTCCAAATTACAGTCATTTATTTTCACCATTAAAATAAATGCGACTCGAGGATAATATTAATAAAACATCTAAAGTGTCGCAAGCTTTTCATTATTTCCAAATGGCTCCTTATTTTTTATTTTTTGTTTGGACGTGCGTGAGTGGTATCACTGTATTATCGTGACGGTCAAAACTAGAAGGTAATTATGCAGGAATAATGTTGGTAATAACATAGATATAGTAACTTTGAACAGATCAAATTAATTTAGATAGGTGTCATAGTCAATGACACCTACAAATGTCATGTAACACCAAATTTGAAATATATTTTTCATTGTTTAGTATCTCAAATTTTTCTTAGAGAGTGTTATGGTGGCAATCCTGTCATTGATTTATATTTGGTTTATTCCATTTAAAGTCATGTTCTTTGTTGTTGTCATACTTCTATTACAAGTTCTTAAATTCATATTCGTGTTTTGTGTTAAAGTAATTAAGCTCTGTGTTAACGTAACAGGGAGTACAAATAATTTATTTTTAGTTACTCATAAGTTTCTAGAATATGCAATTATTTAGATTCATTCAATGAAATATTTTTTTCAAGAAGGTATTGATTAATTAAAATAATTCTATGGTTTAACTATGTTGTGTTTTGATTGGTAATTGATTATTTTGTATAATGGTTAAAAATATGATGCATGTCTCTGTTTTCTCTCAGCAATATATATATATATATATATATATATATAAATATATATATATATATATATATATATATATATATATATATTCTTGTTCAGATGTCCCATTTTTTTAAAAAAAAATCTTTCTTTTTTCATGAGGTCATAGCTTATATATCCTTTGGAACACATTTTAGCGAATTTCTTAAAAGAAAAACAAGCTTATGGAATTGTGGTAATGGGAGGAGGTGGTTCTTCTGAAAAAAGATGCGTGCACATTGGTCAAGAATATTTTCATATTACAATCCATCCTCTTCGAGTATAGAAGATGGGAAAGCAAACGTGAATAATTCGCTCAGTACTGATCAGATCTAAAGTACTTCGTTATAACTTTAGTGTAGTTCTAGATAAAGGTTCTTGTTACTTGGTCGCGTTTCATAGCGTCATTTATGTCACGTGGAGCATGCTTTAAACTGCATGACAATGCCCTTTTTAAAAAGAAAAATTACCACAAAAATTAACTAGTAATTTATAAAATTGTAAGACATTAATTAAAAGTTTAATAATTATTTTGTATAAACTCTTTATCAGGTCATCAAGTCTAGATAAGTTTCAAACCTATGCAAACTTTATCTTCGTAATTTACATTAAGTAATTATAATGTTTACAAAATGCAATTTCGTTTAGATAAATTTAACTCGGAGAAAACTGCGCCTTACCTTATATTTTTCGGTGATAAAAATTATTAAACGGTAAGTAAATCACGGGATTTGCAAGCATGATATCAGATTTATTCTAATTTCAGATAAATTATTACAGCTTTCCTAAATTTTCCTTCAAGCGTTAAACTTAATTTTCTGTTTAAAAAAGCAATTATTAGCTAAAATATGCTGCCAAGTATGGAACCAAGCTTTTAAACAAAGTTCTTCGGTTTGCGTGGATGCCCGCAAGCCGGGCATATTTTCTTTAAAATGCGTTTTTTCATGATCAACAATCTATTTCTTGCATGAGTGTCCGGTTATACAATTATATGATCATCGTGTAATGAAAATACACGACTTTATTCCAAAATAATAATTTTATATTATAAATACAAAACTTTGGTCCGAAATGATCATCTTGTAATATAAATACACGACTTTGGTCCGAAATGATCATCTTGTAATATAAATACAAAACTTTGGTCCGAAATGATAATCTTGTAATATAAATACACTACTTTAGTCCGAAATGATAATCTTGTAATATAAATACACGACTTTAGTCCGAAATGATAATCTTGTAATATAAATACACGACTTTAGTCCCGTAATATAAATACACCTTTAGTCCGAAATGGTCATCTTGTAATATAAATACACGACTGTGGTCCGAAATGATCATCTTGTAATAATAAATACACCTTTAGTCCGAAATGATAATCTTGTAATATAAATACACGAATACTTATAATCTGTAATATGACGACCGTAATAAATACAAATAATGTAATCTTGTAATATAATACACCTTTAGTCCGAAATGACCATCTTGTAATATAAATACACGACTTTAGTCCGAAATGATCATCTTGTAATATAAATACACGACTTTAGTCCGAAATGATCATCTTGTAAATAAATACCAAAACTTTGGTCCGAAATGATAATCTTGTAATATAAATACAAAACTTTGTCCGAAATGCATCTTGTAATATAAATACGACTTAGAAATGATATCTTGTAATATAAATACACGACTTTAGTCCGAAATGATCATCTTGTAAATATACATCTGTAAAATACACTACTTTAGTCCGAAATGATAATCTTGTAATATAAATACACTACTTTAGTCCGAAAATATCGTTATGTAGTATAAATACACGACTTTAGTCCGAAAATATTAATTTAAATTACTAAAATTTGATAATTACTAAATGAAATCCTACCTTGATAAAACAACAAATTCTGTCGCGGTGGTCCGCATATCGAGTGAATTTCCTTTAGAATGCGTATTTCTTTGTGCTTAACAATCTTTTTCAATCTTAACAATTTCTTGCTTAAGGAATAGTTTATGCTTTAGACCTTGAGTAGTTACTCAATTGTCAAGCACTGCTCGTAACTCATTTTGTCTGTATTTTTCAAAGGAAATGCGCATAATTACCCAGTTGGTTATAGAAAACTATGCCTCTAAAATTGGCAGTGCACACCATTATTTGCACTAGTTTAATGCTCAGTTGGTTTCATGGTTGGTTTCTTTAAAGGGGTTTTGGCGCATTTCCTTTGAAATATACAGGAAAAGGTTTTAAACTTTAAGTTTAAAACTCGCGAAACTGATCCATGCACATTATCTTACTCACGGATCTGATCCATGCACGTTATTTTACTCACGGATCTGATTAATGCACGTTATTTTACTCACGGATCTGATCCATGCACGTTATTTAACTCGCGAATCTGATCCGTACAGCCCATCTTTCAGATAAATTATCGGACTGGCTTATTGGATTATCTGTGCGTGTATACGCGCATGATTTCAGTTCAAACCGGAGTCCAAATCCAGTCTGAACAGAAGTAATGAACTTTGAACTTAGTAACTAACGTCCTAAATATGAAGCTATATAATAGGGATCGAACATGTGATTTACCTCTCCCTTTGCAATCTAAGATCTACGCATTAGAAAAGATAAAGATATTTATCATTGAGTTCGACAGAATACAATCATTCGTAAAAGAAGAATTCTTTTTCGTAAAGAAACGAAAGACTTTAGCTGATTTCAGTGGATAAATCTACATTTATAACAATCTCCTCGACCAATAAGATTTTTCTTTATACTAATTATTACTCTACAAACGTGACATGAAGTTATGGTCAACCTGCTGTAGTTTTACATGGTCTTAAATGTAATGTTTGTAGTTTGAGCCATTATCCTTGATGTAATTTTGTTTCAATCTCATTAGTACATTATCTTTTTCTTCAATGTTCAAAGTGTACAAGACTTGTCGCATGAGATTCTATAAACACCCGACATTCAAGCTACTTTTGATTCGTTCTAGTCATGCAACTGTTATTTGGCAAAATTCTTATCTTTATGAAGAAGTTTTAAGTCCAGTGGTCTTACTGACAGAGGCCGGGGACGAAGTCTGTAAATCCCAGGATGTCGTGCTAGACGAGATGGTCGTGGCGTGTCCCATCCCGAGGATTACTTAGCACGCCAAGTCTGTACTGCAGTATTACTCATATTTAACTTGGTTATTTTTCTTCTTTTCTTCAATAACTTCTTCTTTCTTTATACGTTTAAGTTTCCAATAATTCCTAGACTTTATAGACAAATTGTTTACGTATGAATGCAATTGAGATCAAGTGCATTTATGCATACTAGGAAACAAATACAAGATTCTTTCACAAAAAAACTCATTATTTAACCTAGTTTTTGAAAATTGTACTCAACAAACAGCTTTAATGATAAGAATTTTGTTTGCATAAATATCCGAAACCGGGGTGTCACCGGAATCAACCGATTCAGGTGTTTTTAAGGCCACCTTAACTCACTCAGACACACAAAGTTTTACGTGCGTGTGACACAGTTATCATCTTTAGCTACTAGTTAGCTAAAGGGTTCAAAAATTATGTTCAAAAATAAATCTACCACTGTAGTTGTACTATTTGGAAAATATTTCTTATGACGTCGTTAACCCACAATAATGACTCAGCAAATATTTAGAAAAATCATAAAACGCGGAAAAATTAAGCGATGAAATTTGACACCCATGTAGCTATGTATAATACTAGTATAAGTTCTAAGTTTCATCTCATTATCAGCATTAGTTCAACTTTCATCAAACGACTTGTGTACTTTTTGTACTTTTTAAAAAAAAATCGAAAAATAACCCCAATTGGGTTGAAATTCGTTACAAATGTATACTGTTACTTTATAAATAAGTACACAAAGTTTCGTTTCAATACGACAAGTATATCCATGATTTTTGTTGGATCATAAAAGTTAAGCAGCATCGAGCGTGGTCAGTGCTGTATGGGTGACCGCTGGAAATGAAACAAATGTATTTACTATCAGGATGACCGAAGCAAGCCTAAAGAGGTGTTAAAGCATATACATTTGACGAATTGTATATTCTGAAAACGAGCGAAGCGAATCCGATGTGATGAGGAAAAGTTCCTAGTTACCCCCGTACCCGATTTTTTTCCTTATAGTTGAGCCATTTAGCCCAACTAAACGGCTGGTCTTTTAATACTGACCAACCTATTAAAGTAAAATAATATTTATTTAAAATAATTACTTTGTTAGCGTATACATATAAATATATTATGAGGCATAAAACATCTTTTTGGAAATCTCAGGTTATCAACATCTTTTGGTAACCTTCTCCATAAGAGTGCACGGTTTTTCACACATTGCATATACATTATTTTGTATTTTGCACGTTCAATTATTAAGGTTAATGTAATATTATATACTGTTTCTTTGATTATATTAATAGTCGGTCGCTCTAGTAAATCTTTACGCTTGACAACTTTTAATTTTTCCAAAATTTGGGTGATGGGTTAAAATTGGTGAATTTTGAAAATTTGTATTTTAATTTTTTTTTTATGGAAAAATTGTTTCAGGGGGATTATTAAACAATTTTATGAAGAATACTTTTTTCTCGAAAAGTCAAAATTAAGCCTACTTTACTCTTCGTCCATTTTTCGAAAATTGCAATTTTTTAGTCTACCGTTAAAAATAAAAATTAAAAAATATGAAAAATCTTAGTTTAAAAACATGCAGGAGCTTTTATCAAGAATGCCTTTTTTTTGGAAAAATTATTTTTTGTGTAATTTACACGTATAGGCAACCCCATCCGGGGACACACTGTATAATATCTTGTTTGAATTAAATAGCAAATAAATGTAATGTAAACTGTATGTAAACAATGAAATGTAAACTAAATGTAAACAATCAGAACTGTACATTTCCTCCCTTTTAAGATAAAACTAAATCCTCTCTCGGATGCCTCTTCAAAAATAAACGCAGTTGAAGGAAATGAAGACCTACAATATCAAACGAAGGTTTTCACTTCGTGACACCTGTCAGGAAAACCAGAAATCATTGAAAGATAACAAGATAAGAAAACGTTTGATGAGAATCAGTGGGGCTTAAATTTGTCCCTATCATTTATGAGTTTCTTTTATAAAAAATATAATAGAAACGATAAAACCTGAATAGGACTAGGATTCTGTAAGGCTTCTTGTGAGACTTCTAATTAATCTTTATTAAAGTTCACAAACTTTGTCAACTTAAATAAACTCTTAAGTAAATATCGAGTTTTATTATGAATAGATGAGACCAAGGACTTCATCCGATACCTCATAAAATAATCTATCTATTTCTTGCGTTGTAAGCTTTATATATATATATATATATATATATATATATATAATATATATATATATATATATATATATATATATATATATATATATATATATATATATATATACATATACACACACACACACACACACACACACACACACATATATATATATATATATATATATATATATATATATATATATATATATATATATATATTATATATATATAGTGTCGTAAAGTTGAACTGTAAATACTATTTCCTTCTCTAATGAGTAAGCCTAAAGTGTTAAAGTGTAAATAAAGCTTTAAGTGTCGCGCCAATAAATATGTATGTTCTTTATAACTTACAAACTAAAATTTATGCGGATATTTTCACAACTAATTTATTACAAATTGTAAAAATTCAGTAAGAGAACTAAAGCTTATAGGCCGTGAAAGTTTCAAATTTAACAGTTAATATTTTCCAAATGGCGTCTAATATTTCGTGGATCTATTAATAACCTATAGATATATATTTGTGTCAAATTTTAACACAATTGTGCAAATTTTCGATTTTTAACGATTTTTTTTTAAATTTTGATGATTCAGCAAATTAGGTTATCGTTGTCTGGAAAATATCATCTTTCGGGCAGCACAACGAAAGCTAAAGTCTAGTTTTAGATAAGCCTATCTAAGAACTATTATGTACTGTAAAGTACTATAATGTACTCTGAAGAACTATACCGTACTGTTAAGCGCTACTATGTACTCTGAAGCACTGTAATTAACCGTAAAATACTATAGTATACTGTAAAGTACTGTAAATATACTAAAGTAAAGTTCTATAATGCAGTACAATCTCACGAGTATTTATTCCGAAAAATCAAAACAACAAATTTCATCGGAAATAATGAAAACACAGGCATTTGTCTCGTTTCCAACAATGGACGAAATAGTAGAAATTCCTTTCCTAAATCTGACAGTTTCACCCTTTGTCCTCTTAATCCTTTTTACAAAGGCGAAGAGAAGAATTTTCCAGGATCTTGTGAAAAGACAGAGCGAGGAGTGTGTCTCTAATCCCAACTGTGAATGAACCTGGGTCACGTGACTCTAATTTGAAGCTGTTTCTTTTTTGTCCATTCCCTATCAACAGTTGATTGATTGTTATTTCAATTAAATGTTAAATAAATGTATTTGCTTTTTAGATTTTTTCTTTTTAATTTTATCAGTTTTTTTTACTTTTTAACGAATTTTCTTTGTCAAAATTTTCTTTTTAACGGCTTTTAAAATCTTGTAGAACTCCGTAAAAGAGTAATATAGTCAATGACCCAGCTTTAGTTCTATTATAGATTTTTATTAATTTCATCAACCACTGTTTACATCTTCACCTAGGCTAGTCTAGGTAAAAATCTTTGGGGGGCTTAGCCCCTTTACTATATATACTGTATTTTTGAATAAGATCTACTCCAATCATTTCTTTATTCCTATTTACCAATATTACTTATCTTCCTATTTAACTTCTAAGTAAATGAAAGGAAAAATAAAGTCATAATTAATTATTTATTGATAAAATATCTTTTCATATAATAAATAAAATATTTTATTTTATTATGTATTTTGTAAATATATTTTAAATAAGTTAAATTTAATTTTAGTTTAATTAGCTAAAAAGGCAATATGTTTCTCTGGGAGGCTAATTTCAAACCAGGGGGGAGGGGGTTAGCGCCCTCCTTAGAATCGCCTTTACATATTCAGTAAAACTGAAACACAAATAACATAAATTCATTACACCAACTTAAGGACCAAAACTTATTAAACTTTATTCTAAGTACGACACACAGCTAAAATAAGTTGACAGCGCGTGAAAATAGTGTTGAGGAACCAATAAGGTTGGTCTGCATCTAGGACTAACCTCATTGACTCCCTCGTATTATTTACCCAAGCTGAAATACTGAAATACAATAAAAATGCTGAAATACTATAGGTTTTAATGTAGTATTTGCAATAGACCAAGAGCCCAGGGATGTTTTGTTAATAAAAAGTGTAATGGCTGGAACCGGTCTCAATTTTTCGTAAATACCTTCCTGAACAAGGATCTGCAATTCTGACGACTTGTATCGGATGGGTGTCCCAGGCAGAACGCACTTTAGGGGTCCAAGGTTCTGCCTGGGACACCCATCCGATACGAGTCGGCAGAATTGCAGATCTTGTTCAGGAAGGTATATACGAAATATTGAGACCGGTTCCAGCCATTACACTTTTTATTAACAAAACACCCCTGGGCTCTTGGTCTACAAGTTTTGCTTTAAGTTGACCTAATAAATTTGTGATATTTGTATTATAGATTTTTAAAGATGTAAACAGTGGTTTACGAAATTATAATAAAATACAGAAGTATTAAAAACTAATTTAAAACTAATGCTGGTTCATTATATGTAATCTTATTTTAGCATTTTTATTTAAAAAAATCACTAATGAAATGGCTCACAAAGCGGGAGTGCGACACTAATCCGTTTCAGAGGTCATAAATCACAAATAAGTAAGGTAGGTTTAGCAACATTATATATATATATATATATATATATATATATATATATATATATATATATATATATATATATATATATATATATATACATATATATATATATATATATATATATATATATATATATATATATATATATATATATATATATATATACATATATATCACACTAATATTTTTCTTAATTAAATTTAAATAAAAAATAACAATTCAAAAATTAACATCAAAGAGCGTTTGAACACATTACAACTAAAAATCGTTACAAATGTAGACCTTAATGAGAAAAAATCTGTATTAATTCAGGTGTAATCATTAAAATTTTTGAAACCTAGTTTACCGAGTTTACCAATGTTTGAAAAGGTCAGTATAATTTAGGGATAACATTTTGGGCCAGTGTGCATTTTATATTTTTTTGGATGCTGAATGGATTTAAAGGTCCAAAGTCGATAAGACCACTTTAAGCAGCTAAAACTATCTCCGTGATGAACAAATGGAACCAAGGTGGTAAATGTATGGCCAAGGTGATAATTACGTCATTGAGGGGTTCAGACAAAAATTAATTAACACGGTCAGCCCGAAGAAACTTCGAGAGAGGTACCTTTTTCAATGTATTTTGAGAGCCCGAGTAAAATGAAATCAGTCCAGATAGTCCAAGAACCAGGCCTAAAAAATGTGATTTATTTTGTACTACTTCAAACCAAATTTTTCTGAAAATTATCGTTACTTATGAAGGAAAACTATAGTCTGCCTATCCAGAGTAGAACCCTTCATATAAATGCGTTCGCTCAAAATATTAGAAAATCGCACAAATGCCAGTTTTCTTGAAATAAGTGGTTCCCTATAGGTCGTGTGCAAAACATGAAGAGAACTTTTTTTAATATTGATTAAATTTTCTATAAACCGAGTGTTTTTTCGTCAAAATTGGATAAATAAAACTAAAGTTGACCATTTGGCCAAGTTGACCATTTGGGTTTTGTTTCTTTGGCCATTTCTTAAATGGCCAAACAAATTTGCTAACTTTGCATAAATTAACCATTTTTTTAGTGTTTTTGAAAAAGCCATAACTTTGATTGCAGTTATCCGATTTTGATAATTAAACACTCGTTTTATCGAACAGTTTATCACCTTTTAAAAATGTTCTCTTCATGTTTTGCACATGATCCACACGGAACCAATTATTTCAAGAAAACTGAAATTTTTGCGATTTTCTAAAATATTGAGCATGCACATTCATATGAAGGACTCCACTCTGGATAGGTAATATAGTCTATCCAAAAGGAATTTTTCCTTTTGCGAATTAGAAACTGGTAATTATTTTAAATTATATCTTATTAAACAAACAAAGCTAAGAAACTAATATTTCCCATGGGTTTAAAGGCCTAAGTACTATCATCAAAACGGAATTTTCAGCAGGCGGAAGCCGCTTCTCAACATTACCTTTTAGAAGGTTATTCAAATGTTCTTTACCTAAAGGAAGTCACATCAGGGGGTGACTGAATCAGGAAGTCACAAGGGGGCAAAACAAAACAAAACGGAACTTAGCACAAAAAAGATGACATAAACATTCCCTACACACTACTTACATCAACTTAAACCGTACTTAAATCTGTGTTTCACACGCCTTCTAGATTGCTAGTTCTTTTAGTTCATATTTTTAGATTTCTTTTTATTCTATTACTTAAGCAGTAAGTACCTTTATTATTCGACATGCCTTTATTACAGTAAATGAAACCGTTGAAGATATATAAAACCGTAGAACTGAATTAAAAATACAACTTCAAAATAAAAGGTATTTTTAAAAGAACCAACACTTGTACTTGGACTGTAAAGGAGGGTATAAACAAATAAACTCATTGAAGTTAAAGATGTTATCTTCATTTGTAAGTCAGATCCCTTATCTCAAGTCATATTAATAAGATCAACTAGTTCTATAGTCAACAGTTTTTACTAATGATAGTTATTTTTAACGATCAGTTCTACATTGCTTTGTATAGATATCTGATATAATGCCTATTTAAAAGCTTATACTGTGAACACCAGTTTTTCCTTCCCTATTTTCTATAATAAGAGGATTATTATAGATCCTTGACATAAAAAAACTATTTAAAAAATCACTAAAATGGGACGCTCACTTTTTGATATTATGTCCACGTCTCAGCACTTACAGATCCTGAAAATAAAAAAAGGTTGGTCGCTACACATTGTCGACGTTGGGATCATATAGCAGTTTGTCGTGTTACTCATTTTTAAGAGGCGTTCTGCCACAATACATACTGTCAAAATACATTGTGCCACAATACATACTGTCACAATACATGCTGCCAAAATAATAATGCTACAATACATACTGCCACAATACATACTGCCTTAATAATAGCTATTTTCCAAACGTATCAGTCAACATCTGTTATCTGTTTCCATAAAGATGTATAAAACGAAAATCAGAACAAATGCTCTAAGAATAAAATTTGACTTCTTCCATGTTTTCACTCTACCCAATCTATGTTTATCAAATGTCAGACACAATTTATAAACATTTCGATAACGCCTATCACTAATATAATTTCGATAACGCCTATCACTAATGTAATTTCGATAACGCCTATTACTAATATAATTTCGATAACGCCTATCACTAATATAATTTCGATAACGCCTATCACTAATATAATTTCGATAACGCCTATCACCAATATAATTTCGATAACGCCTATCACTAATATAATTTATGCCTTGATTGCAATTTTTTTCCTCATTTATACCGTAAGTAGGAATGAGGAAGAAACCGTGTATGCAAAAAAATCCGAAACCTGCAATCACCTGACTTACCTGGTTCAGGTTTTGTAAGACAACAAGTTGTCACAAAGTTGTCTATCTGTATGTGTCTCCTATCATCCTAGCTCCCAACGTATTTATACTAGAGAGCTGAAACTTGATACAAAAATCAATTTTTGTGTCCAGTTGTGCCAACCAAAAATATTTATTTTTGACGTCATCAAACTGTCTGAGAAGACTTAATCAATATAAATTAGGTGATTTTTATAATCTGAGGACGAGCGAAGCAAATCTGAAGTAAAGAAGTTCGGATAAGTGTAGTAAATCTGATATAGCGAAAAAAGTTTCGAGGTAGCCTGTCTTTGATTTTTTGACCCAATAAATGGGTGTTCAAATAAATAATTATAGCCATTCTTAACAGATCAAAGACTGAATAAATGTCACTTGTATCATGAGAAGGGGAAAACGTTAACGATACAGATACGAATGGGTTGAATCCTTATTCTGTCTTACATAGATAAATTATGTATCAAAATACTTAAAATTAATAATTATTATTGTATGGTTGTATTATACGTATTCATTAATGCGTTATCCTCATCTCATAATTTATTTTAATTTCATTAACTTTGATTTCAATAAATTATTTTTTGTCAATACATTCAAACTGTTTTTGTCCAAGACATTTCTATGATTTGTTTGTTAATGTGTAATAAGTAATTTAATATATTCAAAAATTATTATTTAAACTTTTTGTTGCTTTGTTGAATTCGTATTTAATTCATATTTTTAAAGATAATCCTTAAGTTAATAAATTCGAAAATATTTGATTATTCCAAGAAATAAATATTAAAATAAAAGATGGAAAAAGAAATATTGCTCACAGTCGTACCTACAAATGCTTAACAATAAAAAGGGTACATTATTTTGAACTCAATTATAAATATTTGCGGTCAAGTGGGTTAAAATATGAATTAATTTCAATCAAATGAATAAATGAAAGGTTTGTAATAATAATAAAAAATGATAATTATAATTTGATTGAATTAATAAAACAGTTGGTTTGTTCTGAATCCCTAACAAAAGGGAAGTATAGAACCAGAAGATGGTTCAACGTTAAGATATGATATTTGTAACGGAGTTTCTCGAATCAATCATTTTCATAACAGTTAACAATATGTAGGATTGTTATATTCAAATTATCGGACGGAGATTAACATGCAAAAGTAGGGGAGCGAAGACTGAGTCCTGGGGAACACCCCTTGAGTAATAACTTATATCTGTGCTTCACGTCTGCTTGTCTCTCATCTGTCGGAAGTTTGCTTCGGTTGTTGGAGTTGTTTTAACTTCGTTTACTTGTTTCCTTGTCTTTATAATATTCAATCATAATAAAAACTTTATCTTCTAATCCAAGTTTTCCTTTAAACTGTTTATAGTTTTAACATTTGTAAATTTAATTATTTTCTTTTTATCATTTACCTTTTTTATACTAACAGAAGTAAGGCTAAGCTAAAATTTGTAAAATTGATAAAAATAAGCATTATTGCTCTTTATCTTGGTTTTGAATTCTCTTATTTTATCTATAGCTCCTAAAAAATATCTAATCTTATTATGTCCCTGACTTTGCTCTAAACTTCTTCAAAAAGTTACATTAATTTTTAACTTAATTATTATAAAAAAAATCGGGTACGGGGTACCTCGGAACTTTTCCTCAACACGTAAAGGTGACGATGGAACGTAATAAAGTAACTTTTTTGAGGTAGTACGTAATTGAGCACTTTATTGGACCGTTTTTAGGATGAGAAGCCAATCATTATTGTTATAGGAGATTATTTAGTACTTTTCACTTTTCAAGAGGTTTCTTTAAAAACGTTAATTTTGTTTCTGTTTTTGTTCGTAGACTAATTTTTTTTCACGTTTGTTTTTTTTTCACGTTTTTTTTTTTTTTTCAATTATGTATATAGCGCAGTTTATTTAAATGAGTGCTACCACCAAAAAATAGTGTATGCCATCCGGCTGAGAATGCCTTCATGTCTTGGGAATTTTTCAAGGTAAATCTAATCGCCGTGACATACACACTTCTCAGCCTTATGGCATAAATAACTATTTATTACGTAAATGTATATACTTGTACTAAATTTCAACTCAATTTGGTTATTTCCCGATTTTTCTCATTTTTTAAAAACGCACACAAGTCATATGATAAAAATTGAACTAATGCTGAAAATAAGATGAAACTTAGCACATATGTTAGTCTTATACGTGGCTACATGTGTGCCAAATCTCAATCTGATCGCATCATTTTCAGCGTTTTATGATTTTTTTTTAAAACTTTCGCTGAGTCTTTATTGCAGGTTTATAACATCATAAAGAAATTATTTTTCTGAATGACACAGCTGCAGCACTAGACTGATTTCTGTACAAAGTTTCAACTCTCAAACATGAATACACTAGGAGCTCCGATAATAACAGACACACACACACTTACAGACAGAAACAATTGCAAAAACTACTCATATCAAGTAGGAGGTATAATAAGACCTCCTGAAGGAGGTCTTATTAGTTTACTTAGGATAATTCCGGTGGCATCCCGATTTCGGAATTTTCGCAAACACAATACTTTTCCTATATACCTGCGGTATAAATAAGGAAAAGTAAAAATATATCTGTATTTAGTGCAAATAAAAAACATATTTTCACCCAGGAAACCTAAATACATGCAAAAGTATAAATAGCATAACTGTCCGGATTATAACTAATATACTTATTATTATAAAATTACCTTAAGAAACTTAATAAATTTAATTAAGAAGTATGTACTGAAATATATGTAACGTTATAATATAACTGATCCTTTAAATTCAATAACTGTTTTATATGTTTATAATTTATTTAGATTTATTTATCTTAGGCATAACAGATTAATCTTCTGAAAAATATAAAACATTTTGGACAAAAACGATTTTTGAGAACAAAATTATTGAAATTTAAAAACAAACTGCTAAGTAAGCATGTTGTGTATTCGTAAAGATAGATTTCAAGTGCGTTTTTAAAGGAAAGAAAAAAGAGTTTTAAGAAAAAAGGAAAGTTAAAGAAATTATAAATATAGTCAAATTTGATAACAAAGTTAATTTTAAAAAAGATATAGAAAAATTAAGTTCCATTTACTCAAATTTAATAAGGAACTCTTAAATCTTTAAATTCTTAATTTAGTTTAAAATTTTGTTTTTCAACTAAAATTATTGGTAACCCGATAAATACTGTCAAATTATAATTATTGGTAACACTGATTTTTTAAAAAATTCTTCAATGTAACAGTTTTTAACGGGTTTTTAAACATAGCTTACCAAACCATACCAAGGTGCAATATGAAGTAGTTTGTAAATTTGTATTTTCATTTTATATTTTATATTTGTTACACTCTGATGATGACTAATTTTTAGTCGAAAGCTTAGTTATTATTATATATTAAAAAATAAAGGACTTTTGTGTAACTAATCTGTTTTTAAATATATATAGTTTTATAAGTCCACAAATAAAAAACTTTTTAAAAAAGATTTTATTTATTATAAGCTTTACACAAGCAATAATAAAAATGAAGCGGATATATTTTACAATTTTCAAGTCTTTAACTCTATTATAAAAGTGGATAACAGCACCTAGAAGGAACAATAAAATAACATAAACGAAACTATTAATATAACCTAACACATTGGCGTTATCTGTGACACTCTGAGCAATAATTCAGAAATATTATCAGCAACATGATCTACAACATACCCGCCTACCAACATGTTGTTTCTCACTTTATTCTTTATCGATAACGGAAGAACAAGAGCGATAAAAATAATTAAAATAAATAATTTAAAACAAAACTAAATTAAAAACAGTATGAATTAATTGCTATGCGGTCTAAATGTAAAAAATGAAGACGGAGAAAAAAAATTTGTCAAATTATAATAGAAATAAATTAAAACTCGGTTTAAAAGAATGTGCTGAGCTGATTGTTATACTGGCCACGCCCCCATCGTGTTTTATCAGGCTCTAAACTCTTTTAGGGTACAGTTAACATATTTTGCATGTTTTTTTAAAATATATGTTTTAAACTTATTAAAGACAGCATCAAGATTTTAGTAGTGTAAAAAAACTAGCTGACTCTTTTTGAGCAACTCTTTTATTATAAGAATAATTATAATAAAACTCTAAGGTGTTATTTTGAAAAATTCTGGCGCGGTGGTCCGCATGTCGGGCGAATTTCCTTTGGATGCGTGTTTCCGTGCTTTTTACATTATATAAGTTTACAACTACTAAATAAATAATTCCGGCGCGGTGGTCCGCTGTCGGGCGAATTTCATTTAATGCTTGTTTCCGTGCTAAACAACCCATTTCTTGCTTAAGGTTCTGGTTCATGCTTTAAGAACCTAAGCAGTTACTCAATTGTCAAGCACTGCTCGTAACTCATTTTGTCTGTATTTTCCAAAGGAAATGCGCATAATCATCCAGTTGTTGTACAAAACCATGCCTCTAAAATTAGAAGTACGCACTATTATTTGCACTAGTTTAAAGCTTAGTTACTTATCTTTAAGCTTAGTCAGTTATCTTTAAAGGTTTTAGCGCATTTCCTTTGGAAAATACAGACAAAATGAGTTACGAGCAGTGCTTGACAATTGAGTAACTGCTTAGGTTCTAAAGCATGAACCAGAACCTTAAGCAAGAAATGGGTTGTTTAGCACGGAAACAAGCATTCTAAATGAAATTCGCCGACAGCGGACCACCGCGCCGGAATTATTTATTTAGTAGTTGTAAACTTATATAATGTAAAAAGCACGGAAACACGCATCCAAAGGAAATTCGCCCGACATGCGGACCACCGCGCCAGAATTATTTTCTAGTTGTAAACTTATATTAGGTAAAAAAACGATAAAAAATTATAGACCCTTCCAGGATGTGAACCCAGGTACTCTGGGTTTGAGTGGTCGTATTGACTCCGGACCACTGGCATTCAACTCAGAGGCCCAAAAAACATTGAAAACGACACCCTACTCGAAATTTAATTTTCAACGACCGTAATTTTGGTTTTCTATAATTTTTGTGGTTTTTTTCGACTTTTTGGTATCTTAAAGTGGTCGTATCGACTTCGGACCGGTTTCATTCGATTCAGTGCCCAAAATTACATAGAAAACGACACCCTACTCGAAATTTATTTTTTATAGACCTAAATTTTGGTTTTGGGTAATTTACAATGGTTTTTTCGACTTTTTGGTCACTTAGAGTGGTCGTATCAACTTCGGACCGGTTTCATTCGATTTAGCATCTCAAAAAACATAAATGATGACCTTTTTTGCGGCAAAAAATATTAACCCTGAATTTTGCCGATTTTTTGAAAATTTCGCTGACTCAGCAAACCGGGTTAATGACGTCAAAAACCTGGTTTTCAATAGGGTTCGTGTCCTCCCCAAGGTTGATTTTTGTACCAAGTTTGGTTACAAAATATTAATCCGTTCGAAAGATAGAGTGTTTACAAGAAAGTGTCTAGAAATACATATGTATATATATATATATATATATATATATATATATATATATATATATATATATATATTATATTATACATATATATGTATATATATATATATAAAGTCTCGCGAACTTATTTTTTCGTCATTAGGGACCTCTGAAACGGATTTGTGTCGTGGTCCGAGGTTCAAAATTCCGCTATGACGCCTATCCCATTAGGCGAATTTCCAAAGGAAATTCGCTAAAAATAGCTATTATTTGGTAGAGATAATTATAACTTGAAGAAAGTTTATAATTTACCTCAAGTTTAAAATAATAGAGAAGGTATTTTATTTAATATTAATTTTTTTATAGGGTTTAATTTTAAAAGAAAAAATCAGTTACGGGGTACCACGGAAATTTTCCTTATTACATCGGATTAGCTACGCAAATCCTTTGAACGTCGTGATTATCCATAGCATAAGGTGGTATTAGTATCAAAATGTTCACACAATTGAGTGTCACCAATCGTATAAAAAAGTAATAAGATAACTTAAAGATAACTTAAGTGGCAACGCAATTGTATGTTACCTATCGTCCACGAAGTGACAATGACAACACGATTGTCTGATACCAATATAGCACTAAGTGACAAAACAACTTAGTTTTAACAAAAATCACTTAGCTAATAATGTAACAATGTAACAAGATAACTTAATGATTAAGTGAAAACTCAATTCTATATTACCTTTCGTCCACAAAGTGACAACACAATTGTCTGTTACCAATCGTCCACAAAATGATAACATAATTGTCTGTTACCAATCGTCCAAAAATGATAACATAATTGTCTGTTACCAATCGTCCACAAAATGACAACTAAATTGTCTGATATCAATCGTCCACATAATGACAACACAATTGTCTGATACCAATCGTCCACAAAGTGACAACACAACTTAGTTTTAACAAAAATTACTTATCTAATTAGGTGATAACACCATTGTCTGTGAAGAATATATTCTAGGGATAGATAGGGACGGTAATTATGGTAATATAACTAGAGCAGATTGTTCTCCTATTAGATCCTTTGTGTGCCTGACTGGGGCGAGCCGACCCTAATACAGACGTAACCAAGCAGCCCTCCCCGAGGCTATGATTTACTGTATCCTACCGGAATCGAAATGATTTCACGCTTCTTTATCAGTTTGTATCTGGACCCTGGAGACAGATGGTTTCAATCTGTTCCTTCTGTTTTTAAAAATTAAGTAATATGATATTAATATCTGTTTTTAAATAAATACTTTTATAACGTGCTTGTATTTTAATTGAAGCAATAAAAAAGCAACTCGGTTAAAAATGCGAGAATGTCTCCGAGTTTCGAACCCGAGAATGTCTAATAAAGGGGATGCCT
>JACMZG010001914.1:3360663-3468163 GCA_018340805.1 Microvelia longipes | reverse complement strand
AAAGCAAGATAAACAACATAAAGGTTGAGGTATTTGATCTGGCTTGAGGTTAAAGATAAAGTAATACTATGAAAATTTGGCCTTGTATTATATAATTGAATATTAAATGAAAATAGAATTGAACTGGTATTCAAATACTCGGATAACTAACAAAATTTAAAAGGGGATGTCAAAAGATAGGTAGGCCGAAGATGGAATTGGCAGAAAGGTAATAGATATTAAAAGTTAGGAAATAGATATTTGAAAATAACAAATTAACAAATAAGAAATAAAAATATAAGTTGAAGTTTTCTTTAGATTTCGTTCAAAATATCAGTTTCTCGTAAATAGTTGAATAGGTTTTGAATAATGGTTTCGTCAGGTAAATTTGAATTTTTTTCAGGTGAATTTTTTTGTATTATATTATTAATTGTATATATCTGGAGAGAGTGTCTGTTTGTTAGAGTAGACTCAGTGTTGCTCACGAGTCTGTCCTCATGCAACACATATGGTTGGGTTAGAATTGTTTTATGATTTTTCTGTTAAAAATGTAACATTCAATCTTGTACTTGTAAATTATTAAATAAATTATTAAATTTAAAAAAAAAGAATAACTGCACTTACGGATCGGTTTGCACTTGTTTCTTATAATCTACTTTCAGTACGCTGTGTGAACGGAACAGAGTTATAAATTCATTCCTTTATAGCATCAGATAATGTTTTAACGCGTTTAAAATAACCTCAAGCATGCATGGAACACGACATTTTCAAACGCGTTACTTTTAATAGTATCAAGGCTTTATTAGTTATGCCTATAATCGTAAAATTCAATACGATTATAAACACTTGACTTCTTATCACGAAATCAAAACCGCAAAGAAATAATAAAAATCAAAATGTAAAAATAATTACTATCTTGTTATCTTTAAATAATAACTTTGAATACATTATAAGAATACGAGGGGTGGAAAAAAATGGAAATAATTAACTCGATGAAGAAAAATCATAAAAATATTCCAGACAAGGGAAATCTAGATAATTCCTCATCAAGGGTCAGCCGTGTTTAGGCTTTTCTCTTGGTTGTCATCAAAGCGTGTGTATGCATAGGTTGTTTCAAATACTCGCCAACCTTGTTCTATTTAATTTTATACCAACCGTGACGCTCTTACGACAGGCTGGCGTATTTCTAATAAGTTACATTTCTTTCATTGGATTATTAATTAAAAAGAAAGGTTAGCACAAAAAATTAACCGTGCTGTAAATATATATTGAGTTTCAAAATAAACATCGTTTGTACTATGGCATAAATTTGAACTAATCCGTGACGTCATGTTTGCTGTTTTTAACTAAAAGTAATTTTTTACTTTTCCTCATTTTTCATTTATTACCGTAAAAAAAAGAAAAATATTTTTCCCATCAGAATTTTAAGACCTTTGGAATAAATTCCTAAATTGTGCTACTCTCCAAATAGCACAACGACAGCAGTAGACTGATTTTGTACTATGTTTTAACACTCTAGCATAAATACACTAGGAGCTACGATGATAACCCACACTCACACAGACAACTTTGTGAAAACCACTCAGAAGGCCTTTAAACACATAAACGGATAATTCCGGTGACATCCCGTTTTCGGAATTTTCCTATATACGTGACACAATACTTTTCCTATAATACGTATGGTAGTGGTAGTAATATGGGGGAGAGGTAGTAACTACCAGGCGATTAGGCCACGTTGTTGGGCCCTTTTTGCCAGCTCCCCAAGACAGTGTTCTACTCCTTTTAATTTCAAGTGTAGGTATATTTCATCTAATCTTGACAGAAGGGCCGTTAATTTCTATGGTTCCTCTCATGCTTTTTCAAGCAATCATACATATTTTCATTGACTCTTATAGTCTAGTGAAAACTGGGAACAATACGTGCTCTTACTGTTAAACCAAACCTCCACACACCTTAAACTACAAGGCAGAAACAGTATAGTACTATAATGAATCTACAATGAGGGTCCTAAATTTTGCCTATACCCAGTTTCATTTAGGGTGAGGGATCTTAAACGAGTATCTGACAACGCACAGGCTCGAGACCAACGGCTTTTACGTCCCTTCTGAAGGACGTGGTACGCAGAATTTTTATCCCTCTCATAAAAATCCTAGAGGCCCGTGCTGGGATTGAACTCATGACTAGAGGCCATTCATTCTGTGTATTGGCCGCGTACCTTGACCACTACACCACGGGTGACTCTATACGTATGGTATACATGATAAGAAGTAAAAACTCGATAAATTTCTTCGCTGGCAAAGAGAAAACTTTAGTTGTATAATATTGAGGCTTAAATTGCGCAATAAGTACTTTTAATGTGCAAAATATTCTTTCAAAGCGTTATTCAAAAAGGAGTGAAGTATTCCTTTGCCTTAACATTGTAAAATTATTAGCTTTATAATAGAGACATTTTTCTCATGGTTTATATGATATTTGTAAAGATCAGATCTATCAGCCTCTATGTATCTTAAATTCGTGTAATCGCCCTTATCCTAGGTAATTAAGACTTAAGTGTGATAGCTGTAGAGATTAGCGATGTGTATTAGACCACATAGCAAGTATGCCACGCCCTTAGGCCCTTTTTCTAACTTACTTAGATTGGAAGTAATATTTTAACTTGTAAATCGAAGTAAATACATTGTGCGTTTAATCCACAGTAGAACCGTGGCTTTGCGATAAGTTTCAATAGCTAAAACTAGAAAAAAACACTTGCCTCACTGCCATTAATACATAAACTGAAATACACATAATACATAATCTGAACTGAACATAATACATAAACTGAATATACTTAAACAAATTTCTGATTTACACCCCGAAACGCACAAAAACCATAAAAAAATCATATTTAAAATATATAAAATATAGACAAATTTAAAAATCAAGCAAATTATATCACACCATAGGTAATATAAAGTTGATCTAAAGAAAGATAGTAGCACAGCTTGCATGTGTGATAATTTATTGTTTGACATATAACGCTGAAAAACACTCGTTTTTATGAAATTTAAGTTATCTAACCTTTTTCAGCATTATATGTCAAACAATAAATCATCACATAAAAGCTGTGCTACTCTTTTGCTCTATATAAACTTTATATATCTTATGGTTTGATAGAATATGTCTAATGTTTAAATCTATCTATATCTTAATCATGTTAACATGGAAAAACATGCAATTTTAAGGTTAGAAAACGTTAAATAGAACAATTTTAGAATTTAATTGGTTCACTTTGAAAATATGCTTTCCATTTTAACTAAGTGAACATTTGGAGTGGATTTCACAGTCAACTATACTGGTTTGAAGTTTAAGAAAATAATATATGAAATGAGGCTCTTTGAGCTTACTACTGACGTCATATAAAACTGGATTTTAAAGGTAACGGCTATAACCTTTCTACGTAACCCTGAGTTGGGGTTACTGGACAATTAATATCAAGGAGCGGGTTATTAGTTATGGAGTATAAAAAGATAAAGAGGGCAAGGGACCCTCGGAGGGATGATCAAGTTTGAGTAATTATCACAAGGGCCTGTGTCACGTGCTGTCGTAACTCGGTCGTCATAGTAACGGAGCAAAAACAAAGCCTACACATACGGCGCCTCTCTTTATTACCCGGGCCTTTATGGCTCTTCTTATTAAAAGAGAAAATTTTAATTTGAAAAGTCAGAGGAGCTGTTAGAGAGATGACAGCGCTTTATTGCTCTCACCATTCATTGGATAAAAATGAAATCCTTTATTTATGGTGAAAATATTTGAAATAATAAAATTAAAACGAGTTACTCGAATGTTTTGGTATTATTTTTACTTTCACTTAATTATAAAGTAGATCTATAGGAAAATATAGTATTATATTATATATATATATATATATATATATATATATATATATATATATATTATATATAATATATATATATATATATATATATATATATATATATATATATATATATATATATATATATATATATATACAGGGTGTACAAAATAAAACCCTTCCCGAAAGGAGGTGGTACTACAACTTAATTCCAACAAAAACTTCATATTAACTATAGTCCGATTTTCAACCGTTCTCCACAAGGTCAAGTTTTATGATTTTAAAAAACGCGTTGACTTAACTTCATAAAATGACCAATTGTGGCTAAACTATAACTGCTAGCTTCAAAATATTGGTTTCGTTGGAAAGCTGAGAAAATTTGCTATAAGACCACTCACTTGTATTTTCAAAAACAATTTAACATAACAGCCAAAAATTTGCATGAAATCAAAAATTAGTAAAATTTTATGATTTTCCAAAAATTTTGAAGTTACTTTGATGAGAAACCAGCAAACTTGAGAACCTCTTGGTTTTAGGAAAACTACCTTGTTTACTCCTCTTTAAGTCAATACCCATATCATTATATGTTGATACGGTGATTTTTTCAGAAAAAGCAAAAATAGGTTAAAAAAACACGCTAAAAATGACTCTTACAGAAGTGATTTCTGTATAGTAGTCCAAGAGCCAGACGCAAAAAACGTGACCGTCTAGCCCCAAAGGTTTAACCCACTAGATCGACTTATTCTGGCTTCCTGATAATGAATCAGGTGGTCTGCCGTTCAGATAAGGGAATTTTAGCCCCGGGCCCTTTAAAATCCGAAAAATGACCCCAAATTCTGTTTTCGCCCAATAACGGTGTTCCTATTGATTTTATCTAAAAGTTAAAGGGTTGTTTTTTAAAGTTTATTAATTTGATAAATCCATTTTTTAACCATCAAAATCGGTCCAGTAAAACCGGAATACAAGTGTTGAAAGATTACCGAAAAAACATCTAAAAGCATACATTTTTGTCCAAAAACGCACAAAAACCTTAAAATGACATGTTTTTCCATATTAACATGTTTAAGAATTAGGCAGACTTAAAAATCATGCATATTCTGTTAAACTGCAGGTAATTAGAGTTGTTCTAGAGAAAGAAGTCAGCACAGCTTTATATGTGATGACTTAATGACCGACATATAATGCTGAAAGATAGGTAAAAACTTTATTTAGAAAAATAATCTTTTTAGAAAAATACAAGGTTTTACTGGACGATTTTGATGGTTAAAAAATTTATCGCAAATTTAATAAACTTTTAAAAAACAACCCTTTAACTTTTTAGATAAAATCAATAGGAACACACCGTTATTGGGCGAAAACAGAATTTGGGGTCATTTTCGGATTTTAAAGGGCCCCGGGGCTAAAATTCCCTTATCTGAAACGGCAGACCACCTGATTCATTATCAGGAAGCCAGAATAAGTCGATCTAGTGGGTTAAACCTTTGGGGCTAGACGGTCACGTTTTTTGCGTCTGGCTCTTGGACTACTATTACAGAAATCACTTCTGTAAGAGTCATTTTTAGCGTGTTTTTTAACCTATTTTTGCTTTTTCTGAAAAAATCACCGTATCAACATATAATGATATGGGTATTGACTTAAAGAGAGTAAACAAGGTAGTTTTCCTAAAACCAAGAGTTTCAAGTTTGCTGGTTTCTCATCAAAAGTAACTTCAAAATTTTGGAAATCATAAAATTTTACTAATTTTTGATTTCATGCAAATTTTTGGCTGTTATGTTAATTTGTTTTTGAAAATACAAGTGAGTGGTCTTATAGCAAATTTTCTCAGCTTTCCAACGAAACCAATATTTTGAAGCTAGCAGTTATAGTTTAGCACAATTGGTCATTTTATGAAGTTTAGTCAACGCGTTTTTTAAAATCATAAACTTGACTTGTGGGAGAAACGGTTTGAAAATCGGACTTATATTAATATAATTTTTGTTGGAAATTAGTTGTAGTACCACTCCTTTCGGGAAGGAGTTTTATTTTTAACACCGTATATATCTAGAAAATAGAAGAAGCAAAATGGAACAACCATCGAAACGATGCTCTAATGCAGTTGACGTTTTGTATAGAAATAAAACATTTCGCACAAAAAATTGTGTTGTGGATTTTTATAGTCATCTGATATAATGGTAAAGTGTTCTGATATCAAGTTTTATGTTAAAGTTTTTTGGTAATGAGTTTTCTGATAAATATTGTGACATTAGAATTATTCCTTGCTCTTTTATTTGAGCAGTAAATAACATGCTTCAATTTCAGATTAATTCCATTTTTATAAGTATTTTACAAGGACCATCAAACGAGAGGTTTTTTGTTTTTTTTTCTACAAAAGAATATCATTTTGTATTTGAAGATGTTATTATTGTTATGAAACAACTTGTGCTGAGTTTTGGAAATCTAGTTGGTAGATCAACAGATGACGGAGCGGTGCCTTCTGGTGCTGGCAGTGAAATATGTGTTTCTGTCCCTAGACCAGATTACCAGCCTAATAACATGGATCCTCACCCCGCCAGGACAGGATGACTCCCCCGGAGCAACCCGTCCTCTGTCATGTCCCCTACTCCCATTACATCATAATTTTCATTCCATTCGACCCCTTTTTATCGCACTTTTGACTTATAAATCAAAGAAAGATAATATTCTGACTTTGCTTTAAAGATTAATAACATTTTTCCTTTAGAAAATCTCTAAAAGTAGTTTAATTGAAAAAAGATTATAAAAATTACTACTAATAATAAAAAATTAAGAGGTATAGTTGCTATGTAATTTAATGAAAAATCCTACATATTATACATACATTTAAAAAAACACACATGCATGTATATACAATGTGACATAGTAGGGTAAACAAAGTTAACACCAAGGAACTTATAAAAAGGGGAAGAAACATATCTGGCATTTACAATGTAAAATAGTGTCGCCAACTAACATCGCTACTACCTCGGGTACTCGTAGCAAGTATATACCTTGAACTGAACAATTTCTACAGGACTGTTTCTGTTTACCTTACTACCTACTTCTGGAATTTCTCTCTAACGATTTGAATTACATTTATTCTTCAAGTCTATACACTAATCAAACGGTTTGCTTGAAATTTAAGCATGATACAATTACGAAGTGTTTCGTCATTTTAATTTGTGGTACAATGTAAAAAATCTCATATCTCATTTTTCTTTGAGAATCCACTAAAGCCCCTTGTTTATTGAGAACCAAAAAGTATTATAAAACTGATTTTTATTTACTTTTGTGTAAACCAAATTTAAAATAAATCAAATAAAGATTATATGAGTTATTAAAAAAAGAACAGTTTTTGTCTCTCCACACATTATTATATTTATATAACAGAGCCGGCTTTCAACCGTTAACGGTCATCATCAGTGCCTACATGACAAACAATTTATCAATTAATATAATGAACAAATAGAGTAAAAATCAGATAATACAATTCATAAAAATTCTAAAATAAACGCGACAATAACTTGTCAAAAAATTAAAAAAATATTATTAAAATTATTTTATTTTGCATAATTTTTTTCGTTATTTTTTTTGTTTTTTTAATTTTAAAACCTTATTGTCGCGTTTATTTTTGTGTAGTGTAAATGTAAGTGTAGTATTTGATTTTTTACTTTTTTACTCTATACGTTCATTATATTAATTGATCAATTATTTGTCATGTAGGCATTGATGATGACCGTTATCGGTTGAAAGCCGGTTCTGTTATATAAATATAATAATGTGTAGAGAGACAAAAACTTCTCTGTTTTTATTAATTATTACGGCACTTCGTGGCTCAATTTAACTTATGAGTAATTATCTTCACGGGATTTGAGTGTGTAACTGGAATGTAGGGTCTTAGATCGATATAAATCTGAATCAAGCTAACAATGACTGTCATAAATTAACCTTTTCTTTATTCACACCACTTATATCGAGTAAAATATGAATAATTAACTTTTACAAAATAAGCTAATTAAAAGCAATAATACAGGGGTGGTCTGTAATTTACCGAGGGCTCGCTAGCGTGACGAGCTTTGTCATAGTTATTAGTTATGTATCTTTAGTTCATATCTAGTCTTTCTGGTCAGTGTGAGCCTTCGAGGGATATGACATCGTTTGTTGGTCCCGATATTACTCCTAGCACGCTATCACGCCGAGAATATTGTAAGAAAACTGCTTTGTCTTTTATAGGGAAATAATGACCAAGTTGTGGGTAAAAAATGGTCGGGAATCGATTTGACATTTTGTAACTAAATCTTCTTTTAGTTTATATTTCTTCTTTAGATGGACTTTTTGAGACATCTTAAGTTTTCTAATCATAAACGCTCTTAGAATAATACTATATATAGGAGCACTATTGATAACACGAAAGCCGGTTCACTGGTGCATTTAAGTGATGCTGCCACCCTAACAATATACAATTTTCTAAAAAAAAGTTGGCAATACTTCCGGTTGCTGAATTATTATGTTCTATTATTAATTAATGATTGATTCATAAAAATACTAATATAAAATATCGGTTTCATTACAATTAATTAAAGCATTTTAAATTGTATTTAAGTTTTTAATTATAAAATTATTTCAAAGTAGTCCTCGTCAACTAAATGTAGATTCTGTATTCCGTCACTCTTTTGCCATCTAAGACCAGTTTTATTAAATACTCAGCAAGTGGTTTAATTATAAATTTGTTCTTTACGATCGTCTTCATTAACAGATTTATGACACAATATTTTAAATAATTTTTTTGTCAGTTGGCATTACATTAGTTGCACCAGTCAACCGGCTTTCGTCGTTATCAGTGGAATTACATTGTGTTTACGGTCTTGTGCTCCTTCTATGTATTGCATTATTCTAAATAAACGCCCTGGCAAGGAATTTATAAAATTCTGCATTAGATTTAGGAGTGCGTTGGTGTATAGTCGATATTTACTACTACTACCTAGTACCTTTACTTATTTATATTTTACTTTTTTTTTTTTTTTTTTTTGCTTTGGTATATTGCTATATCATCGCAAGGCTCTAAACGGGTATTACTATTATCCATACATCTGTCGAATTATTCATTTATATGTACTACAGAATATCAGGCTCCTTGAATCGGCCAGGAAATGTGTGCAAAGTATAAATGTATTTCTAAAAGCCTATGTTACAAACTAACAACTAATTCCCTCAAAATCTTTTTATATTTATTCAACTATGTTCATTCTTTTGCTCATTATGGTCTGTAAACGTACAAACCGATTGCATCACAGCAACATCAGATAGATTCCGTTAAAACCACCACTATTTTCGTTAATACCTCAGATTTCACAATAATCTATCATTTAAAAATATAAAGTTTGTTTTAAACAACTAAATAAAAAAAACAAAGCAAAGAAAAAAGAGAGAGAAATCAAATAAACTCGAAAAACACTTATAATCCTCTCCAAGAACTGTTTGGTCTTAAATAAGTTTATAAGAAAATTAAAACAGATTAGGGGGGTCGTAAGAGGACCAACAAAGGTTACAACATAAACTAGAGGGATTGATGACGCCACAAAGAAACCAACAAATAAAAACCTAATCCTACTTCACTTGGACTAAACCAGTCTTCTTTCCAGTGCCTTCTCAAAGTAATAATAATGTTAGAGCTAAAAAACAACTTGAAGCATTAGCGCTAAACAGAATAACAGCGACGACTTGAACAATGCTGTTGCTTCGACATTGGGATTATGTTTCGATGAATAATTTCTTTTTAACTAAATGCTAACGGAACATATTCGGGTTTTTTATATCAAAAGAATGTTCTGAAGAGTTAAGAGTTCAAGTTTTTATTCTGTGATTAGTACATAACGCTTGACTAAATTTAAAATATATTAATTATTGTTTATTCTGTGTGACTACGTTTGGTTTTAACGTCTAAACACTGAGGACGGGGGTTTGATTAAACTAAAACATCTCTGGTCTTGAGCAAAATATAAAATATCCATATAGATATAATACTAGACGGGTTATATCCTACCTCAATACATCAATAGGCTTGAAACATAATTTTGAGGCTCCCCAAGTGTGTTCCTCTGTGTAACCTCATTGTAACCTACTCCGAGATTGTGTGTTGAGGTTAGAGTTTTGTTCCGTATTTTAAACGCTCTGTCACATAATCGTTGTTGTAATATTGAGCTAATATATTACTTTTTCGATGCCTCAAAATTAAACCGATTGGGCCTTTCTAGAAATATTATCTTCATGAAAAATTATTTTAATTTTCCTTAATTTAACCTCTGTTCTAAATTTTTAGGTGCTTAAACAGAAGCTTATTTTTAGGTGCTTAAACAGAAGCTTATTTGAAAAGTATAGGATTTTAAAGGTGCTTTTCAAATTGTAATTTTGAAGCAACTATAAGAAGTTGAAGAAAGGATACTTCGATTATTCCAGGAATTTAAATATAAAATCAGGCTTTTAATAAAATATCACTACAGACTTGAATTTGTCCGATTTAACCCAGAAATAATAAAACTTAAACGGATATTTAAAAAACGTTTTACAAAAAATTGAATTTTAGTGAGTAAATACGATTGATTAATAAATTTAATCACCATTAAGGTGAAAATCAGCTTGTTATCAGTTAATTTAAATACCTTTCACTACTAATTTAAACAATTTAATGCAATAAAAAGGTAATTTGTGTTTGTGCAAACTAAATTAATTAAAAGTAACATTAGTTAGCAATAAATAAAATAAAACATTATATTGTGATTTTCACCTTGTTATCACTCAATTTAAATACTCGTGACAACCCATTAAAACCCTATTTTTCAATGAAATAGTGATTCTGCTGAGTTCATACGCCCTAAAATTAATTAAATTTAGGCCCGTATTCAAAGACATTTTCCTTACCTAACTAACATTTTCCTTAAGCTTCCTTAAGGAGACCTAACATTTCCTTACCTAAACAGTAAACTAACATTTTCCTTAAGGCTCCTTAAGAAAATGTTAGGTTTAGGTTAGGGAAATGTCTTTAAATACGGGCCTAAAACACTTCAAGAAAAAATTCTAAGAAATAATCGTCACAAATAAAAAAAACCTAAAATACCCCCATAAGGACTTTAACAACGATCACGCTTTCGTTATCAATTTCTATCAGCGACGGTGGCTGCTACGACTTTGAATCGCGAATAACTGACGATAAGAAAGATGTAGGGTTACGACTGCTTGAGGGAGTCGTGGTGAGGGTTGGCGTTGGCGACAGTTACGCTCCTTTCCTATTTACGCTACTTCCCGAGGTATTCCTAAGTCCCTTAGGGATACCTTGAAACTTTTCCGCGCCATATCGTATCCTCCGCTTGTCCAAGGACAGTAGAACATTAGTTTTATTTCCAGTGGTTAGCCATCTATGTCTGGATAATTGAGGGGAAATACCGATTTAAGTTTTTTTATGCCAACACAATTGTTTTCTATAATTTGATCTACCGAGTTTTGCAAACATAATAATTTGATACTACCGATTTTGCAAAACATGAATAGTTATATAATTGTCGAGAGACATCGAATTTAACAAGCAATGCAATGGGAACTGTTCCATCATTCGACATTCGTCATCATTGATAGCAACATAATGTCATGTCCCACTCTGTTTCGTTACAATTAAATCTGTTCCTTCATCTGTTCTCTCGCACAATTATATTGTGTCAACAATTGTTTTCTAACGTACTTACGGTATAAATGAGAAATAATACAAAGTGCATCACACAGTTGCATTACAGTAGTTTTATTATTTCAGTTACTGCTAATTGCACTTAATCCATGACTATATTATAACTCTCCACGTGCTTTGCAAACTGTCACAGCCAGATGTGTAAACTCTTTTATTCAGAGGCAACACTGTCCACTTTGTTTATTTCAACGTAAACAGTTTATTCTTCAATGTAAACAGTCCTTGGTACTATATCTTTCAAGTGTATCATTTACATCTTGACATAGTAATCATTGGACGTACTTATGTGTGTAACAAATGACAGTTTCTGGTTTTCCAGTTGACTTTATCATTTACTAGAGTCGTCGTCATATATTTGAAGACACTTAATTGAGTCTGTTTCAGTGAATTTTATTTAACAATATTTCGGTTATGAGTTAGGAGTTAATGATGAAATTAATCAGCAATCCGTTCAGATTGTTTCTTTGATTTTTTGAAGACAATGCCCTAAATAATTTAAAAATCAATGTAAAGTATGTAAGGATGGACAAAGTTCGTATTGTGCAGTGTACAGAATAGCGTGACAGAAACAAGCATAACATAAGAAATTCGCCCAGGTTGCGTACCTTTGCGAAAGAATTAATTGCCCTCGTAAGTAAAATATTTCAATGCTATTCCATGTGAAAAGGGTAAGAAATTAACATTAAATTAACAACAACCAGAACCCCGAATATTTTATATGTTTATAAAAATTTCCCTAAACTCATGTTTCCTTCGGAAGTTCGCTAAAACAGCGCAAGAGTACACAAACTTAATCATTCTCCCTTAATTGATTTCTCGTTGACGACATGAAATCCGAATAATTTTCAATTTCATGGAAAAAACAATTGTTTAAATGTTGTACGCTATGCGGGCACCTCGACGTGCAGGTCCGCTTCGTCGGCTCTTTTTGGTCCCCTTTAGGATCATATTTTTTAGTCTTGTAGCCTGTTGTCACGTTTAAAGCGCATTTTCAAATTTGTATTTTCATTTCCCGATCCTTCGGTTACGAGATGCGATGGCAACACATCTGTGTTGTCTGACACATTGCGGTTTCATCGGTTGGGGAACCCTTTCATTTGACCAAGCACTCCAATAAAACAACTTATTGATAAATATTAAAAACAGGTACCTCGGAACTTTTCCTCGTAACATCGGATTCACTACGCTCATTCTTCCTACATCGACATCCGTTCAGTAGAGACATCCGTTTCATTCCAAGCATTCACCCGTCCTGGCAAATCCACATGTAAATGACGTCATTAAAATATTTTTTGAATAGCAGAACTGCATTAATAGATTGATTTTTGTTTAAAGTTTCAACACTCTAGCATATAAATATACTGGGAGCTGCGATAATAACAAACACACACGAACAAACACACACACACATACAGACTGACAACTTTGTGAAAAACACTCATGAGGCCTTAAAAACATCTAACACGGATAATTCTGGTGACATCCCGGTTTCAGATTTTTTGCAAACACAATACTTTTCCTACGGTATAAATGAGGAAAAGTAAAAATGTTGTCGTTATTGGCTAATCTGAATAATCAGTTTTCCGGTTAACTGTTTCCAGTTAACCAGACACTGGTTTTAATAGATCCAAGAGAATCGACAATATAAATAGGACGCCTAACAGGACAAAACATCAGTGCCCCCACTCCACCGGTTTTTTGAGAATTGATGACGATATTAACGATAGGATAGAGAGGGTGTGAGATCTCAGTGAACATTCTATAATAACAGAACGGTTTGTTAATAGCAGAGCATTGCAAGGGTTGAAGATGAGTTATTGCTTACGTCATTGTCACGCGGTAACATCTCTGTTAGGGAAAAACACGTGTTGTCTTGTCAAAGTATTATAGTTCTTGTCACTTACAAACTGCAACGATATGAGAAGCTATTTGTCAAATTGTTCTCGCCCATACGTGATGGTAAACTTGTAATTACGTAAATCCCATTGTTCGAAAACACCATAGAGGTATATTACTAGAGGGGCATAACCTATCTCAATACATTGAGAGGCTGAATCATCCTTCGGGGCTCTCAGAGGCTCTGTGAAACCTCATTAAAACCTTCTCTAAGAGAAAAATAAGATTATAACAAATCAATCGTTGTCAGCGTTTCCTGCATTTATGGGGTTTTGTTTCATATTATAAACGTTGTATTACAAACGTTACTGTATTTTAAATGCAAAACTAATATCAAATTATTGACCAAACTATTTAAACAAGATAATTTATGAGATAGTGTCAATAGGTATAAAAACACCAAAGTTTGAGCTTTCGGCCGTAAATTAGCCTTCATCAGAAGTAGTTTTATTCCAAACTGAATCAGAAAACACATAAAAAAGAAACATTAGTTATATAATCTAACAATACCTAGCTGTGTATTTAAATGTTTATTTCATCATTTTAATACTCAAGGTGTTCAGGTTACTATTTTGATGTTTCAAATTCAGCAGATAGGGTCCCTCTACCTCTAGTAATAATATCTCCATGGAAAACACGCTCTGATCTAAACCATCCGTACAAATAATTGCTTAATACATTATTGATCTACGCCGATTACATTGACACGTAGAACCGCTTACAGTTATAGAATTAGAATATTTGACTTCGATTTGCCACCAAAATAATGGCTCTACGAATTATTTTCCAAAAGTTAATATACATCCAACATTAATATATACATAATACATAAATATTTAAATTATTTATTTTGCATTTAAGTACAAAATACATTAGCTTAAAGTCTATGTAACTAGTAAAATCAAGTATGGCGCACAATAATATGGCACAAAACATTTTTTTTTTATTAAGTCAGAAATAAATTGATCTCTTGATGTGCAATTCTTTACGCTTCTTTTTAAAAACATTTAATATCAGCAACATTTTGTAAATCTTGCAACAAAGTAGTTATGCACAATTACCCCGGACTGTATTCAAAAGTACAATTGTATATTTTGTTATTTTATATTTTAATTCTAACAAATTTTTTTTCTTGTTCCATAGTAGCGTATATCCCCATTTTTCTTATCCTGAATAAGCTTCTTTAGTACATAAAAATATCTGATATATGTAAAACTTTCGATTTTCTATATAAAGATTTGCAAAACTTTCTAAAGACAATATTACCAACGGATCTAAGTATTTTTTTCTGAATAATTAATGATTGCTTGCACAAGGTGCATTTTCCCTGAGTATTTCTATTCTTAAATCAGAATTTTTAAGAAAATGAAATCAGATTTCATTCTTAAATTTAAATCTTAATATTCTTGGTGTCCGCCAATTTGAATGGTATAGTTTAATTATCTTGATCAGTTTATTTTATCTTAATATAATTGTTCTGAAATGTTATACATTATTTCTGTTCTCTTGGTTCTACTACCTAAATAGTATTTAAGAAGTAGATCCTGGAGTATTAATGTTTTTTGAAAAACAAGACTATTTATTACATTTTATAACAAGTACAGTACAATAAAATAAGCTAAACAAGATAATACTTCGCCGTTTTGATCGGGTTGGTTAGTTAAAAAATATTTAAACTTAGACCATATGAAATTTTAAATATGAAAAAATAATTTGAACAAGAAGATGAACTATCATTTATATAGTGTGAAAGTTCCCATTATCATGATTAAATAAATTAAATATTTGATTAAATAAAATCTAAAAAGACACAGCTCGTCCAAAACAACCTTTTCTTCTTTGTCTTTTTTTCTTTGTAAAGAAAGATATTTTTTTGTTTCCAAAATTCGGAACACGAGTGCGCTGCGTTAGCGACTTTTGCAGCAGTAGCGATGTTATTGTGGAACCATTATTTTCCGCATATATTAGTCTTCAAAACCATAGAGATATATGTATACTAGAGGGGGCATAGCCTATCTCAATACATTAAGAGTCCTCAAACATCATTTTGAGGCTCTCAGGGGCTCTGTTTAACCTCATTGCAACCTCTTCTAAGAGTGAGTTAAGGTTATAATGAATCAATTGTTTTCAGCTTGCTGCACATTGTTTGTGTTTTGATTAACATTTTATGGGTACTACTAAATAAGTCTACTATAATTTTGTTTTGCTTATTTGATTATATTGATAGTCGAAGGTGGTCAGGTTATTGTTTCGATGTTTCAAAATTCAACCGATAGGGCCCTTCTATTAATACATCTCTATGTTCAAAACGCTTTTTTAAATTTACTAATCATGTAATCTCCACTGAAGGTTCTCCAGCGTTTTTTTCTCCTCGTTTTCATTTCGAATAAAAGATCAAATATAATATTTGCTAAATATGACAACAATAAAACCGTTAGATTTCTTGGCCTTTTCTAACGTTAATCGGGAGTTAAGCTGAACTTAAAGAAACATCTCAAACTTCTTGTCTTCAAATTATTAAGAAAACAATGCACACCCGGATACAGATGGCTTTGCAGCACGCGTGCGTTACGCCCACAACCTTGACGCGTACGCACTCCCCTCGACTCGCAAGCAAACCAGTCTATTGTAATTATGGTTATTTTTTTGATAACAATAGATTTAAAGACTCTTAAAGAAGTTTAAAGTGATGTTTAAAACCATGCTGTCCCTGGCTATCACAATACATTTCAATCTTTTTATCAATAGATATTAAATCACCAGTGTTGCTCTAACGGAATTTCTTGTGCTTTACCCTAAGCATTGCTACTAAATAGTTTACAGTAGTTTCTACTATTATTCTGCTCCTAAAATGATTACTAACTATGCTAATAATTAATAAAAACAATGACTTTACTTAAAAGTAAATATGCTAAGTACATTATGAGTAAACTTTAATATGTAGTTATTACATAAATAGTTATATTAATAGTTATATAATATTATATAATAAATTATATAAATAGTTATATAAATAGTTATATAAATAGTTATATAATTTTATAATATTATATAAATAGTTATATAAATATTATATAAATAGTATATATAGTTATATAAATAGTTAAATAGTTGTATAAATAGTTATATAAATAGTTATATTAGTAGTTATATAAATATTAATAAATAGTTTAAATAGTTATATAAGTAGTTATATAAATATTATATAAATAGTTATAAATATATAAATAGTTATATTATATAAATATTATATAAATATATAATTAGTTTGAAACACTTAAAACTAGTTGTGACGTTTATCAGTTGTTTAACCTTCAATTGCCCTGCGAAATTTTGTTACGCTGATTAGAAAGATATGGAAGAATAAAGAAAGAAAAATAATGAAAAAAAAGTAATGCAAAAAAATAGATAAAGTCCAGTAAGTTAGTATGAAAATATAAAAAGGTTCATATATATATATATATATATATATATATATATATATATATATATATATATTATATATATAATATATATATATATATATATATATAGTGTGTGTGTGTGTGTGTGTCCTGGATGGGGTTGCCTATACGTGTAAATGATAAAAAAAAAAATCATTTTTCCAAATAAAGTCATTATTGATAAAAGCTCCTGCATGTTTTTAAACTAAGATTTTTTATATTATTTTTATTTTTAATTGTAGACTCAAAAACTGAAATTTTTGAAAAATGGATGAAGAGTAAAGTAGGGTTTAATTACACAAAAGTCCTATATTTTTTAATATATAATAATAAGTAAGCTTTCGACTAAAAATTAGTCATCATCAGAGTTTAACAATGGAGTAAATTGTTCAAGTTTTACTTCGCTCTTAGTTTTTTGAAAAAACAAAAATAGAGAGCTACGTGATGATGACTACAGTAGAAAGAAAGTTTTATATTTTTTTTATTTTACAAGGTAATAAAGTAAAACATTATTGCCTGGATTGTCCCACGAAGAAGGGTATCATATGTCCAATGTCAAGGCAGACAGCTCGTTGCCTTTGTATCTTCCAGGCACCATCCCTCTCAATCTTTTAAGCCTCCTAACGTATCGAGTACTAAATGGACCGACGGACATAAAGAAATAATTCCTATGTTTTTCGAGTTTAACATTTCTTCTTAAAATCTCCTCTACTTCTGTCGGTATTTAAGGGATAACTTTTTTGTGTGTATTTCGTGATATTTTTCTCCTCAAAAAGAAACATTGATACATTAGTTGTCATCTAAGATCTTTCAGACAAAAAATCAAAACAAGGTTTTAGGGTAAATTTCTGACACACGTGCGGTCACCCAGCTATGATGATACGACCCCAAGGAGCCCATCTGAACCCAATAACAGTGATAAATGCATTTAAGACACCCAAAAAAAAATCTAAACCTATAAATGTGCGAACATTAGAAAAAAAGTGAAAATAACATAGGAAATTAGAGACTAAACTCGGTTTACACTGGAATTAGTTAAGTGCAAGTTCCCTGCCAGACCATATAATAGACCAAACAAGTATCGTATTCTCAAAGTTTCAACTCTCTACTATAAATACACTAAGTTCAACTCTCTACTATAAATATACTAAGTTCAACTCTCACAATACACTAAGTTCACTCTCTACTAAAAACACTAAGTTCAACTCTCTACTACCTAAGTTCAACTCTCTACTATAAATACACTAAGAGCTTTGATAATATCAGACACACAGGATCCCATACGTTGCCTCCAAAACTCGTTGTCTCCAAAGATCACTAGTTGCAACGAGTCAGAAAAGTTCATAAGTTCCAATTGGAGATAACGAAATAATGTGACAAAAGATTTTGCATTCAAACTTTTAATCCAGAAGCATAATTTTAATGACATAAAAGTTTACTAGATCCAAATAAAAAAAAAAATATTTTGGAACTAACGAACTTTGGAACAACGAAAACGCACCGACACACACACGCATACAGACAGACAACTTTGTGAAAACCACAAACCACCTTTAGAACACCTGAAACTGATAATTCCGGAGACGTCCCGGTTTCGGATTATTCCTGCAATCACAATACTTTTCCTATATACCTACGGAATAAATGAGTAAAAGTAAAAATGCAGTGAATTACTAGTTACAATAGAAATATTAAAGAAGCAATTCTATTGTTAAATAGTCAGGGAGCTACTTAGGCTGGTTCAAGTAAACAAGAAACTGGTTCAAGTAAACAAGAAGCTGGTTCAAGTAAACAAAAAGCTGGTTCAAGTAAACAAAAAGCTGGTTCAAGTAAACAAGAAGCTGGTTCAAGTAAACAAAAAGCTGTCAAGTAAACAAGAAGCTGGTAAAGTAAACAAAAGAACAAGTAAAAAAAGCTGGTTCAAGTAACAAAAGCTGGTTCAAGCAAAAAGGGTTCAAGTAAACAAGAAGCTGGTTCAAGTAAACAAAAAAACGATCTTTAAAGTATTGTGACTGGTCGCAAGTAGCTCTTTGTTGTACCCACATAAGTACTTTAACCTTTTGTCTCTCTCACATAAATCTATTCGAGTCCCTTCAAGGAACATTTAGTGCTAACAAAAACCATAAGATACTTTATGGGAAAAAGCTATGCTATGTGCTAAGTGAGGTTAATTACTTGAGTATGATAACACTGTGTAATTGATAGTATTTTGTGTTCTGCTACAATGTATCGATACGGTTACAATGATAAGGCCTTCTAAGTGATATTTCCATTCTCACATTAATTATTGACATGGACGTAGCCAGGATTGCCTTTAAGAGAGGGGTTAATATATATATATATATATATATATATATATATATATATATATATATTATATATATACAAATAATTAAAATATGGTTTATGTTTTGTTTAAAAAACAAATCACTTAAGAGTACTAAAAGTGCAAATCAAAACTAGTTTTATTCAAATAGACTCAAATAATAAAAAAAAATACAAATTATTATTGAACTGAAGTGAACTAAACACGGCAGACATTTTAGTTTTTATTTTACTAATAATAATAATATCACTACAAAGTTAATATGTCGAACTAATAAAACAAATTTAATTTTTTTAAGACAAAAGTTACCTTTAAACTCTAAATTATATAAATAAAAATAATAAAATTTTAAATTTAAATTAATTGTATTAATTTATTTAAAAAAAATGCTTAACCTGACCATCTCGCTAATTGATTCAATCGAATAACCAGTACAAACTTTCAGTAACTTATACAGTAAAAGCCAAAAACAATTTTTTTATGACCTTAACTCACTCTTGGAAAAGGTTTTAATGAGGTTACACAGAGCCCCTAAAGCCCCCAAAAAGATGTTTCAGACCTGTCAATGTAATGAGATAGGCTATGCTCCCTCTCAAGGATCTTGAATAAAGGGGATGACGCACTAAGTCTATTTGCCACACAAACAAGTGACCCCATCGAAAACCAGAAAATAGAGAGAATGCAACACGAAACACACGTCAAAAACCAACTGCACATGCTTGGTACAAACTGCGCATGCTTACAATTCTTAAAACAGCGCAGGTCTTAAAATTTAGAGGCAAACTTACGTCACAATGGTTTCCATTGTTTATTGCTTGAGAAGGTTATAACAAAACACGCTTAAATTATCACTCACTGAAGAGGCAAAGTATATTCCAAAATTTAAAATTATATAAGCACAAATGACTTAACAAGCACCACAAATGTAACAATCACGAGAAGCACAGAAGAAAGTTGAGAAGCAAACTCGACAACCTTGCTATATAACCTGCGTTTGGCGCTTTTTTCATTATAATCAAGGGAAAGGGGTAAGTTTGCTTCTAATTCTCTATCTCATACAACTTCCATGGTGTCAGACAAGTTCCTTAATGCGTCATCCCCTTTATTCAAGATCCTTGCTCCCTCTAGTAATATATCTGTATGAGTGTAAAGCACAGTCTTAGCTATTTATTTCATAAGTCTTATTTGGACGGCATATCTAGAAATTAAAATCCTTAAAGTCACTACATCAGCAAGTCTCTTACAAAACACAAATTACTGAGAAATGTCAAACAAATCACAAACCGTAAAGCATCAACATATTAGATACAATAAAGATAACGATATCAGACAAACCATGACACATATTAACAGATAACTATTTACAAGTGGTGCTGACATCTTCAAAATCAGTTCCATAGACGAATTCCGAATATGGCTATCTATGATTGAAAACTATCATCTATAGTACGACGTATTTATGTAAAGAGTTTATTCACGATTGTTTCATAGTAAGAACACATGCTCGTATAAACAATGGTAATTTAAAAGAGAAATTCGTTGCGAATATTTATTGTAAAATATGTAAGAGAAGATGTACAAAATGGAACTGAATTAACCTACCTCGAATTTTTTGTTTATTTTTTAGCGTTTAAACTAATAGTCGACATATGTATTGACATACTTTTTCTTTTATTCAACGATCTTTAAAAACGAGTTGTCTTTGATTTTTATTAATTTTTTAAAACTAAATAAAGAGATACAATATATGTTTAGATCTAGATTTAGAAACCTAACCATAAAGTAAGCTGAGTGATTTTGTAAAACTATTACGACTCAGTTTTCAAACTAATTTATTTTTATATTCATGACGTAATTTATAGTGCGTATGCTTCATATCTCGGTCCCTTAAAGACAATTACAGTTCTTTCATAGTAAATAATCTATCACAAAAATGGGTTATATATATTATATATATTAATATATATATATATATATATATATATATATTATATATATATAAAACATACATACCAGAACTAAAAACTTCTATTTAAACTTTTTTTTAGGAATTTTTACAAATAAAATAGTAGTAATAATTTTTTTTTTAAATTTTGCGGCGTTAGCATATTATCTATGCTCTAGATTAAATCACCAGACTTGAGGTTTCCTCTCTCTATGGTCCAGTAATTACTATGACCAAATGGTTCAAAAATTTTATGACGTATTAGAAAATGACCCCTTGGCCCAAGACTAGAGTGTTCTACACTCAGCGATATAATCAATCGCTGCTTTGATTCTATAAACTTTCTCCAACACAGAGGTGTCATATCTATGTTCAGATTATAATATTATATTACACAAAGTTCGAAGTGCCGCTTAGTACACAATCATACAGATCCCCAGGCACGAAGATACGTAACAAAACAATCTGTCCAACCTCAGGCCGGATGAGCATTCAGTCGTGCCAACCCCCTTTGTCTTAGGCCAATGACAATACACCGATCTTCATTTAGATCATTGTCTTGAGGTGGGTTTACACCTTTCATTCCATTGTAAAATCCGTCTGGTAACATCCTTTTTACGATTAAAAAAAGTTCATTCATAAATTTTTATTTGATAAAAAAACTATAAAAAGATCTTTGAATGATTTTTAATTCTTTATTTAGAAGTTCATTTCCCTTTTCATTTCAAATAGAGATATAAGACAGGTGAATTTTTGTAGTAATAAAAGATTATCTTACACATTAAAGACAACACTGAAAGAAATACTAAAAAAAAGAATACAAACAATGCCATAACTGCTTATCAAAGACAGACATCATAAGATTGTGGGTGGGGTTATTTAATATGAAATTGATAGTGCGTCGAAGATAGCTACCTGATATACAAGACAATTAATCCTTTATTCTACTTGCTTCATTCCATAGGTCGATGCTTGACAAAAACTTGTGAGAACAAACTTTATATTACAGAAGTAAAAGTGATAAACTTTGGGTTTGTCTCAAATAATCAGTTAGATTTTATCATCCAATATGCTAATATATATTTTTATTATTTACTGTTAATATCAAAGTAGTTTTATTCCATGGCGGGCTGAGCCGAAAAGGCCTGAGGAAGGTATGGTTTTAAAGGACCCAAATTAACTTCCCAAGAGGTCCGATGGAGAGGGGGGGGGTTCTCAGATTGCTTTCCAAGTAGTGTGGTCAGGGGCGTAACTACAACATCAGGGCCCCCCCCCCCGCAAGATGTTTTTAGGAGATCCTATATATACATACATACACTCATATTTTATATATATATATATATATATATATATAATATATATATACATATAATATATAATGGTTACGCCGTTACTTGTGTATTTTAAAGCAAAAATCGAAAAGGAAACATTCGATTGGGCGTGGGGCCACCCCTTTTTTTGATGATGTTAGAATAGACTATACTAATATTAAATGGTGCCATATTTTTAAGTAAAAAGATTATATAAAACTCAAACAAGGGGGCCTGCGACTTGACGATCTTAAGAAAGACTTACTAAGATTAAACGGTGTCCTATTTTCTGGTAGATTGTATGAAACTCAAACAAGGGATCTCGCGACTTGATGATCTTAAGAAAGACTATAACATGATTAAACGCAGGACCCCATTTTCAAGCGAAGAGAGTGAATAAATTTCTTATAGGGGGCCCCGTAACTTAATGCGACTATACTAATCTTTACTGGGGCATGGACCAATTTTATTAGTAGGTTTGCCTTATTAACCGCTGGAGGCTCTCCCGCATTGCGGGCCTTTGCGAGCCAATAGTTACGCCACTGAGTGTGGTCTACTTTTAACTAGAGTAGTATACTATTATAGAAAGCTTAATTTAAATTTACTTTAGTAAAATAAAATTATTTTAAAACTTAAGTAAATAAAATGAATTATATGTATTATCTTTAGAGCCCCTTTTGTGCTGCTTTAGGGCCCTGATCAAGTATGTTAAAAACCTCTTGTGGCCTCAGTCTTACGTATGAGACAGTTAAAGTTACAGGCAAAAAAGAATAAAGGCCCCTTAGAGGACCTACATCTAGGTAGCAAAGTGAGAATATTTTAAGTACTTAAAAATATTTGTCTCCAAGAGCTCTTTAGGCCCTACCTTAGATTATTGGGCCCCTTTGGCACTGGTTTTATGAATATATTAAATAATTATAATAAATAAATATATTTTAAGGTAACAAATATTTAATATTTAATCATTTTGTTTTAATTTCTGTTGATTTTCTTTAAATTTATTCTTGGCTAAGGGGCCTAAGAAGGGCTGTCGCCCTTGTCTTTACTGGCCAGTCCGCCCCTGGTTTTATCATTTTAACTTTATTTAATATTTACTTCAAACAACAAAACCACGGTATGACGAGAAAAGTGCTAAAATCACGGTAAGAAATCTTTAAAAAATCAAAAATGCCTCAGCATCGAATCGAACGATTTCATTTCAGTTTCGATCAAATCCAATGCCGACGCGACGATGCATTTTTACGCTGTTAAACCTGGGTATTACTATATTTCTTCTCAGATTAACATAATACATTGAACAAATTGTGAAATATGTGGAAAAATAAGGTGAACTGCTAGTTACAATAGAAATATTAAACAAGATATTCTATTGGTTAGCTTTATTTTTGTTAACATTCTGATGTAACATAAGGGTAGACTGTGATCGAGTCTCGGTAGCAGTCAATAATCGGAAATTAAATTGTTCAACCTAATTATTAATAAAATTAGTTCTTAGATCAATTTTTATCAAATGACGCATGTATACGTTTTTAAAGCAACTACGACCTATATTTTTTTTTTGAGGTAGTACGTAATTGAGCACTTTATTGGACCGTTTTTAGGATGAGAAGCCAATCATTATTGTTATAGGAAGTTATTTAGTACTTTTCACCTCCGAGGACAATAATGAATGTAAAAAAAAAACTCCTAGGACGTAAAAATAATTCATACATTGCTGCCATTACTGTAATGTAGCGTGTTCAAAAAACAATCTGTGTTAAACCTTCATGAGCTTTATTTAAAATCGTTCATTTTGTTTCTGTTTTTGTTCGTAGACTAATTTTTTTTCGTTTTTAAAAGGTGTTCTAAAAGTGTTTATTTGTAAAGCTTTTACATTTTTGAGTAAAAGTGTGAAGCTATGGATGAATTTAATGACGGCGATAATATGGAGTTAATAGTAATTGGACGTTTTTTCAATTAAGTATATAGCGCAGTTTAATGAGTGCTATTTTTTGATTTTTTTAATGAGTGCTTTATTTATTGAGTGCTACCTCAAAAAAAATAACGTATGTCATCCGGCTGAGAATGTCTTTATGTCTTGGCAATTTTTCCCGACTCGCTGCGCTCGTCGGTAAATCTAATTGCCGTGACATAAAGACACACTTCTCAGCCTTATGGAATAAATAACTATTTTTTATAAAGTTTCAACTCTTGTTTGTTCTGGGAGATACGATGATAAAATTCAAACACACACAAAGACAGACTTCACATAGTTGCCTTTAATAACACTTATTTATACCAAGCTGATAACAGACACATACACACACACACACACACACACACACACATACAGATAGTACCACTTTGTGATAACCACTTGGGAGGTCCTAAAAACACCTGAAAATAATAATTCAGGTGGAATCCCGGTTTCGGATTTAATAAAATAAAATAAATCTAGTGAGTTTCATTTTATTTTTCCTATAATTTTTCACTATAGGAAAAATTCATTCATTCATTATTAATTTAATTTTTCCTATCATTTTTCATTAAAGGAAAAATTCATTCATTCATTATTCATTTATTTTTTTCCTATAATTTTTCATTAAAGGAAAAATTCATTCATTCAATACATTATTCGTATTTCTAAGGTTTTCTTAAATCACTTATGAGATGCAGCAAAAAGTTTCAATGTTTTCTTTAACTCATTTTCCAATATTTTTTTATTAAATTAAAATTATAGGATATTAAAGTATATTTTCTTAGGAAAAAGAATAAAGTAAAACGATAAGGTTATAAGAAAAGATCTGAGGTACCCCGAACCATACCTTCCAACTTTATAATCTGCAGATTAGAAAAAAATATGAAACAATTGAATGGACGTAGATTTATTAACTCCAGTAAAGCTTATTCTAAATCATATAAATCAAATATTTAAATATGAACTAACCTGAGTCACCCTGAAATTTCCTTGCGACTGATTTGGACCTCATGTAGAAACTGTATATAAATCCAGGGTTTCAAAATTGCAACCTCGTAAAAGGATCAGAATACCAACGCGGAATCGACGTACCGGACCGATTTATCGGTTGAAGCTTCGCTAATCATTTGAAAAATAAAAAAACTCGAAACCGCTTCAACCAACTTCCTAACAAATTGATGTCACGATGGATGATGAAAACGAAAAACTAGCAATTCTACCAACTTGTTTTCACTACTAAAGACAACTATCAAACTAAATCCCGATTCTTACAATGTAAGAAAATATTAGGGGAATTTAACAATGATTGTTATTCATAATAATGTAATTGGAAGAAATGTGAAATTAAAAACTAACAGTGAAATTACTATAAAGATATCAGTGATTAAATAATTAGTAACTAAATTTATTGATTGCCTAATTTTAATTTTAACTAAAATGCATTTTGTTACGTATCAATTTGTTAATTTGTTGTTTGTTTTTTTTTTATTAAAATGCAATTTTTTTTGTTAACTGGGGGTGTGTTATGTAAAATTGTTTTTTTAAGCTTTTGCCGAAATTTGACGCTAAGATAAAAAGTGACGTTGATTTAATTGACAGTTTTCGGCGAAAGATAAGGGAGATAAATGTTACAATGAAATTTAAAACTGATAGTAGTGATTAGAAAAGTGTTTTTCTCCGCGAAAATACGAAACTTAGAATTTTGCCCGCCCGATGTTTCCGTAAGAAAGGCACGAGTGTTTGTTGTAAGAGTTGGTTTTAATATAAAGGTAAGCAAGTAAAGGTTTTTCTTTTCCTCAGGGGAGAGGGAAATGTCGCGTGTGCGGAGAACAACAAGTTTCTAAAGGCAGCGCTACCTACACCTTATTTTGATTTTCATTTTTAATATTCACAAACCACCCTCTTATTGAATCACACACCGACTCCTAAATCCTTTTATCTGCCCGAAACCTGACTCAATTTGTCTAACCATTTTGGACGATGCCTGGTTTGACATTCCTGATTTTTTTAAACCCTTGAAGATGCAGTAAACTATATGTTTGAGGAGGAATTGACCTACATCACCACATAGAGGTCATAATGGATTTAATTCTAACAGCTGTGTCCGGATTTATGAATAAATTCTTAAGATTTAAAAGTTCACATTAATTTGATTACTTGCAAGCCGGTAATTAAATACCGGGACGCTTCGCGGCCCGGGAACCTTCCTGTGGCCGCTTCGAGGCCACATTGTTGTTGTTTTGTATAATGTGTTGTTTCTTGTAACATGGCATTTTGCCACGTATTTAGCTAATTTTCATATCTTCGCTATTTTCGTTTTAGAATTTATTTTTACATGGTATTTTGCCATGTATCTAGCTAATTTTCACAGCTTCCCCTCACAGGCCCGCTTCGTGGGCCTGATAGGCTTTCTCACAAATTTGATTTTATTAATTGAGATTTTATTAATACTCTATTATTAATAGTAAGCTATAATATTAAAATGAACAAGTATTATAAACAAAAATAATAAGTATATTTAAATACATAACTAATACGTTTTTATAGAGATATAAAGAATACAAGAAAAAAATCCACACGTTGCAACTGTTGGAGTAACCTTGTATAAATGGTAAGAAAAGAATTATAGTTTCATCTTCCATCAGTTTTAGTTATCGTTCACCATACGAAAGGGTGAAAAGTCTTACATACATTTATGATTGTTTGTACAATTTAAAGATAAATGTTTAAGTTTATATCGTAAAAAAATTGTGTATTTGAGTAAAATCTTTAGGTCGAAAAAAAATATATTCATGATATTTGTTTTTAAGTAAAAATACCGTTTCCGTTCTTTGATTATCACAGGATTGTCTGATTGAGCTGAAACCGGCCGCAATCGTTTTAGAATGACATTGACCATATAAAGACTACTTCGAGGTTCTTCCGCTTTACGGGCCTGCCTTACAAATTACTACAGGTTCAATTACTATTACATTCTACAGGTTCAATACCCGGTTTAAACCTGTAGTGTAATAGTAAACAATTTGCTTTTGTAATTATAATACAAAATAAAGTTTCAAAACTGTGTTATAGCTCTCGTTAACAAATTAAGTCGAGTCTTTATAAAAGAAAAGGTTGAAATAAATTTCAATTTAATAAAAAGAAAACGGAAGACTTTAATTTCTTTATTTTCTATGGGTTTAATATTAAACTTGGATCCTAAGATATATCGTAAGACGGGGCTTAAATTTCCTCTCTGAGCTCAAAGGGGGTAAAGTTTATCCAACGGAATACATGCCCCCTTTCCACTCCTGGGAGGGGAGGTTTGTATCACTAAATCACTTTAACTTTTATTAAATGTCCTGTACTGTGGGTGGGGCCTTCAGAAGTCCCTGTGGGGGGAACCATATCTTTTCTTTTTTGAGATATGTCTGAGACGGCGGTGGCTGAATCCCAAGTAAGGCTTTGCCTCACTACGTTTCGCTGCCATCCACCCGCTCCGTTCCGCTACCATCCAAAACGACATAAAATAAATCTGAGGAAACCCGCCTCTCTGTGGTTATAAATCCTCCCTAGACTCCGTTGTATTACCTAAACTCAGCTTTCTTTTTTTCCATTTTTCCCTTTTTCTTAACATTAGATATTAAAGGACGAAAAACTCCTACTATTTGGATTATTTGCAATAAGAACGATTTTCACAAAGAATTCTAAGAAGTCATTTTATTTATGTTTATGATTTATACAAATTGTCAACCAAAGCATAAATAAAGTAGTCTGAAAAATCAAAACATATTTTGATGCTTCCTCGGTTTTACATTTTTCGAATAAACACAGTACTCATCCTATTTATTAAAATAGGTAATGTTACCTGCGAAAAGTTAGCTAATAAAGCATCAGTGGTAATGAAGGAAAGAGGTAATTAAGCATCAGTTACCGTTTGGCTTCAGGAGCTATTTTACTAAATCAGGAACCAATTAATAGGGCTGCAATTATAAATTTGTTAGATTACAAATATATAGGAGCGCCGTAATTTCGCCAGAAAAACCTCCTAAGAGGTTTTTACAAAGTTCTATGTCTGTTTGTGTGTGTGTTTATTAGCATCGTAGCTTCCAGAATTGAAACTTGGTTCAAAAATTAATCTTTAAGTCTAGTTGACTTAAACTAGTTGACTCACTCTTTAAGGCAAAAATGACTTTGGAAAAATCATAAAACACAGAAAAATGGTTTGATCGATTCGATCTCTCGCACACGTATTCATGCATAAGAACAATAAATAAATTGTGCCAAGTTTCATCTCATTATTAGCATTAGTGCAATTTTTTATCAAAGGACTTGTATTGTCTTTTGAAAATCGTGAAAAATAGAGAAATAATTTAATTGAGATGAAATTTGGTACAACGGTACAAGTGTCTCACTTTGCGTGATAAATAAGTATACTAAGTTATACTAAATAACTATACTAAGGAGCGAGTCTGAAGATATGTTGCTGTATAAATTTGATAATTTATTTATTTTGGGGGAGATTAAAGCGATTTCAAAGTATTGAGAATGAGCGTAGTGGATCCGATGAGGCGAAAAAAAGTTCCAAGGCACCCCGTACCCAATATTTGTTTATTTTCTTCACAAAAGTCAGATTTCCATACCGTTTTCCTTTTTTCCATAATTACAAAATTTTTATGTTTTAATCTGGTGCAAGTCATAAGGCACAATAGCACCCACTCAGTACATTTACTGATCTTAGTGACTAGTGTCGTTTTCAACATCACCTGGATAGCCAAGTGAGCCATCTTAAATTATTTTAAGAAATTCCTTAAATAAATTAAGTAGTTTAATCCAGCAATACCTGGGTGTGTTGCAGATAAAGCACGGTAGTTGGAAAAAGGTCCGGTACTTAGTACATCCAGTCAGTATTTGTATTTCACCATAGCATACTTCTATATACTGGTGGATCATATTGTTTGTTTATTATTATCCCTAGAACGCTTATCTACGTCAACTTGACGTACATGTATTTGAAAAGTGGGGGTATCGCCCCTTCCAAGATTATTGGTCTCCACATTTTCCAGGTAAGTGCCCTGATATCCGAAGAGTAACATTTGAGTGTTGTTGTATTCCGTTTTTTCCTTAAATTACGTCAATTAGACATATTTTATTTTTTGACCATATTTAATTTTAAAAGTTAAAACTTCAAATTTTAATTATGAGTCTTGATTATTAACACTGACAAAAAATTTAACTGGTTAATATTATAATACTAATACTGTTGTGTTTATTTATTAATAAATATAACACTATTAAATAATATTATTTTGAATTATTAATTATAAAAAAGAATACAAGAATAGAATTAAACATTAGAACTAGTCAACTTAACCATGTGAGCTGATTTAGCGCGGGAGCTAGCCAGAGGCGGACTGCCAAGCAGTGTTGCCACTCTTCACATCTTTCCCCCTAAATCAGCTTCGCATAAATTAAGTACACCTAATAGATGAAAGAATCAACAACAAAATATTTTAAGTGTATCAGGTAATTTGGTGGATCTACATGACCTAGTGTTTGTATTTCCTTTGGTCTCACTGTCAGTTTTATTTAAAAGTGAAATTGGTATTGCCAGTTAATACAGGTCGTTTGTACAGGTCTCTTTTTCTATAATGTTAGGGCCATTAGGTTCTAACATAGTACTATTAGATTCACAATGTTACATGACTAGATAGACGTGATTCAGAGCTTCTGCATTTACAGAGGAAATAATGTTTGATTTTTTAATGTGTTTAGAATTTCGAACTTATTGCTTTCCAGTCTCACAACAACATAAAACCGTGGGTTATCACCAGGTCTAACTATCAGTCCAGGCTCCCAAGTATTATTAGTTTGAAATATTATTGAATCATTTGGAGAAAAACACTGTTTTTTCCAAGACAGATGTTTTATCATAATTATATTTGATTTTTTCAAGAGTAATTCATGAAAATTAGATTTCACTTTAGGTTATAATTTTCTTTGCACGGTAGGCAACCTATACCTCAGAGCCCTATTATAAGAACTTCAGCAGGTGTGATCTGAGTGTCAGCAAATGGAGATGTGCGATACTTAAAAATGGACTCGCACAATTCTACTCCTTCATCACGCTTTTTAAGCATTTCTTAACTATTTGAACTATTCGAGAACGAATGGTGTTTAGTACACCAGAGAAAGCATAAAATGACAGCCTTGGTTCTGAGTGCACTGGTTGAGGACTGTGTAGTAGATAACCCAGCCTGTATTGAGAAATGACTTGAATTTAAAAGGGGAAAGAGTGAGAACACCAGAAGTTTTGATTTTAAAGAAAATAAGGTTTATAATGTACTTAATACACAAAGTATAAATAAAGGTAAGCTTAAGCATAAGTTAGTAAGCTATAAATAATATTAATAATTAACAACTTTATATATATGTATATATATACCTGACTAGGTGATTGTACTGAGCTCTTATCACAGATTTCTTACCTAGTCTAAATATATAAGGCAGGGGACAACACAAAATAATAAAGGAAATAACGTTACCAATTGGTGCAGAGACACAAGATGTAATAACAGGTGAAACACAGGTTGTAATGAATCTAGGAAATATAAAGGTAAGGTTCGTTTGTTGTCCACGTCTCTACTACTGTTCTGAGGATACATCTAAAGTAAAATGATAAGAGGATATAAATACATACAAAATGATAGAGGATATAAATACATACAAAAATGATAAGAGGATATAAATACATTCAAAATGATAAGAGGATAAATACATACAAAATGATAAGAGGATATAAATACATACAAAATGATAAGAGGATATAAATACATACAAAATGATAAGAGGATATAATACATACAAAATGATAAGAGGATAAAATGATAAGAGGATATAAATACATACAAAATGATAAGAGGATATAAATACATACAAAATATAAGAGGATATAAATAATAAAAATGATATAAATAAATAATTACATAAAACACTGAAAACGACAAGCACAGGTAAGCAAGCAAGGATTACAAAATTTCTTAAGGCTAATATCAAAGCTTGCTTAAACTAATCTAACTAATAATAAGTAATATCTATGAATTAGTATCTATGAATTAGAAATAGGCTTGATCAAAGCCCACAAATTAAAAGGAAGCTGGACAGTTTTTAAGGTCATAAATAGGTAATAAAATTAAGATAATTCCCGGTATTCGGCCACAGCAGAATTTGTTAGGTAGTAGAAGTAGACAGATAATATCCAGACTGGTAATCACAAGTAAATTCCAAGTAGCTCCAGGAGAAAACACCGGTATGGGTTGCTCACCGGTTTTTTGATAAATAAAATATTTCAGCACTCACTGTATCTTTGTAACAAACTCACTCTCTTTCATAGGGCCCAAACAACACAAAACACAAGTATTTAGTCTTTGATGTCACCAATAATAATTAAAATTAAATACAGAAAAAGCCGTTTTAGAGTATAACTTAGGCGATTTCTATATTCTGAGGACGACCGAAGCGTGTCCGAATAAGTTAGGGTGAGCGTATCTGACGTGATGAAAAGTTTCGAGGTACCCCGTACCTGATTTTTTAAACTTTTTATTCATTTTGTTAATTTATATGCCACTAAGTTGAAACCCCCGTTCAAATGTAAATAAATATTTAACACACTTTTAAATTTAATTATCTATTTCACTAAACTTTTGTATTTGAAAAATAATTTTCTCATTAAATTCTACAATTTCCCCCTTTAAAAACCTTAAAGATTGCAATGAAACTATTTAACACAAAAATATGTTTTTTTAACTGTAGATCTGAATCTACAGTAAAAAACATATTTAAATACGTGTCGGACTGATTAAATACGTATCAAAACTTTCATATAGATAAGGGATGGTTTGGGGAATTAAGGATAATTAAGTTGGAGAGCAGCCAACTTAAGAATATTAGTACAGCTGAGAAAGGAAACACGTTATAGAAGTATGCAAGGCAGGATTGCATAAGTGTATTGAAAGGTTAAGCATGCTAGTAGAACGTCAGGGGCAGTACGCTTGCGCTCCGCAGCGCTCTCTGTTGGCGCCCCAGGGTTCATCCCTAGTGTCTTATCTTGTCTCTTCGCTCCTCCCTTTATTTCTCCACCAATAGCATTTCTTTGTTTAAACTCCCCGCCAGTTTTGTAATCGATATAATGTATTTAAAGAGAGAAGATACTCCTCGTCAGACCTTCCTCTAGCCTCGTGATGAGCACCAGGTCTAAACAATATAGACAACGTTTTCATAAAACTCATAGCAAAGCTCTTAATCGGGCTTTACATTTTAATTTAGTTTCTAAGTAGAGAATTTTCCTTAAAACATGTATTATAAGAAGTAGCTCGCATAGCAGTTCCGAATTTCGGGAGTGTGATACAATTTCTAGCGGATACTTGTAAACACGCTACATTTCGAAGGGATTAATATTTTCGGTACAAACATCAACCATGGGAAGGACACAAGAACCCTATTCTGGTTCGGTGGTTTGGATGTCGGCGTATTATTTTGGGATACGTATTTCCGTACTTAACAATCCATTTCTTGCTTAAGGTGCAGGCTTATGCTTTATAATTTGAATATTTACTTGATTTAATGAGCTAATTTTTCTGTATTTTTTCAAAGAAATGCGCATAATTATCGTGTTGGTTATACAAAACAATGCCTCAAAAATTGGCAGTGGACACCATTATTTGCAATATTTTCAAGCTTAATTGGTTTCATTGTTGGTTTCTTTAAAGATTTTAGAGCATATACTTTGTAAAATACAGAAAAATGAGTTACGAGTAATGATTGATAATTGAGTAACTACTCAAGTTATATAAAGGCGAGCGTAGCAAGCCCCGGTGTTCATAAGTTTTTGAATTTCGATTTCATTAAGTCGAGTTGAGCGAATTGAAGTTTACATTTTTCATCTTATTTATCTCATGGAGTGAGCCTTGCAACCACAAGCATTAACATTTCTAGTAATCTATACTATATTAGCCCATGTGTTAACTATTTATGGTATTTATAGTTAATACCATAACCATACTATAGATAATTAATAACTATAAATAGTATTATACATATTCTATTCTATTAACACAAGTATTAAAATATTTTATACGATTAATGTCTTTTCAACTAGCGTAGTTAGAGCGTAGCTAGAGCCTAGCATTGAAGATTTCCACGCTGTATTTATGATATTAGGGCAATAGTCTGTACGGGAAGCAGACTAGACATTTAATGGCATTTTTTGTACGACATTAAGGGCGCATGTCAGAAACAGAACAGGAGGTGGATCGTACCTATTACAACAGCAAGGGCTTAAATCCACTAAGATAAAAGGCGCACTCCTTACAACAATAAGGCCGCGTGGGCTTGAATTTATCATAATCGAAGGCGCATTTCTTACAACAGAGCAAGGACACAAAGAACTTAAATACATTAAGATCGAAAGCGTACATTTCATAAACAGTAAGGGCGCAAGGGCTTAAAGGGATAAAACCCTTGTATAATATGTTTTAAGGATTTCGCTTAGCTCGCTAAAGATCTGAATGAATTAAAACATTTATTTAAGAACAATAAATAAAATATTACATAATTTTTGTTAATAAACTAAAATTTAGTTAAGCAAAGCTCTTTTTCAAATCACTCTTGTGATTTGCTGCACTTCTATCTTTGACTTTTGGGAAAGAGTGATGAATACTAAACCCGCAGTACATGATTGATTACACTGAACTTTGATCCACCCTAGAAAAAATCCTGCGGACGCCCATGGGCTACGGCATAAAAAGTTTTAACATTTATTTTATATATTTTAGATTAAAACCAACAAATCAAACCAAAATAAGTGTTGATTGGAATTTCGGCAGATAATTGTAAGTTAAAAGTTTTTGGCAATATAAAAAGTTATAACTGGCTATAACTTTTAGCCATGTTTCAGTTCAGCCGCCATATTAAGAAGCAAGTCAACCTTAAGGTTTATAATTCGCATGCGAAGAGCTTAAAAGTAAAAATTTCTTCTAAAAAAAATATGAAAGCAGTGGATATAAAGTGGAAAAGTGGAAAGCCTAACAAGATGGAATCTCTTCAATAACCTTCGCAATCCTTTTTAATAAGCGATCCTTAACTCAACTCCCAAGTACTCTTATTCATATCGTCCAACATTTTGCTTTTTCCTCTTCTTCTATTAAAAAGAAGAAAATATCTTTAAAAAATAATGTTTGGGAAGAAAATCATTTGAGAAAAATCAACGATACGGAAACGAGTAAAGGAAATTTGTTAACATTTTAAACGTAATATTTCTTAGGTTTTGAATAATTTCCTTTTGCAAATAATTTTAATGATGATATTTTCAATGCTTTTAAGAGCTTAATTTAAAAATAAGTAAGATTTCATTTTTATTAAGAATAATTTTTAAGATAAAACGAGTTAAAGGTATGTCGAGAAGTCTGGGGGGGGGGGGGTTGTGTTAAAAAATTTTTACTTTTCATCATTTATACCGAAGGTATATAGGAAAAATATTGTGGTTGCACTAGAAATCCGAAACCGGGATCTTCTATGGGGTCTACTATGAAGACCCCATAAATTAACTCACAAGAAATACATTGTATTTTTGGGTGTTTGAGTTTATATCAGTCTTAACACAAAAAATAGGCCTACAAATGGGTATAATTATGGGTGACACCTGAAAGAGGAGTGCTCAAGGTAGTTTTCTCAGCAACAAGAGGTTCTCAAATTGGCTCATTAAGCTTCAATGTACCGTCAAAAAGTTTCAAAATTTTCATTTTTTGTCAAAATGTTTGAGTTATGCCTATTTTTTACACTTGAATACATACTTTTTTGGAAATTTCCTCAACTTTCCAACAAATCCAATATTTTAAAGCTAGGTTGTATACTTTCTGTATATGAGCCATTTTCTGAATGCAAGTCAAGGAGTTTTAAAAAATCATGAAATTAGACCTTGTGGGGAAACGGTTGAGAATCGGACCATACTTAATATGAAATTTTTGTTGGAAATGAGCTGTAGTACCACCTCCTTTTGGGAAGGGAGTTTTATTTTGTACACCCTAGTTCACATTTTGTCCACCAGGGAGTTGGCTACAATTTTCCTATGGGCGCAGCCATCTTGGTTTACCCTTTTAAATGTAAACAAACTATTAACGGTATACTCAAAATTTTAGTTTTTATGCATTTCTTTGTACATTTTGATATAAAATGTGAATAATTTGTGTAAAAAATACGTTTTGTCAAATCTAGAGGTGTAAGTGCAAATCTTAAAATACTAGGTTTCTTTTAAATTGCCTTAAATTAAACACTTAAATTGAGAGTGCACTACTTAATTTAGTACATTTTTGCCAGTGATATATTTTTCCTGTCAAATTTTAATTGTAATTAGTAATTTAACAACTAGCTATTTTTTATTTTTGAGCCAGCAATCAGCTGATCACGCATGTCTGAATATTTTAAACACAGGTTAGTATAGGAGTTTCCCTACTTGGTTTAGATATTACTTTAGTATACACTTTTAATAAAATTTAAACTCAATTAGAATTAAAAAGTTTCTTTTTGTGGACTTATATATAAAAAAATATATAAATAAAATCAGATTAATTACACAAAAGTCCTTTATTGTTTAATATATAATAATAACTAAGCTTTCGACTAAAAATTAGTCATCATCAGAGTTTAACAAATATAAAATAAAAATACAAATTTACAAACTACTTCATATTGGAATTCAAAAAATGAATTCAAAATATGTTACTTCATATTGCACTTACCAAACCATATAAAGTGCGCCATTTGAAGTAGTTTGTAATTTTGTATTTTTATTTTATATTTGTTAAACTCTGATGATGACTAATTTTTAGTCGAAAGCTTAGTTATTATTATATATTAAAAATATAGGACTTTTGTGTAATTAATCTGTTTCAATTAGAATATTTTCCGGTTTTTAACAATTTTTTAAAAAACGTACCCAAGTCATTTGATCAAAATGAAACTAATGATGATAATGAGATGAAACTTGGCACATATGTTAGTGTGCCAAGTTATACATGGCTACTATACAACTTATACGAACTGTGCAACTTATACATGGCTAAAAGCGTGCTAATTCTCAATGTGATCGTAACATTTTTCCGCGTTTTACATACACACATACAGACAGACAACTTTGTGAAAACTACTCAGGAGGTCTTAAAACACATGAAACAGGTAATTCCGGTGACATCCCGGTTTCGGAATGGATTTGCAAAAACAATACTTTTCCTATATACCTAAAGAATAAATAAGGAAAAGTAAAACTAGAAATGCACATAAACTAGTAATATGTATTTTAATTTTACTTTTAAAATAAAATCATGGGACAACATAACTAATGTAAACATCAACATGGCGTAGGAAACATTGCTGATAAGGAACTTTGCCCCAGAAAATTACATAGAGTCATGTAAATCGTTAAATATTCAAACATTCCAAATAAGAATAAATTTTATATCAAATTTATTTAAATTCTTGAATAATGCAATAAAAATGTTGATAAGTTATTTTATCATGTTTTTCCTTTTATTACGATAATTTCAGGTTAAAAAAGGTTAGGAGTAATTCGTATTATTATCATAATAAAATAGTTGTTATTCTATCAAAAGAATCAAATTGGGGGGGGGGGGTCATTTTCTCTTTGGAAATTTCCAGTAAAGGGCCGGGAGGGAAATTTGTGTCATTTCGGCGAATGTATAGTTTATTATGAAATTGCTATAAATAATAACTTTTTTAGAGGTATGCATTTTTCTTATGTAGAGATAAAAATCCGGAAAATCTTGTTTATAAATTTTCCCTTGTGGTTTTAGTTTGGAATTATGGTTGCAATTCTTCTTATTGGAGAGAAGTCCTGTGTAGTGGTGTACAATAAAACACTGCCAGATGTAAAATTTTCCTCACCATTATTTACTGTATTCTAAGCCTGATCAATTGCAAGAACTGAACAAGTTAATGAACTTCCATTTTATAATATTAATTTTACTAATCAATTTAAGCGAACTTTCATCTCAGTAGATATTATAATTAAGACACTACGATTAAAGCAGAATATAACGGGTTATATTCCTTAATGATCTTTATCCCTCCAAAGCCCTTGTGGACTGTCTCAAGTCTCAGTCCTGCCACCAGAGCCAGCTCTCTAAACTATCTGCTGTCCTGTTTGCTCTAAACTTCATAATAACTTGTACATAAGTTAAATGTTTCAAGCCATTAATATTTCTTTAAATCCTGTAACCAGAACCAGCTCTCTTCAAACGTCTGTGGTTTTGTTTGGCTTTTGGCTTGGCCATACGGTGGCATCTATGGGTTGACAGTTGCTATGCCTTGATATTTATTTTAATTCTGGGACCAGAACCAGCTCTCTTTGCCGTTTACTGCTCTGTTTTGCTTAGACTTCACGATGACCTGCACAGGTTGACTGTTGCCATGCCTTGATATTCCTTTCAAACCTGTGACCAGCTCTAGCTCTCTTCCTAGTCGGTTTCTATGTTTTACTAGGGCTTCACAATAACCTGTATAAGTTGACAGTTGCCATGCTTTGATATTTCTTTTAATTCTGGGACCAGAACCAGCTATTTTTACCATCTACTGCTCTGTTTTACTATGACTTCACGATGGCCTGTACAGGTTGACTGTTGCTGTCCGTTGATAATTATTTCTATTCTGAGACTAGTGCCAGTTCTGATCGCCGTTTGCTTTTCTGTTCTGCTTTTTGATGACCTGTTCAGGTTGTCTGGTGCTACACCTATTTGCTTAATTTCTAGAGAGTTAATTTCATCCTTCATTAATAATCTTAGGTGTTAGATATGAAAGGAAAAATACACTGCTACTATTGGGTTTTGTAGATAAACACAATGTGCCCTGCTCAATGGCTTAGGGGCCTCTTTCCTCTTATTTCCTTCTCTTTATCGTCATCACTGTTTATCGTGTCCCTATGTGAGGCAATAGTGTGTGAAGAATTAGAGTTGAAGCAATCGAATCAATTGTGATTATTTGACGTTTTCGCGACAAATTTCAAGGAGACAAATACTTACATCATCAAGAAGATAAGAAGGCGAAGAATTCTAAGAAGACGAGGAAGATGATGACTAAGAAGACAATAAAGACCAAGAAGATATAAAAATCAAGAAAGAGATGATAAACAAGAAGATAAAGGCAAAAAATGCTATTTGTTTAAGATGGCAAGATTACTCTGAGAATATAGGTGACACTAATTCAGCATCAAACCAACAGCTTTTGTTGAATCATTATCGCTTGATTCCGTCCATTCCCTTAAGCAAGCTCTGAAGGGAAAATAGTTTCGGTCGTAAATCCAGTCAATATAATTATATTTATATTATTAAGCACGAGAACTAAAAAGAAAAAATCTTTTATACATTTTTTTTTAGAATTTTGAGTTGTTACATGACAAGACCTTTTTACCCTTAAAGTGAGGTTATCTTAGTTGGGGCGGCGAGAGGGGGGGGGGACGCAAGGCTGCCAACTTTATCTCACGATTAGGGGATATTTTCTTCATAAGGCAGGTTTGACAAACAGCTTTATTGTTTAAACACGCTAACCCCTCCCCTGGACGAATTATGCACGAAAACTAACAGAAGAAAACCGTATAAAAAAATCCCATAAAGGCTTTTTGGAGTAATATCCGGTGTATATAAAATAAATTTAAAATATTCTTTTATCTAAAAAGAGATGCTAATCCGACCAATTTTTGAAAAAGTTTATACATCAAAAATAAATATCCAATACATTTACTTTATACGCCTAAATTATATACTTACAGATTAAGTCGTATTAAGTCCCGTTACTTTATTTATTCACCACGTAGATTCTCGTTCGAAACCTTTTGTATCAAAATTCATTTTGATGCAAGATGTGTCGTATATTGACGAACCTCGAAGGGTTCATACTTTATTGAGATCTTTTACAAGGTCCGTATATGCTGTGATTGCTTTGACAAAGTCTCGTCATTTGATAGTGGCTATTTTGTAATAAAATTATAAACTTCTTAAGAGAAAAACGTATTTTTTGTAGAATTCCATAATTACTATTAGGAAAAGAACGACTTTAATTCTACAATGTTTTTAACTGGAACAATATATTTTAATCCATTTGGATCATCTTCAGGAAAGATATAAAACTTCTAAAAAACTATACATTAACAATTAATAAAAAAAAAACTAGGAACAAACTAACAGAAATAAACATTAAAATCATAAAGTAATGTGGTTATAATGCACAGGGGACAGACGAAATTCACATTTTTAATCATCTAGCAACAATGATTTTTACTGACTCCTAATGAATGTTACACAGCTGTGCGCCGAAGCCAGTGACCAGATGATAATAGAATCATGGATCATAGCTAGTTGATCATCACTTTAATCTCACTATAAAGGCTCAATAAATTATTTTTGCATGCAGTCCTCACTTCCGAATCTTAACTACATTTTTTTTTTACTTTATTGATTATTGTTTAGAATAAATGTATTTGACATAGTGCTCGTACTGGTTTGAAGTGACTTGGCAGTCTTAATAGGAGAAATCACCCAGTAGTGATACTCCTTGGCATGGTTACTTAAAAACAGACTACTAAAACATCTAATCGGTTTTGTAGACTTATTGAACGAACGTTAGTGAGTTCCTCATTAGACGGCTGAATGGCACGATGTTTGATTGTTTGTTTGTCGAAAACTGCCGTAAAAACATCCGATTTTGATCAAATTTGCTGTGCGTGTAGTTCTAATTACATGTCAAAGCTGTATAGTTTTTGGATAAAATTCAAAAATTGTTCTCAAAATGGCGGCCAATATAACGGACAACTTAAATATTTTTCGCAAAAATTTCGAAAAATCATAAAACTCGAAAAAATGATGTGATAGGATTGAGATTTGGCACGCATAAACTACTTCAACCATGGTGCATGCTGACCTTTATAGTTTTAGTTTTAATATATATCATAAAGGAAATTCGAAAAAAACTTTACAGTTAGGGCTAAATAGTTATGCCTAAAACAGTTCAGTTATGCATTGTTCTGTTGCCGTAGGTCTATTATAAAGACTTACAGATATTATTACTAGAGAAGCCACTGAGAGATCCGAAAAGATGTGTCAAGCCTCTCAATGTATCGAGGTAGGTATGCCTTCTCTAGTAATATATCTCTACTGATTAATGTCTATTAGAACAGCCCTTCCCAACCCTTGGGGTCGCGAAACGAATTTTTTGGGTCGCCAATTTTTCTATTATTAACAATTCAAATAATAACAGATTTTGTAAAAAGATTATTATAAGCAATAACAGATTTGCTTAAATAGATATTTTTTAGTAATTTGAAATACTTTAAAACATGCGATAACAAAGAAGCCGCGGCCAACAAATTTCTCAGAAGTCCTTTACCGACAGAAGCACCCGTCTTTGTCTAATCTTGCTAACATTGATGATTATTATATTTATGATATACAACAATTCATATGAGTTGGTCAAACCTCGACCTGACACAAATCCGTTTCAGACGGTCCCTAATGACGAAACTACGTTTTGCGAGGCTTTCATATGTATAGACACTTTCTTGTAACACTCTTATCTTCGCTGATTATATTTTTTTAATCAACTTAGTACAAAACTCAACCTTCGGGAAGAACAGGTTTTCACCCATATTGAAACCAGGTTTTTGTGACTCATTAACCCGTTTGCTGAGTCAACGAAATTTCAGAATCGGCAAATTTCAGGTAAATTTTTCACCGCCAAAAAGGTCAATAGTTCATTTTTGAGCGCTGAATCACTTAAACCGGTCCGAAGTTCGATACGACTCTAAGTTACCAAAAAGTCGAAAACGTCCAACAAATGATCGAAAACCAAACTTACGGTCCTTAAAAATTAAATTTCGGAGTAGGGTGTCGTTTTCCCAAGTTTTTGGCCTCTGAGATTGAATGGCAGTGTCCGGGGTATCAATACGAGCACTCAAACTCAGGTACCTGGGGGATCAAATCCTGGTAAGGACGATAATTTTTTACGTTTTTTTTACTTAATATAAGGTTTTACACTATAACAAATATTCTGGCGCGGTGGTCCCGCATGTCGAGCGAATTTCGTTTCGAGCGTGCTTTCCGTTTTAACAACAATCCTGAAACTTAGAATGATCTTTTTTATAGTTTTATACATCTATATAAATTCATAACTAACAGAAAATTCTAGCGCGGTGGTCCCCATGTCAGCGAATTTCTTTAGAATAAGTTGTTTCACGCATCCTTGCTTAAGTTAGGGTACATGCTTTAGACCTACACGCAGTTAACTCAGTTGTCAAGCACTGCTCGTACCCAGATTTCATTTTGTTCTCGTATTTTTCAAAGGAATTGCGGGAAGGACTAAGCTTAAAGATAAGTCCACTCAGCTTTACACTATGCCAATAATTAGGCTATTTCTAATTTAGAAGAACATAGTTTTGTAACAACCAAACTGGATAAATTATGCGCATTTCCTTGAAAATAACAGACAAAATGAGTATCGAGCAGTGCTAATTTTTAATATTTTAATTTAAGTTATTTAATGATTATATTTATTGCTATTATATAATTAATAAATATACTGATCTTTTTGAACTCAATTCGTCGTGTAATTTTCTATTTAACGTATCAAAAACTCATGATAATTAGGATTGACGATGTACGAAGGGTCCATAACGTAGTTCGGCAATAAATAAAAAAACGCCTGCAATATTCAGGTTATGCAAAATAAATTCATTTGGGTCGCCAAACTTTAGAAAAGCAAATTATAGGGTCGCGGTACTAAAAAGGTTGGGAAACGCTGTATTAGAATATTATGTGTCTCACTGACGGGAGCTAACCCTTTACAAAAAAATTTATACTAAAAACGCAACACCTGCCATATGTGCAGGCTTAGTCCACGTAAAATCTTAACAAGAGAAAGTCGAGTTGGCTCCTCAACTTTCTTCGGAGCTTCTTGTTCAGTGTTCCTCATAATTTTAGTTACCTTTAGAGTTTGTAAAGTCAATTTAAATTACACATTTATAAAAAGATAAGATATTACTTTTATTATTTGTTTATAACCTTCTAAATAAGCAAAGTAACAGGAAACCATCGGGAGGTAAGTTTTCCTCTAAATTTAGGACCTGCGCAGTTAATGTAATGATTTAAACATGCACAGTTCGAACCAAGCATGTGCAGGTTGTTTTTTACGTGTGATTTGTGATGGAATCTTATATATTTTTTTTGTTCTTGACGGGGTTACTTTGTTATAAGGTAAATCGATTTGGTGCGTCATTCCCTTTATTCAAAATCCTTGCACTAGCCTCATTTTTATAATGAGGCTTTATACAAGGCGAAGGCTACATCAGTAAGGCTTTCTATCTGACGTGGAAACCAATTGGGCTGACTAAGATTTAAAACATGTGCTCTTAAGAGCCTACAATCCAAGCTACCAATTACTAGTGAAACTATGATATGGGAATTTAATTTGTGTATGTCTGTGTAAGTGTGCATGTGTGTTTTGTGTATGTTATCGTGAATGTATGTATCTTTATGTGTATTTATGTTTGAATTTATGTGTGTGCATGTATGTGTGTGTGAGCATTGACTTCTCTAACTATAAAGATTTTCTTTTTCTTAAGATAAAGTATCATGTTGAGATGAAGCTGGAAAAGCCGAGGAAAGCCATGTCAATAAGATAAGGGGAGGTTTTCTTTTCAGAAAAAAAGCAACTGTCCCAAGAGAATATCTGCCCTGGTTGCTATAGCAACCATATGACGTCACCATTACCCAACATCTTATTTTAACAAAGGATGTTTATATCAAGTGAAATGACGTCATACGTTCTCATTTCTGTAAACTCAACGAGAACCTTTGAATTATTTTTTAGCAAGAAAAAATCCTCTTAGCAACTTATCCTCTTTAGATTAAGAGGATAAGTTGGTTTAGAGGATAAGTTGGCTTAGAGGATAAATTGACTTAGAGGATAAGTTGGTTTAGAGGATAAAGCTGGCTTAGAGGATAAAGGACCTTAGAGGATAAGTTGTTTAGAGGATAATTTGGCTTAGAGGAAGATAATTGACTTAGGGAAAAGTTGGTTTAGAGGATATGTTGGCTTAGAGGAATAAATTGACTTAGAGGAATAAGTTGGTTTAGAGATAAAGTTGGCTTAGAGGATAATTGACCTTAGAGGATAAGTTGGTTTAAAGGATAAGTTGGCTTAGAGGATAAATTGGGTAAGAAGATAAGTTGGTTTAGAGGATATGTTGGCTTAGAGGATAAATTGGTTTAGAGGATATGTTGGCATAGAGGATAAATTGACTTAGAGGATAAGTTGGCTTAGAGGATAAATTGACTTAGAGGATAAGTTGGTTTAGATAATAAATTGCCTTAGAGGATAAAATTGGTTCTTATGTAAAGCCCAAAGAGGACACTTTCAAACGAGATCTGTTTCATTGAGCTAGGTTAAGCCAAACCTCAAAATTTAAGTGTCTCGGGAACTAAAAAGTGATTTTTGATAATGAAGGAGGCTGTTGAAAAAATTAAGACTAGTCGTTTTGGACTTCCTATGGGTAGGACCAACACAGAAAGGAAAATTATTAATTTTTATTTTTTTTTCGAGCAACATCTATGGATCACTTGAAATAGAATGACGCTAATGAGATAGCTTGTGTGGTGGTAGGTAGACCCGGTTGTGTTTCCAAACTCCGTTACTAATGACTGAAAAATAAATTTTAAAATTTAACTAAATTTTAATTATATATATATATAATAAATTAAATTAATTATATAATATATAAAATAATATATATATATATAATATATATAATATATATATATATATATATATATATATATATATATATATATAATATATAATATAATATATATATATATATATATATAAATTCTATAAAAATATTAACTAATGAAAAAAGAAGGCACAATGAAGTTGAAATTAACAGATGGTACGTCAGAAATCTGTAATAAATATCTATAAAACAATAATCGTTATTGTAAATAAAAAAAAAAATAAAATAAAAATAACTTTTGTGATAAGTAAGCAAATTCCAAACCTCAGCGAAAAGCTGATTTAATCTTAATGTTTATATAATTTTAAATTTTCTAACTTTTGTATCTGTAATCTATATGTACATTTTGATTAATAAAGGTATTCTATTCTATTCTATTCTACGTAGAAATCCGTTTCAGAGGTCCCAATCACTTATCACAAAAACATACACAATTTTACGATATATATATATAATAATATATATAAATATATAATATATATATATATAATATATATATATTATTTATAAATAGTATATATATATACTAGCGATTTTTTTTGTGAACAACTTACACAAAAAACAATCTTTTTTTGTAACAAACTTACAAAAATCAACCTTGAGAAAGACCAGAACCCTATTTAAAACCATATTCATGACGTCATTAATCCGGCGCCCAGATAGGTTGTATTGTGATTGTTACGATTCTCTTTGTATCTCACACAATTATATGGTGTCAAATATTGATATTTTGTCAAATGACAAAATATACGGACGGTAAAAACATCGTTTATTTTCATCAGTAACCCATCCACTAACCAACCACGCTTGGTCCTATATAAGATTACATGCATGCCAAATTTCAAATCTTTACGATCAATTTTCTATTATTTTTATATTTATGAATTTTGCTAGGTCATTAATAACATCATAATAATTATTCCCCGGAAAGTACAACTTAGTCCTAAAGATTTATTTTTGATCCAAGTTTCAACTCTCTAGCATAAACACACAGTAACTACTATGACAACAGACACATACTCATACACATTCAAACAGAAAACTTTGTGAAAATTAAGGTGGTCTTAAAAATATATGAAACGCATATTTCTGCTGAAATAGAGAGATAAATAGAAATCGCATTAATTTCCTCCCATGCCTGCGGTATACATAAGGTATAAACATACTTATTGAATAGCTAAACAAGTTACTTCATCTAAATCTAAACAACAACTAATCAATTGTTTTTAAGGTGTTAGCGTTGTTTGAAACACCTGTTAATCCGTCTTTATTCGAAGTAGGCAGACAATGGGACGCACCAAGGAAGTGATTGGAATAACATATAGGATAAATAAACAGCTTTACACAATAGACAATCAATTGAGTAATAGATTGTCTAGTCATTCTATTGTGAGGTATTTTGTTTTGTAGATAGATAATCTATTGGATTTTCTAATTATAGTACCCTGTTTTACTGATTTCCTGCATGTTATTTATATTACAAGGCAGGAAAATGAATTTACGAAAGAGCCCGGTTTCAGCTCACTTGGGCCATTTAAAGTGCGCAACTGGCAAATACTCAATTAAGACGTCATCTCATCACACATACGGACTTATGTGTGATTATTATTCTACTATACAGCTTGCGAAAATTAAAAGTTTAACGCTTTCTGGAATTGAACATTGGTGAGATGTGGGGGCAAATTACGGAGCCTGATTTTTGTACAAAATTTCAACTCTCTAGCGTAAATGCACCGGGCGCTACGATGATAACAGACACACACATACAGACAAACAACTCTGCAAAAACCACTCATGGGGCCTTAAAAGGGCCTGAAACGGATAATTTAGGTTTCATCCCGGTTTCGGATTTTTTTACAAACACAATACTTTCCTATATACCTACGGTGTAAATGAGGAAATGTAAAAGTATTTTACTTAAAAAATATTTTTGAAAATTGACATTCTCAAAATATAATAAAAAAAATATAATAAAATTATGCAGCTTAGTCCGCCCTCGCTTGAATTCTGTCGAAACTGACATTTTTCTTTATTCTGCTCTCTTTATTATCTTTTGCGTCCCCTAGTATATCCGCTGGTTTTATTCTATCCACCTCTACTACTTTCTCTGTTTTACCGACTATAGCAGCTAAGTTTTTTTTCTTTTTATAACCTTGTACGCTCCAGAATATGGCTGCTCTAGAAGTTTCCGTACTCTATCTCAGAAATATGTGTGATGTTTCTTGAAGGTCAGGGTGTACAAAAAATGTCACTGGTATTTCTTTGATGTTCTGCCAGCAAGTTCTTAGTTTCTCTACGAACCAAGTTGGAGTTTCCTTTAAGTTCGTTTTTCTTTCCTGAAGGAGTTCTCATGGGAGTCTCATGTTACTGTCATAGACTAACTCCGCAGGACAAGCTCCTAGATCCTCTTTGATCGCAGCTCGTATACAAAATAAAGTTGGCAGCCTACAGACTACAGTAGTGGAACAGTGGGAACTGGAAGATCCCTACCATTAGAGGTCACTCCAAAATAGTGAATGTAATTCAGAGTCCCATACTATCTATGAACTCTGATTACATGACCACCCTCTACTCCTATGAAAAACCATTCACACTCAGTTGTGATAGTTTCAATGGGGAACCACCTCAATCCTCTGGTGACACTATATGGTATACAGATGGATCTAAGATGGACTGTGGCTCTGGGAGTGGCATATATGAGGCTCTTGCGAATCTCAAAACCTTATTTCCTTTGGGAAAGTATACCACAGTGTTTCAGGCAGAAATTATATTAAATATTTGTTAATTATTTGCTATTAATGTCTGTCTAATAGAAAATATTAAAAAGAATCCTAATCAGACTTCTATAAATATTTTTACTGACAGCCAAGCTGCCATTAAAGCTCCTGGTGCATACAAAGTCAACTCCAAGCTAGTCTGGGAGTGCTTACAAAACCTTCTAACCTTGTCACTCAACAATGATGTAGCAATCAGATGGGTGCCTAGCCATAAGGGAAATGTAGGTAATGAGCAAGCAGACATCCTTAAAAAAAACAGGGGTCTGAGACCACTTCTGTGGGCCCTGAACCCATAGTAGCCATACCCAAAGCTATAGCCAAAGGTGTAATTAAAGATTGGCTCTTAACAAATCACCTGCACCACTGGAACAAATCCTCTGGCATGAGGCACAGTAAACTTATGTTAAAAGGACCCAGTCCCAAATTAACTGAAGAACTCCTCAGCCTAAGCAGAAAGGACCTTAGAGCAGTAACTGGACTACTGACTGGTCACTGTCACCTTATATATAATATATATATATATATATTATATATATATATATATATATATATATATATATATATATATATATATAATATATATATATATATATATATATATATAAATTGGGGAAACAATTAAGTATAAAAAAATAACTTTGAGGATCCAGAAGGTCAAGGGAGGCAGTTCTCTCGCCTCCCTGCTGGCCAGTACCACTGGACACTTACACATACATAGAGACAGAGAAAGAAAATAATCACTTGACTAATTATCTACCTGTTCTGTTATTTAAAAAAATAATAGTTTTAATTAAATTATATGTATTACTGGTAGCATGGACTTTAGAATGCATAGAGTAGAGTGGGTGTATGTTTAATATTAAAATCTAGTATTGTCTTACTTGCAGGGATGTATTATCTGAATTATCAGTTGAGACCTGTTTTGAGTCGTATGTTATTGGTTGACATATAACGTTTTTACAATATTCATCAAGTAAAAGGATAAACCGTATGTCCTGAATCCTGGTAGTAGGGAGATAAAGTCAGCTGAGAGGGAGGAAAAACAGCTGATATGAGAGGGAGTTACGGATGAGTTTACAAACAATCATTCATTACTAGTTCTATTCATTCGACAGCCGCTTCAGTCCTTTTGTTTTAATTTTTCAATAAAATACGGACATTCGCGATAGTGATCGTATTGATTTGTAGACTTTATTATAATCGTATTTTTCATAGACTTTCTTATAATCGTATTTTCATAGACTTTCTTATAATCGTATTTTCATAGACTTTCTTATAATCGTATTTTCATAGACTTTCTTATAATCGTATTTTCATAGACTTTCTTATTTTCGTATTTTCGTAGACTTTCTTATAATCGTATTTTTCATAGACTTTCTTATACCCGTATTGGTTTGTTAACATTCTTATAAGAATAAAATCAATCCAAGTCTTCCTTTCCACTTTTGTATGCAGTATATTTTATTCCACTATTTCGCATTACCTGCCTAGACAGGGTATCAGCGGCTTTAAGTCGACGCTTAAAAAAATCTTTAACATTATTATTTTTATTTAAAATTTTTAATACCAAAATGTAAAGGTTTTGTTAAAAATGCATTTTTAAATAAAAAAAATAAAAATATTTTATTAAAAATAAAAATTAGTTTCATACATTTTTTAGCAATTCAATATGAAAAGAAACTAAGTTGATAAATAATTGAATAATTAATTATTTAATTTAATATTATATAAATAAGTAAAATTTATAAATGATATTTGCTTACTTTATATTTCTGATTACTATTGAAATATACAGACTTTACATTAATACTTTCCTCATAAGTTAGAATATTAATAATTATTACTTATTTATAGCTATTATTACTCATTAATTTCATAACTATTACTTATTTAAAGTTATTTATACTTATAGTAACTTCTTGACGGTTTACGTAAAATTTATTGATGCAAATAAAATATATCATAATAAGAAAAGATAAACGGGTTTGTGTGTGAGATCGATGACACGGTAAACTCGAGGAACAGTAACAAACTAATTGCAATCATAATAACTACGAAATTGGTTGATATTGATGGTTGTAATAGATATTGTAATCCAAAATAAATATTGTTAATTGCGTGACGGCACAGCTATGGAACGAATTCAGCACTTGCTGACATTTCTATCTTTGTAAGTTTTTTTTTATTTAATTATTTTTTAATATTTTATTTGTCAAATGAATATGTTACACCAGAGGTGGTCTTATGCGGGGGCCTTCGACGTTTATAGCCGCCAAAAAGTAGAGGTAATTTCTTATTATTAGTCCAGTGGCGGACTGAGCCAAAAAGGCCCGAGGAGGGTGCGGCCTAAAAGGGCCCAAACCTACATCCCAAAAGGCCCAAAGGAGAAGGGGGGTAGTTCCTATAATGCTTCTCAGAGGGGTTACTTTTAACTAGAGTAATATTAATGATTATATAGCAAGATTAATTTAACTTTAATGTATTAATTAAAATTAAATCAAATGATATTATTTTATTTAAATAAATTAAAATAAACTTAAGTAAGTAAAATAAATAAGTAAGAATAAAATAAAATCCAACTTCCTCCAGGGCCCTGATCAAATATGTTAAGGGCCCCTTAAGGCATTAGTCTTCCGTTTGGGACCTTTACAGGCTCAAGTATAAAGAATGGGGGCCTTAAGGGACCTAAATTAGATAACAAATTGAGAATATTTTAAGTATTTTAAAAACATTTGTCTCTATGAGCTTTTAGGTCCTACCTTAGAGCATTGGGCCCTTTTGAATTTTGTGTTATGAATATATCAAATATTAAAAATTTTTATAATTTTTTTTTAATTTTCGTTGTTTTTTTCTTTAAGTTTATTTTAAGCTGAGGGGCCCTAGGAGGGCTGCCACACTCAATAGCCAGTCCGCCCCCGTATGCGTCCCTATCTGAGTTCAATATCTCAATCACTTCTAAATTGGGCCACATTGTTCATAATATAGTCTTTTTAATTATGTCATTTAGAGAAGTCCCAGTCAGAAAGTACTACAATTTACTTTTCCTCATTTATACCGTATAGGTTTAGGTATATAAAAATTCTGGCGCTGTGGTCCGCATGTCAGGCGAATTTCCTTTGGATGCGTGTTTTCGTGCTTTTTACATTATGTAAGTTTACAACTACTAAATAAATAATTCCGGCGCGGTGGTCCGTTGTCGGGCGAATTTCATTCAGAATGCGTGTTTCCGTGCTAAACAACCCATTTCTTGCTTATGCAAGAACCATGCCCATTGCGTGGTTCCGGTTCATGCTTTAGAACCTAAGCAGTTACTCAATTGTCAAGCACTGCTCGTAACTCATTTGTCTGTATTTTCCAAAGGAAATGCGCTAAAACCTTTAAAGATAACTGACTAAGCTTAAAGATAAGTAACTAAGCTTTAAACTAGTGCAAATAATAGTGCGTACTTCTAATTTTAGAGGCATAGTTTTGTACAACCAACTAGATAATTATGCGCCTTTCCTTTGGAAAATACAGACAAAATGAGTTACGAGCAGTGCTTGACAATTGAGTAACTGCTTAGGTTCTAAAGCATGAACCGGAACCACGCAATGGGCATGGTTCTTGCATAAGCAAGAAATGGGTTGTTTAGCACGGAAACACGCATTCTAAATGAAATTCGCCCGACAACGGACCACCGCGCCAGAATTATTTATTTAGTAGTTGTAAACTTACATAATGTAAAAAGCACGAAAACACGCATCCAAAGGAAATTCGCCCGACATGCGGACCACCGCGCCAGAATTATTTTCTAGTTGTAAACTTATATTAGGTAAAAAAACGATAAAAAATTATTGTCCCTACTAGGATTTGAACCCAGGTACTCTGGGTTTTAGTGCTCGCATCCAAAGGAAATTCGCCCGAAATGCAGACCACCGCGCCAGAATTATTTTCTAGTTGTAAACTTTTATTAAGTAAAAAAAAAAACGATAAAAAATTATCGTCCCTTCCAGGATTTGAACCCAGGTACCCTGAGTTTGAGTGGTTGTATTGACTCTGGACCACTGGCATTCAACTCAGAGGCCCAAAAAACATTGAAAACGACACCCTACCACCCTACTCGAAATTTATTTTTCAAAGACCGTAATTTTGGTTTTCTGTAATTTTTATAGTTTTTTCGACTATTTGGTAACTTAGAGTAGTCGCATCGACTACTCGGACTGGTTTCATTCGATTCAGCGCCCAAAATTACATAGAAAACGACACCCTACTCGAAATTAATTTTTTTTCTACCTAAATTTTGGTTTTTGGTAATTTACAATGGTTTTTTCGACTTTTTGGTCACTTAGAGTGGTCGTATCGACTTCGGACTGGTTTCATTCGATTCAGCATTTCAAAAAACATAAATATTGACCTTTTTCGCAGCGAAAAATATTAACCCTGAATTTTGCCGATTTTTTGAAAATTTTGCTGACTCAGCAAACCAGGTTAATGACGTCACAAAAACCTGGTTTTCAATAGGGTTCGTGTCCTCCCGAAGGTTGATTTTTGTACCAAGTTTGGTTTAAAAATATTAATCCGTTCGAAAGATAGAGTGTTTACAAGAAAGTGTCTAGAAATACATATATATATATATATATATATATATATATATATATATAATATATTATATATATTATATATATATATTATATATATATATATATATATATATATGTATATAATATATATATATATTATATATATTATATATATATATATATATTATATATATATATATATATATATATATATATATATATATAAAGTCTCGCGAAACGTATTTTTTCGTCATTAGGGACCTCTGAAACGGATTTGTGTCGTGGTCCGAGGTTCGAATTCCGCCATGACGCCTATCCCATTCGCCGAATTTCCAAAGGAAATTCGCTAAAAAAGAATTGTTTGCAAAAAAATCCGAAACCGAGATGCTACCGGAAATTACCCGTTTCAGCCCTTCTAAGTGGTTTACACAAAATTGTCTGTCTGTATATGTGTGTGTGTCTCAAGCACAGTGAGACCGAAGTAATACCAACTTAAGCTTTGGTTGCTTAAGTTTTTGAGCTTATTCTCTTTCTCCTTTGTATGTCCAATAACGTTAAAACAATATTAATTTTCTGCTTGAGTCATTTAATACCTCTCAAGTATTTATGTTTAGCTTTATTTTAATTAGAATGTTATAAAAAATAAATAATAAAAATTCCTCTTACACCATGGTAGTTAATCGTCTCCTTTCCATTCTATTTATTCTTAGCTTGCTTTTAACTTTGTTCTCTCTACCTTAGTAGTAGTTTGCTATCGAGTTGGTTTTTTTCGTTTTAATTGCACTATAATGTTAGTTGTACAGTTAAAACTGAGGGACACGCGAGATTTTGTCTCTGTTCTTTGACATCCTTGTTTTGATGTCTTTTACGCGTATTTGCTGCATTGATTCTAATATATCAACACATTTTCGTTATATTTATTGTTTTATTTCATACTGCATAACTCTTCATTTATTTCTTAACGGTATAAAACCTCTGTTAGTATTATTTCTTATTGTTTATATGTACAAGTGAAAAATATTGTCCTACCAAATACACTAGTGTAAAAAACCAAGTCTATCATAAAAAGAATTCTTCTTTTTAAGATAAGAAGATAAGATAAGAACCTCTTGATAAGAGCTCTTATCAACCTCATAATATTTTTAAATACCTTTAATAAATAAATAATAATAAATAAATAAAAATAATAAAATAAATAATAAAATAATAATAAAATAAAAAGAAATAATATAATAAATAGTTATTTATGCACCTAGTGAATAATGACCCCCATTATAACCCTGGTCACTGTAATGATTCCTAAGGCTGAAAGCCGAAGGAATCATGATAAATCCCGAGGCGCAAACCGAGGGAATTATTTATTTTAATCCGGAGGCTTTAGCCGAGGGATTAATTACAATTAGCTCCCGAGGCTTGCCGAGGGATAATAGGATAATAATTTGACGAGGGTTATAATAGGGCATTATTTACGTGGTGAATAAAAAAAATTTATCTCCAGAAGGAAAAACAATATATATGAAACAAAAAAACTGTATTTGTTTATATATAGAATCAGTGAAACATAATTATACTATTTTATGCAAAATTAACAAAAAACATTGTGTAATATATAATGCATACAACATAACCACATACATACATACATAACAAACAAATATAATAATAAACAAAAATATATAAATACCTAGTACGTCGCCCATAGAGTTGAAGATTTTTTTGATTTAGCAAGATGATTAAAATAAACCAACAGAACATTTTCGGATGGTTCTGTAACTTTTTTATCTAAACAGCAACTTTTAAAAACATCATACGCCTTATCATACAACTTTTTAGATTTATTCGGCATAACACATTTATAACCGTATAAGCAATTTAACGTTTTTAACCGTATTTGCTTCGTCATCTATACAAGACGGTTGAGGATTATCGGGGATATCGGGAAACAATTCATCTATGTCGATTACTATCATTTCATTATCACATTCCATCGTAAACAACCGCGCACTAAATCCTTTTATGATAAATATAACAGGAATATTACTTGAAATATAAAAAAAAAACTTAGTAAAAAAGTAGGTATTTATCGTCAAAACAGATTTGATAAAGAAATTATTTGTTTACAGACAGCTGGGATTCAATGAATCAGTGCTGCCAACATAACTTTGTTTACTCAAAATTCTTTACGCAGATTTTTGAATCTGTAATTTTAACTACTCAATAATTTAGTTGGCTAAGCTGGATTATAACCCGGCGGGAAATAATAAATTATTATTTCCCGCCGGGTTATAATGACGGTCATTATTACATAAAACAAGCCCCGAAATGTTTTGATTATTACCCTTCTGGAGATAAAATAAATTACATATACATATATATAATATAAAAAATTAAGGTTACCTTCAATTTTAATTATGGGGCAATAATAATAATGCCCATTTAAAGCCTTGCGGCCCATCAGGGCCCCACTGGCCAGATAATCTCGAACAGACTTGATCTTATATTAGACAAGGAATAAGGGATAGCCCCTGCGGGAACAACATCAAGTGATGTTGATGGCAACCGTTACGCTCCAATTGTATTCTAAAGTTGCCGACAATTTATTTGAACAATAATCATATATAAACTTAGTGCGTAACCTAGGATGCGAACCCCAGACTTCCATGGTGTTAAAGGTCAGTACAATAACAGACACCTTGACAACCAAGACTTAAAATCAACTTACAATAAAGAAATTAAATAAATACAATAATAAACTAATAAATGAAACTATAACGGGTCGTTATAGTTTCATCACCTTGTTAGCCAAAAATTTCGGCGCCGTATTTAAATGTCTGATCCATGATTATCAAACACTTCATAATAAATAATTATTAATTTACTTTTCTATAATAACAAAACTTTGTCAACAAAATCCTCCGATTATTTTTTTGATAAACAAAAAACTAAGGAGAACAAGGTAAGTAATATTGTAACCTTGTTGTGAACTACAAGCGCCCTCCTAGTGGACATTTAAGGAACTTCACCAGAGACAGTAAAAAATTACGAAACTGTCACAAACAATAAAAAACGCATTTCACAAACTTTTGTGAAGTTCTGCTGTAAAGTTCCTACTTTACAGCAGCCCGAAAAAAAATGTGCAATTAATGTGACCCCTATACTTTCTAGCCCAGCCTATATTAATTAATAACACCTATTTAGAATTCTACAAGGATTTATTTATATCGATACCAAAGATCTTAAATAAAGGGGACGCAATAAAAGGACTTTACTGACCCCAAAAACGTCATATGAAATAGAGAAACAGGAGGAAAATTACCTTCCCTAGCATACATGGTTATATAGCTAAAGGCAAAGGTATAATACGCTGGTTATATAACTTGGATAAGAAGAGTTTAACATGTATTAACACTTTACGACAAATAAATTACCTACCTATATTATTTTTATAAATTCATAAATAAATAAATTTTGAATATCTTATTATTATTATACTTTCCGAGGAACGCCGTACCTGACTTATTTATCTTATATTTATTTTTCATAACGTATCTTATTAAAAAGTTCCGTTATTGGAAACACAAAATTTCCGCCTTGTGGGTTTCATAAAGTATTTAATATCAGTAATTGTTACCGTCTTGTAAACCAATGCCATTTATATCTGCTATAACAAAAACCTTAGAAATAATTAGATAATAAACTTGCTCTGCTAACACCTGCAGCCCGGAACCACAGAGCACTACAAATTACAGGGCCTAATTACATTTACCTATGGCTACCATACAGTGTTATATAACTAAGAGGCTTCTTAAGTTCATTGTTCCCTTGTCTTAGCGCCTACTGGCCAGATAATCTCGAACAGACTTGATCTTATATCAGACAAATAATAATTCACACAATTCTTTGAAAAATATTTTGCTAATGAAATAGGAAGCACAGAGGAGGTTGAAATTGACATAGAGTACGTCAGAAATCCGTTTCAGAGGTCCCTAATCAAAAAATCATACGAGGAAAAATAACAATGAAGACAGCAGTCCGAGTTGAATCCTATCTCTTTTATATCAGCTGTTTTTTGTATTCAAATAACAATTTTTCTTTTTTTTAATTGTTGTAATGTTTGTATGTTTTACTTACTTTTTTAATATTAATTTTTTGGTTTGAAGCTCTTAACTGTTGTTTTACATATGCGGTGGTGTAACTATATTACTCATTGTAAGTTTGGGCTATGATTTTTTAATATTAACTTGCATTTGTTTTAAAAGGTTTTTGCCTTGTTTAGTATGTATATTTTTATTTCTAGTCTTTTGTAATTGGTTTATGGTTTTGTTTACTTGTTATTAGATTCACTGAGGATGCCAAGCATCGCTTGTGCGAAAGCTTTGATGTAACAAAATAAACTAACAAAAATCGGACTCCTGTCTTCATTATTATTTTTCTCATTAAACTCACAGTCCATTAAACTTAATTCTTAAAAAACATACGTTTTACGATTATATATATATATATACCTAATTAATATAATATATTAATATAATATATATATATATATATATATATATATATATATATATATATATATATATATATATTATATATATATATTATATATATATAATATATATATATAATATATATATATATATATATATATATAATCGTAAAACGTATGTCGTTGCTCGGGCCGCGATGTGGCCCGGCCGGCCGACGCCGCGGAGTGGACGAGGCGCAAAGCGCCGAGTCCGCGCAGCAGTTACGGGCCGAATTTTTATGTTTAACTATTTAAAAAAATCGGGTACGGGGGACTTTGGAACTTTTCCTCATTACATTGGATTCGCTACGCTCATCCTCCTTGCCTTAGACTCGCTTCGCTCGTCCTTAGAAATACAGTACGCCAAATTTATACTGCAACATGCCTTCGGACTCGCTTCGCTCATCTTCAGATAGTAAATACATCTGCATCATTCTCAGTGGTCACCCATTCAGCACTGAACACGCTCAATGCTCCTTAATTTTTATGATCCAACAAAAATCATGGATATACTTGTCGTTTTAAAACGAAACTTAGGGTGATTATTTATTAAGTGAAATAACTATCTATATCCTATATATCCTATATAGGACTAAATTTAACTTAATTGAACCATTTTCTAATTTTTTGCAATTTTTTTTAAAAAACGTACACAAGTCATTTGATAAAAATTGAACTAATGCTGATAATAAGATGAAACTTGGCACATATATTAGTCTTATACATACCCACATGCGTGCTTAATCTTAATCTGATCGTATCAGTTTTCCGTTTTTTTTTATTTTGTTTTTTTTTATGATTTTTCGAAATGTTTGCCGAGTCATTATTGCGGGTTAATGACGTCACAAAAAATTATTTTCCGAACAGCACAATTACAGCGGTAGACTGATTTTTGTACAAATTTTTTAACTCTCTAGCATTAAATTTTAGGGCTCTCAGGGGCTCTGTGTAACCTCATTGAAACCTCCTCCAAGAATGAGTTAAGGTTATAATAAATCAATTGTTTTCAGCTTTCTACGCATTGGTTGTGTTTTGGTTTGAATTTTAACGCTCTACTGTATAAATTACTGAAATTTTGTACTGATTATTTGATTGTATTTATAAGCGAGGTGGTCAGGTTACTTTTTTGCGATGTTTCAAAATTTAACCTATTTGGGCTCTCTAGTAATAATATCTCTATGTTTAGCTTTATATTAAATTCTTAAATATATTTATAAACATTGTAGCGATCCAGTTAAAAGTATGGAGAATATCCGTAGAGAAGAACCGAAGCATATGATTGCGGTCGGTAGGTTCCCCACCTCGTATCTAATGAAGACATTTTTAGTTCATTTTATTTTTTCTAACACATGATGGACATAAGCAGGTTAATTATTATGTTTACGCATGTGAACTCTTAACTTCCGCCACGGTTCTATTGTAATTCTGACGAGACTTGTTTTGTCTGCTCTGAAACTTAATATTTCTGAGAAAGCCAATGTTCGAATATGTTTACAATAATAAAGGCCAGTTCGTGTGAAAACTTTTAATTTATCGATGCAGTAGTCTGATGAGACGTGCGTCTTGAGATTTTGGGCTTAAAAATGTAATATTATAACTAAAGTAATACATAAACCAAGTAGCGAAACTCCTATACTAACCAGTGTAAAAAAATCAGACATGATTGATCAGCAGATAGCTGACTCAAAAATATAAAAATCGCTAAAATTAGAATAACTGCGTATGAGCTCTCTAGGATTTAACTTTTTTGTATTTCATTTGATTGGCAACACTGATAATTTAAGGTTAGTTTTAATTTTTATTGTTTTTTTCGAACATTAATATGGTTAATATGTACGTGTTAATTTTAAAGTTTTGTATTAAATTCTGTGAAATAATTGTTTTAATAAATGTTAAAATAAAGGTTAAAGATGAATAGGAACTATATAGTAAAGGTAAATCACATGCTTTTTTAAAGTTTTGATAAATATATAGACGAAAGTTTATTGCCTTATATAACTTAAAATTACAAATACTATGATTACTTTAAAAAACTTTATGTTAATTATTCTTACATTATCAATAAAAATAAATATTTGAAGGGCAAAACTCTTATCACTTGCAAAAATATTAAAAGTTGAGCAGTTGACACAAAAAATAAAAGTTTAATAAGCCGCTCGTTTTAAGTAATTTAAACAAACCTATTATTTAAAGAATCATTTAATCCTCTAATTGGTGAGACAAAATATTTGTTTTACCAAAATTATAAATATTTCAGAGATGTGCAACATCCCTGAAGATGTCTCTCACAGCGGAATTCGAAGTCGGATTTTTCATCTACATTGACTCAGTCACCGCCGGATAGAACAAAATTTTCATGAGAATGCGAAACCCTAAGAATAGTTTTGCTGTTAAAAACATTGACATAGTTCTTTGTACTGCTATTACTGTAAATATATCTCCTCATCCATCAGTCTACACTAAGTGTAAGTTGTAGAAACGACTCGAACAAGTTTAACAGAATTTCATACCTCTTTTCATAATTTCCATCTCATAGTTTCCGGTGATAGCTTAAGAAGAGTGATATTTATCCCCTCCACTGTCAACAGACAGTCAGTATGCATAGATCAACAAAATAGAAGTAACAATCTAATAATAATAATAATAATGCCCGTGTTAGGACTTTTCGGCCCTTCAGGGTATTCGCCCTGCGGGAACCACCTCGGGTGGATCACATCTACTATGCTCAAAGTAAAGCTAAAGTTGGTGAAATCTTTTAAAACAAATTCTATTCATAAAAAACTGAGAGCATGCCCGGGCTGTGAACCCCGGACCTCCGGTGCCGAAGTCCATTACTAAACGACCACGGCTACGGAGGCAGATAGAAGTAACAATAAGATGAGAAATAAAATGTAAGCTAATGATTTACGCAACAACCCGAACCTGTCTCGAGTAGTAGGTAGAACCAAATTAGAACCAACCTTAAATTATTGCCTCCAGCTAACCTTGGACCAATAAATTAGTAATAAATCCTTTCTATCTATATAGACATGTTATAGAATACTAATTTACTCACTTGATTCAGGTAGCACTGATCATCAACCACTTTATCAGCCTTTCTATCTGTATAACAGGTTATGGTCGTAGCAAGTCTGTCCTTGTTGTGATTGTCTAACAATCATGTTCTTATTTCCCTTAGTGGGATTTAAATTTCAAATTTGTTCACCTGCGCAACTAGACCAGCTTCGTGCTCCATCATTCATCACTTCTCAATAAGAACGTTCCTTTGTTATAACAAAGGAACGTTTGCAAGTTGAACTTTATAAAGTCTGCAACATTTAACTCTTTGGAACCCAACTTCTTCAATATGACTTCTTACAATAGCTTTAAAACTAATTATAAAAGCAAATTGGTAAATAGATATAATCAATTAACATAAAATAACAAATAAATAAAAAATAAAATAAATAAATCTTTATTTCCCCATTAGCCTAACATGGTTAGGAATAGGATATGTCAAATACATTTTTACAAGACAATATAACATTAATATTAATATTATACATGCTCAATTGCTAATAATAATAATGCTCAAACCTGTTATAATTTATAATATATAAGTATCTTATAATTAAATTAAAAATTCATTTTAAATAAATTAAAAATAAATAAAACGGGTTGATAATAAATATCACAAAAATTATAATATTACATTTAACCGAACAACTAGCAATTAAAATCATGGAAGCGTGATAATAAGAGCAACCAATATTATAATCTTGCTGAGATATGAAAAGTATGCTTTGAATTTCAGAAATAAGATAAAGATAACTAATTAATACCTATTTATACATTAGTTATATAAATAAATGATATAGTATTTATATTAATACAATTCTAAATTAAGAAAATAATATAATTAGAAATTTGAGAGGGTAAAACAGTTAAAGATAATGTTTCGTAAATTAATATCTTTGCCTTCTATTAGTAAAATTGTATATTATTTTTTTTTTGTAATATTTAAAAAAGAAGTCAGCTGAAAGTTTATCCACGTTGAATGGAAAAGAGGATCATATGGTCCTGATTCCGCGTGGTTAAATATATCAGTAAACAAACAAACTACCTGCGAATCACCGTTTATACTGTTATAGGAACCTAAATTAACCTGAAAAGTCTCAATTTTATTAATTCGTAGCTAAATTAATTTCGAACAGGCATTACATAACCTAAACGGTCTAAATCTTAATAATTTGTGACTAAGTCATTTTTGTGCTAGCATTTGAAGAAGTTGCGTTCAACCAGGCTTTTTGTAATTTAATCTTGCGATAAACAGCCGCTGCAATTAACCAAAAGAATAAGTCATGTGACCTTGTTTGTTTTACCATCATTCGACAACTTTCATTCCTTTATCAAGACATTAAACGGTTTAATTAGTGATTGAAATGCGTTGATTAACTAACTAGGAGTTAATCCTTAATTATCTAAATACTCGTTAACTAATTATCAACTAAAGTACTGTAATTACGATTTGTAAAACTGAAAGGGATCATAGACGTTCGAGTAAATAGAGTGGAGATTTGAGTGGAATGTCTGATACTGTGTATAGAGGCTGTTAAAGAAACGCAGCATATAAATATGATATCGTCCAGATAACTCTTGCTTATTGTATGTCTATTATTCAGATTTGATCGAAAGGCAAAGATGATAATAAGGATTGCAAAACGAATAAAAAGAAAGAGTAATTGGTTTCTAGCTGATAAAGAAGAAAACGAAGAAGATAATTAATAACATTCTCTTTAACAGCTTTCCATTTTATGCGATAAGAGGAAATAAATACTTACTTCTAACTCTCACTTTACCCATGAAACGCTTCTGATCTGAATTTTGAAACTAGTATTTTATAAACGCAAAAAATAGTTCCGCAAAACCAATTTTTGTGATCAGATGCCACTAAAACGGATTTTGGCCATATTCCCGGCTCCAACTTCTACTAACTTCTTAATGATTTTTTTTACTTTCCCTCATTTATAGCGTATATATATATATATATATATTATATATATATATATATATATTATATATATATATAAGTATTGTGTGTGCACTAATTATCCGAAACCGAGATTTCACCTGAATTGCATTTAAGACCTCCTGAGTGGTTTCAGGAGAAGCTGTCCTCTTGGACAGCTTCTCATCTTCAGTTCATTGTGCTGATTGTAACTGTTGTTATTTCAAAATCAATGTTTTGTAAATAAAAAAGTCAGCATGTGTTTACTCAGTGAATGTAAAAGTCAGCATGTGTTTACTCAGTGAATGTAAAAGTCAGCATGTGTTTACTCAGTGAATGTAAAAGTCAGCATGTGTTTACTCAGTGAATGTAAAAGTCAGCATGTGTTTACTCAGTGAATGTAAAAGTCAGCATGTGTTTACTTAGTGAATGTAAAAGTCAGCATGTGTTTACTCAGTGAATGTAAAAGTCAGCATGTGATAACTCAGTGAATGTAAAAGTCAGCATGTGATAACTCAGTGAATGTAAAATTCAGCATGTGTTTACTCAGTGAATGTAAAAGTCAGCTCTGCAAATATTTGTTTTACGTTGTCATACAAGATTTAATCTGAATAGAGGATTCAGCGTAACCAGAAGATTTATTTTAAATTTAATTTATTAAAAAATATATATTTACCTCATAAAATCGGGTACATTGTACATTGGAACTTTTGTTCACTACATTGGATTCACTAAGCTTATTCTCACTACTCGCTTCGCTCGTCTTAAGACTCTAAGAACATCGGTTTTTTTCTTTATCCGTTTTCAACAATCTGTTTTCTCTTATTTTTATAGTTGTCACGTGCAACTTTATTCGATGATTATATCTATAAAGAATTTTATATAATCCATCCAAGTACTGACCTCGCTCGATGCAGTTTAACATTAGAGATCTAACTTTAGCTTAACATTAGAGACTGAAAATTTGGTGAAACAACTCAGGACGTTTTAAAACACCTTAAAATGCCGATTCAGGTCAAATCTGGGTTCCGAATTTTTTTTAGAACAAACGCAATATTTTCCTATATACCTACGGTATGAATGAGTAAAAGTTAACAAGTTACATGAAGTCATCCGTCGGTTAGGAAGATATCTCTGTTAATATCCTATCAATGCTAGACGAGAAGAAATTAATGACTTTCAGACCACAAAATCATCTTAACTTTCCATTATATATCTCTTCTTTATTAGATTTGAAAGGTCAAGGAGGAAATAACAGAACTTCATTTGTTACTGCCTTTGGTCTACATGAATATTATGCATTTTTATTGTATAATAAATATTTTCAAGCAATGGAATAGAAAAGAAGAGAAGAGACAAAGTTACGTCAGTCAGTCGTTCAGTTGGTAAAGTTCATTTACAACTCTTCTTGCTGAAGAGTCTGACCAGTTAGGTCAGACTCTTTAGTCGCGAAAGGTTACGCTATGTTCCATAAAAAGACTTTGAATGTATTTTTACAAATCTAACTGCCATTTATACCCAAACCAAAAAATTGGAAATTATCCTTAACCCAAACAAACCCCCTCACACCCCAAAAAAAACCAAATTTAATACCAAAATTAATAAATAAAATAAAAATAAAGAGGCACAAATCAACCAAATCAATAAATAAAATATGGCTCCGGTTAACACAAAATAAATATTGTATACTTTTGCCAATAAAGAACTTGTTTAAAAAAAACTGCCATTTATTTCTATGGATCTTTCTTACGCTATATACCTCGAGGAATGTGCTAGCTATAGATGTAGTTTAAGTTTGTAAATATTTCTTCATTAAGTAATTTCCAAACGAAAATTGAGCTCGTAAGCATCCTATAAAAGATTATTTATTATTAAGAATAACTAATACACAGATTAGCGACTTTCTTGTGATTGATCAATCCAGTGGCAAATATGTTTTTTTAAGGTAGTACGTAATTGAGCGTTTTATTGGACCGTTTTTAGGATGAGAAGTCAATCATTATTGTTATAGGAGGTTATTTAGTACTTTTCACCTCCGAGGACAATAATGAATGTAAAAAAAACTCCTAGGACGTAAAAGTAATTCATATATTGCCGCCATTACTGTAATGTAGCGTGTTCAAAAAAACAATCTGTGTAAAACCCTTATTAGTTTTCTTTAAAAACGTTCATTTTGTTTCTGTTTTTGTTCGTAGACTAATTTTTTTTTCGTTTTTAAAAGGTGTTCAAATTGACAATTTTTGTGTGTTTATTTGTTAAGCTTTTTCATTTTTGAGTAAAAGTGTGAAGCTATGGATGAATTCAATGACGACGATAATATGGAGTTAATTGGACGTTTGTTTGTTTTTCAATTAAGTATATAGCGCAGTTTATTTAATGAGTACTACCTCAAAAACAAAATAGTGCCATACTCATAAAAGATATGGGCATGAACTCCATTCATTTAAATAAAATAATATACCACAACAAAACGTTTTAAGTCGTCTTCTTGTGGGGCTCTAACTGCCCTCCCCATCAATGCGGGCCCATAAATACGCCTAGGCTTTTCTACCTAATCTTAATTGTTTTTAATACTTTTGTATCTTGGTTACTTATCCCTCCTTCATCGCCTTCTCTATCATATTGCACTTGAGGATTCTCTATCGCTAACCAGGGGGCGATACTGTCCAGTCCACGTTAAAAACTATTGCTCTAGCTTGCTAATTGGCAGAGCATCACGATATATATTTGACATAGCCAGCTTTCAATCTTAAGAGTTCGTCACCAGTGCTGACGAGCAGCAAAGAAAAGAGTCAGGTTTTTGCAGGGGCGCATGCCAATAACTAAGGCTCTGAAATACGTACTAGGGTTTTGCCTCTCACTCTGCGATCTACGATCGGTTCGAGTTAAATGTCAAGCGTTTGCTTCGTTGCTTACAGGTGTGTGCTTAGTAGAGGTCTAGAGGTGTTCTGGAACGTGCCAAGTTTCCAGTGTCATAAATACGGCTTGGACTTCTCTCACATCAACCAGACATGGGGTATCAGACAGAATACAGCTGATGCTTTCAGAGGAGACCAGGTAACACTTATCCAAGATATCAGGGGGCGCTACCCGGCGACACCACTTCCTATGTTATAAACCACTCAAAAGTTTACTCTTATCCTTATGTGCAGTTTTCGAATTCATTTACGTACCAAAACAATAAACAGTTTTTATTAATTTTCCGAGTTATAAAGTGAGGGAACCATTATGTTTAAACCAAAGACGTAGCTTACGGGGTTTATAAAGTTGGTTTCAAGGAACAGCCAATGAAACCAGAAAGTTTATACCCGAGGCGTTGCCTCTTAAGTCAATTAAATAGAGGTATAGAGGTTTCATAACTGTTGTTTCCCGTGTTATGTACAAGATGTTGCATTTATAAAGAAGAAAAGAAACGCAAATAAAACTTCTATTGTAACTACATTTTATTTACACGTATAAAGTCCTGCATAATTTAAAATCTATAAATCGCCGACTACAACATCACTAAATTCACCTAAAACCCACTAAATGGTTACCAACACAGTCAAAAAGAAAACCCAGAAAACACACGCTTCACACACACAATAATTAACACTCAACAGAAAATAAATTAAAAATAAAAACGAATAACAGGTAAATTAAAATAAAATACAGCGGTCGACCTTCTTAGACTTTCGGTTTAGGCTCTGTCGGCCTTCTGATGAGTTAGACGTTACGAAACAGAGTGGGACACGAGTGACTTTATGTGAAGCCATCAATGATGACGAATGTCGAATGAAAGAACAGTTGCCAGATGTAGCATTGCATTTTGCTTGTTACATTTCCTGGGTGTCTCTCGCACAATTATAAAGTGTCAAGTATCCATGTTTCGCTAGACTCGGTAGTATCAAATGATGTATGATAAAACAAGTTATAAAAAATAATAATAAAATAATTAAGCAATTAAATTACTCGTGGCAACCCATTAAAATCCTATTTTTCAATGAAATAGTTTAGAATCATTCAATGAATGATTCTACTGAGTTCATACGCCCTAAATTTAATTAAATTAAAGCAGTTTAAGAAAATAATTAAAGAAATAATCGTAAAAAATAAGAAAAACAAAAAAAAACCAGAAAGACTTAAACAACGATCACCCTTTCGTTATCAATTTCTTATCAGCGACGGTGGCGCTGCTACGGACTTTGAATCTCGGATATGTTCATTTTTTATATAGTATGCTATATATTTAATTAGTTAGATAACGCCACTTAAAAAGTTTTGTCTCAGGTTGCCTTCCTCATTTCTTCATATAACTTGTTATTTCCACTAACCGCTAAATGATGAGGGGAATTTTTGAATTTGTTGTTTGTACTAAAACCTCCATGAATATAGCTTACGTTTATTAAATTATAGCCCCTGATTTCTGATATTTAAGGAAAATTGGGATATTGATAAAATAATAACCTGATCTCCTAAAATAAATACAGAAACTACGAGCATAGATATATATATTACTATAGGGGTCCTATTGGTTGAATTTTGAAACATCGAAAAAATAACTTATCAATAATCAAAAGAAATAAACAAAATTACAGTAAATTGTATAGTAGAACGCTAAAAATATAAATCAAAACACAAACAATGGGCAGGAAGCCGAAAAAAAAACCTATTTCTGATAACCTAAACTTACTTTTAGAAGAGGTTTCATTGAAGTTACACAGAGCCCCTGAGACCCCCAAAATAATGTTTCAGGACTCTCAATGTATTGATATAGACTATGCCCCCTCTAGTATATAATATCTCTATGACTATACGAGTATTTAGCAGGTTAAGTTTTTAAAAATAGACTTTGTTAAATTAGGTATTTTAAATTATAAATTAGACGAACTATAATTATAAAACTCAAAAGCTATTAGTCCAAGAGCCGTACCTAAAATAATGTGATTCGTTTTGTACATACTTCAAACCAAAATATACCTTAAATTAGAAAGAAAAAACATAGTCTGTCTCAGAGATAATAAAACCTAAAGGGACTGTCCAAAGTAGATGTCTTCATATGCTCAAAATGTTAGATAATCGCACAAATTTTAATTTTCTTGGAACAAGTGGAGAACATATTTTAAAGCTGATTCAATTGTCAATAAAACGAGTGTTTCATCATCAAAATCGGATGGCTCTTTCAAAAACCCCAAAAGAATGTTTCGTATATGCAAATTCAGCGGATTTCTTTGCAAACATATAGATTTTTGGGCCATTTAACAAATGTCATAACTTTAGCTGTAGTTATCCGATATTGATGAAAAAACCACTCGTTTCAATAGAAATTTTATCAGCTTTCAAAAATGTTTTCTTCATGTTTTGCACACGAACCACAGGGGGGTTCTCTCGCAAGAACTATTCAGCCAACTCACTTTGGCTCAAATTTAATAGCTATGGATTTAAAATAAAAGTGAACTCCATACCTTGAATCTCCATAGAACCCTTTCTTGCATCTATGACACGGGGCTCCCTCAGTGTTGTCTTTACAGAAGCACTATCCAGTCTTTGAATTACAAATATCCTGATTACTATTTCCATGATCGTTACAACTACACTCATCACGACAGCCTTCTTGTGATGTAGCATTGCCATAACTACCAGCTCTGAAAAAGTGCATAGAAAGAGGGACTTATTGCACGAAAATTGGATAATATTTAGAGCGAGCACATTCATATGAAGAGCTCCTCACTGGATAGGCAGAATATGATTTTTCCTTTATAATGTAAGGTATATTTTCATAAAAATTTGGTTTGAACAAAATGCGTCTCATTTTTTAAGCCTGGCTTTTAGACTATATAAGTAGAGAGACCTCAAAACCTTAATATGCTTTTTATAAAAAAAAATATTATTCCGCCCTTATTTCCAGAATACCCTGTAAGGCGGATAGTAATACACTTTCCGCCCTACTGTTTGGCGCAACACTTGTCTCGAATTCCAAAGATTCGCTGTTCGAATCTAACCCGAGAACCTTAGTTTTTTCCGCCCTTCTGTTTGGCGCAACACTTGTCTCGAATTCCAAAGATTCGCTGTTCGAATCCAGCCCGAGAACCTTAGTTTTTTCCGTCCTACTGTTTGTCGCAACACTTGTCTTGAATTCCAAAGATTCGCTGTTCGAATCTAACCCGAGAACCTTAGTTTTTTCCGCCCTTCTGTTTGGCGCAACTTGTCTCGAATTCCAAAGATTCGCTGTTCGAATCCAGCCCGAGAACCTAGTTTTTTCCGCCCTACTGTTTGTCGCAACACTTGTCTTGAATTCAAAGATTCGCTGTTCGAATCTAACCCGAGAACTTAGTTTTTTCCGCCCTTCTGTTTGGCGCAACACTTGTCTCGAATTCCAAAGATTCGCTGTTCGAATCTAACCCGAGAACCTTAGTTTTTTCCGCCCTACTGTTTGGCGCAACACTTGTCTCGAATTCCAAAGATTCGCTGTTCGAATCCAGCCCGAGAACCTTAGTTTTTTCCGCCCTACTGTTTGGCGCAACACTAGTCTTGAATTCCAAAGATTCGCTGTTCGAATCCAGCCCGAGAACCTTAGTTTTTTTTAAAATACCGATGTTATTATTAATAATTTTAACAATACATGCATGCATTTTTATGATCCTTGCTACTCTTTTTGAGTGATTTAGTAAAGTTGCAAGGTCTGAACTAGAAAAAAAATTATTTCTACTTAAATACGGTAGAAATTAAAGTGACGTCACTACCATTCTTACCTTATCTCTATTGTACTTTAGGTAAACAATGTAGTCGCTAGATTACCAAGCAATAATAGTATAATATTATTGTTTGATTCAGTTTCTTTTATATAAAAAAATATTAATAATATTGTATAAGTTATGTGTTTGAGCGCTTAAAAGACAAAATGAAAATTGAGATATGTTATAAATATCTCAGTTATGAGATATTTATTTTCATATTCAACAAAATATGAAAAAGATGTTATAAAAAATATTTCGCTCTTTATCACGCAGAGCATTTTCAAGTTATTAAAATTAATAATACAGTTGATAATATAAATAATATTGTACATCATAACGCTTAATAGTAACTAAAAACGAAGTAAGTGTGTCTGTGATTCATTTTTTTCTGTTTGGTAAATAATGTATTTGTGGTTTTCGTGAGTATTTAGGGTTGACAAATTCTCATGAACTATTGCTTACTGTTATTATATAACAATTAGGCAAAGTTTTGCATATAACAATAAAATGAAGCAAAATTACTCTTTAATTACCGTTTTCGGCTACGTCTCAGGAACCAACCCGATAAAACCTCGGCTACGCCTCTTGGTGTAAATATAAATGGTCTCTAGCCTTACGCCGCAGGACCAAATTAAAATCTCTTGAGTAAAGACTATTTTTTCTCCCTTGGTACGTAAATATCTAATTCATCAGAGCAGAATTGCACCCAATTGAAACTATCAGAATGCGTCATTTTAATTTTTTAATTTTGTTTTAAATGATGACTTTAATTTTTAATGATTTTAATTTTAATTATTTTTGAATTTTGTTTTAAAAAGCGTGAATTTCAAGCAATTCGGTCGAAAAGCTTAAAGATGAAATAACTAGCTCACTGAAAAAGCATCCTTTCCTAGTGTTTCCAGCACAGAAACCACTCAGCAAACAATTCATGTTGACTAATCCTACATTTTGTTCCAGTTTCTACTATTAATAAGCATCATGCATCTTCTATATTTCCTTAAACATGACATTCTATAATTCATAAATATAATACAATATAATAAGGCTTGCGTGCTCGCCTTCATGTGAGTGTTATTCACAACCAAATTTTGAATTAAGGATTACAAGTATAAAATACTTTTCTAGGTCTCGCTTCGCTTCACCTTTGTGGATTTGTTTTTTAGTACCTAGTTTTGGAGCATTAATAAATAATATAAACTAATATTCTAGAACTCCCTTCGCTTGCCTTCATGTTTGTTTGATTTCACCTAAATACAGCATATAGATTTGAATTTTACTTAATATGCTAAGGCTCGCTTTCCTCGTCTTTTATTTATTTATAATTGACGGCGTAAGCCGTTTTAAAAAAATATTTAAAACTTGAACACAGTAAAAAATAATATCTTACAATTAATACAAAAAAAATTACAAAGATGAACATAAGATTGAAAAAATATATACATAAAAATGTGATAACAGAAATAAAAATAAAATAATGATATAAAACATTGGCATTTAACTAAATAAAAAGAACATTTAAAAAAACATAAAATAATTAATTAAGACAAAAGTTAAACTTACTACACTATTTAAGTTCAGAAGATACAAAAGATTTAAATTTAAAAATAGAAAAGGAGAAAATAATATCAGAATTAGAAATAGAATTAGCTAAGCGCATCTTACGAGAAATAAGAGAGTTAAAGAGGTAGTTTGTTCGAAGGAAAGGGACGTAAAAAATATTTTGATTTCGAAGATTTATTGAATACGGTCTTTGTGTATTTGTTTGTCAATACCTAATTTTATAGCATAAATTTAAAAAAAATCTTTTAAAACAGGCTTCGCTCGCCATTATGTGTTTTGTTTTTGAGTACCTGTTCTTTTTACATAAGCTAATAATCTAATGTAATAAGCTCGGGTTCGCATCGCTTGTCCTAATGTGTTTGTCAATACCTAATTTTAAGATCATAGATATATTATGCGAGTTTGCCTCATACATACCTATCATTATACGACTAACTGCTACTGGACAACCACTATATGGCCGCGGAGCGTCCTAAAAGCTAAAGGCTTCTTGCTTCTATTTGCTGTCTACGTTTCAAAACCTGTAAATCAAAGAAAAAAGTTTCTCCAGTACTTTTGCATGGAAAGATATTATTGAGTTTTTCTTCTTATACGGCCCGAAATTGTTCTTGTTTCTTGGCTTAAATATATTCTTAATTATGTTGGCTAAGCATTTTTTCTTTTTTACTTTACAAACATTTGTCTTGTTCGTTGGTCAAAAATTGGTTAAAAAAAATAGCAACCTAATTATTCGTACGTATTTGCAAAAAATGATTTAACTCGAACATTTTCAAGTAAAATATAATATTAAAAACATTACTGAGCTATACAAAATCTACTATTTAAAACAAACTACATTAAACATGCAAATTCACTCCATTCTGAAGAAATATTTCTTATTTTTAATATAATAAAAATCTAATAAGACATAATGAAAACAAAGTAAAATGAAAATCGTGCATATACCTAGAATCTCCCTGATAAGAGTTAATTTCATTATTAATTACCTTGTTACCGCACAAACACTAGCGCTAACAATGCAGTGTGAGTAAGCAGATGGATGAATAGATTAATATTTAAATTTTGGCGCGATAACAATCCATTATGTTGACCTATCACACTATATGTTGTGTTAAATTTTATGACTTAGAAAAAATCCATGTCTATGTTGTGTTTAGAAAGTAATTAACTGTTAAAAATGCATTGTATAGATATGCTAATTTAGTTCGTTTATTAACATTGATATGTCGTATTGGGGCTTCGCGTTAAATAACATGTGTATGGGATGTATTATTTATTAGTGCAGTAACTAAAGTTTCAATAACACCGTAAAAAATGAGTTTCACGGTTGAATCCCGTATCAAAACCATTCACACGACAACTACCGGAGGGATTGAACCCCATAAGAGGTTAAATCCCCTGCCAACCCTGCGTATGAATAAAGTAAATATAACCCTGAATTGAGGCCAAAGTTACGCAGATCGTAAGTAGTTGTTTTCCAGAACCGCACGCATACACACAAACAGATCTGTTTTTGCTTTAGGCAGAAAGTTACGCAGATCCCCATCAGTCGTTCATCAGAACCGAACACACACGCATACACACTAACAGATCTGTCTTTGCTTTGGGCAGAAAGTACGCAGATCCCCAGCATTTGTTTATCAGAACCGAACACACACGCGTACACACTTACTGATCTGTATTTGCTTAGGCAGAAAGTTACGCAGATCTCTATCAGTCATTTAGCAGAACCGAACACACACGCGTACACACTAACGCAACTGTATGTTTATTGGGCAAATTTAACATTTTATACGGTTTATACATTAATCCATGAATAAAATAAGCAAAAGAAAATACAGAAATCTTCAGGTAAATTATACTTGAAGAGGGAATACAAAATACCCAAACCAGAAAATATTTTGGAAATTTCGGTTTAAGGGTTTTGATGGAAACACTTTTTCTTATTCTAAAAATACACCTGTTTTAAATTTCAACGCAGTCAAATTAGTTTCCGATTTTTAAAAATATTTGATAAAAGTCATTTGATAAAAATTGAACTAATGCTAATGATAAGATGAAACTTGGTATACATGTTGATCTTAAAAATACTTTCGTGTTTTTCAAAGTATAAAAATTTTTAATAAGTCATTATTGCCTGTAATGACGTAACGAAAAAAATGTTTTCAAATCTGTAGCATAAATACAATAGGAGAGTTACGATGATAGCAGATAGTCACAGACATACAGACAGACAACTTAGTGAAAAACACTGAGGAGGTCTTAAATTCGCCTGGTACGAATAAGCCTATATTGGTTTGGGATTTTTAGTGCAAACAATATTTTTGCTATACCTACGGTTTATAATTGAGGAAAAGTAAAAAGAAGGAAAAAGTGATTCAAATTAACATTGTGCATGACAGAAATAATAATAATTTAATAAGAACGGTCCATTTGCATCTTCCTCCATCCTGGTCGGCATGTTAATTGGGTTAGTGTGTTTTTAGTTACCACTATTAAGTCTAACAAAAAACCTATTAATTATCAGACAGAGTATTCAATGCGCATAAGAGACGGGCGGAGCGTTGTTTCGGTCCAACGCACCAGTGCGTGCAGTGCTGCCACCCATTTACCTATAACTGTTACAGGCAGTATCCTTGAATGTAGTATAGGTCTATGATTAGTTTTAATAATTTAATTTTTATATTTTTTAGAAGATAGTAGTCGACATTTAAAGTATTTTTTATTAGTAAATCATAATTGTCTTAATATAAATAAAATTATTATGTATTAATATTATTAATTAATAATATTAATTCATTCATTCATATTATTCATCAATTAATATTATTATAATATTAATATAATAAAACTGTGAATCATACATTGCTTTATACTTAAAATAATATTAATATAAAAGGAGCATATGACCGTAAACACAATGTAATTCCACTGATAACACGAAAGCCGGTTGACTGGTGCACTTAAGTAATGCTGCCAACCTGACAACAAAACATTATTTTAAATGTGTCGTAATTATGTATTAATGAAGAAAGATCGTTAAGAACAAATATTATAACTTAAAACACTTATTAAATGCTGAGCATTTAATAAACCCGGTCTTAGATGGCAAAAGGGTAACGGAAAACAATAATCTACATTTAGTTGACGAGGACTACTTTTAATATATAATTTTAATAAATACGTTAAACTACAATTTAAAATGCTTAAAATTTTGTAATGCACCGATATTTATATTAGTATTTTATGAATAATCAATCAATAATTAATAATAGAACATAATAATTCAGCAACCGGAAGTATTGCCAACTTTGTTTTAGAAAATTGTATATTCTTAGGGTGACAGCATTACTTAAGTGCACCAGTGAACTGGCTTTCGTGTTATCAGTAGTGCTCCTTCTATATATAGTATATTTTAAGTAAAAAACCCTCTAATCGAATCACTTATAAATTCTATCAGCTTGGTGTAAACAAAAATAACAAAACAAACAAAATAATTAAGTTAACCAATGAATACATTTTTATAAACACGGATCTTAATTCGAATTTAACGATGTACAAGTAAATATAGAAATGTATCATATTTAATAAGGCTATTTTATTAAAATGTGGTTTTGATCCTTCTTGATAAACGGGGGTTGAAACGAGACTGAGGAAGTACGTGAGGGAAACATCGCAAATTTTCTGTGTGAGAGGCAGCTAAGTCTATGTATATATAGTGCTTGTATATATGTTGCTGCGTGTTAGTGGTTTTGTGCGTAAACATATTCATGATATGTTTGAGTAGTCGTTGCTGTATTTATGTTGAAACATGAAAGCGTGCCGATTAAAATTTTGCTTAAGTAATTGTGTTTTGACTGCACCTACTTCGTTTGTGTGAAGGATGTTTACAAACATTAGTGTTTGTAAACGAGCGTAAAATTACTTATGTGTGAGTGAACCACGCGTGGAATTATGTCCTGTAATTTATTTACATTAATGTTAAGTAATTCACAAATCACAGAGTTATCAGAAGAAAACGACATTTTCGTGAGTTCAGAAACATGGAAAATATAATAGCATAGAGAAACAAACATGTTAGTCGAGGCGATAAACACGAGACTGATACTATGTTCACGGCGGTAATTAGTAGACGTTGCTCCATCAGATAATATTTATTACTCTGGTAGAGTTCATTGTTCTTTTTGTTAAAAAGAAAAGTGAATTTTTATAGATTTTAATTTTTGTACAATATAATGTTTCATATCGAATTTTGAGTTTCTCCAAGTTTTTGAAGTAGAGAGCTTATTTTTGAGGTTTTATATCTAATAAACGATCTATGGAAGAGTTACGCTATTTTAAAGGATATGATAACTTTTAACTATCTTTTAGCAGAATTGTTATTTGAATTTCATTGTTGTTGCAGGTTTGGGGGTGATCGACTTCGAGCAGTGGAGACCGGTGTGGAGGCAGAACTGGGGCAGTTTATCGGCTTACAAAGACATTTCCAGAGAAGTAGAGAAAAAGCGTCATCCTACTTGGAACAAAGATCTTATTGAGCAAGAGGTACGTACACTATCATTTTAATTTGCCAAGGTATTGTAGTTTTGCACTTAACTCTTATGTTATAGGGAAGACAATCATCATTATCTAATTCGAAAAATATACATTAGAACTAATTAATTTTATAAATATAAAATTCAAAACATTGACTCATAATAGTCAACACACTTTAATTATTAGTGTCAATAATTAAAATTATCTTTATTATGCTTAATAAAGATAAGCATAATATCTTTTGCGCTGGTCCCCTCAAAAACAGCGGTAAAAAACGGAAACGCATTACACACCCTCCCGCCTTTTTACAAGTCTCGACTTCATCTTTGGGAAAGTAGCATATATTAGATTTTCTAGCTGTATTAAAATGGAGCAGAGTAGCATACTTTCTGCTTTGCTCTCAATTAATAAAAAATGTTCCAAAGAATAATATATCACACTACAGAGTTAAAAACACAAATAGTAAAGCATATGCATGTGCTTATGCCTCATTGAATTTAATGGGCAAAATTAAATTTAAAGGTCTTTAAATTAATTTATTTAAAGACCTTTAAATAAATTATCAAAAGGAAAACAAAAATATTTATTTTTAATCAAGGCACACAAGTGGTTATAAAATTAATTAATTGTCATAACAAATATCTACTAAGCGAGTTAACATTGTACTCATGATTTTTTTCCTACCGGAAATACACGAGTATAATTGTCCCACCGGAAATACACGAGTCTAATTGTCCCACCGGAAATACATGAGTCTAATTGTCCCACCAGAAATACACGAGTCTAATAGTCCCACCGGAAATACACGAGTATAATTGTCCCACCGGAAATACACGAATCTAATTCCAACGGAAATACACGAGTCTAATTGTCCTACCGGAAATACACAAGTCTAATTGTCCCACCGAAAATACACGAGTCTAATTGATTATAACCGACAAGCTTACTGTTTTCTCCGTTAACTTGAGGGACCGACATTGCTACGAGGCTGGATCCCCTGGATCTGACAATCTTCAGTTTTACCAGTATTTGCCACACCTGATCCGACGTCTCTAAAAATTTGATTCCCAGATTCTAAGGATTTAAATTTCACGCTTTGTGAAAACGACAGAAGACACAATTTGGCACGAAACATTGCAAACAATTTCAGTAAGGTTACTGAAACATGAACTTTGGTACCTTAAGTTTGAGTCCCAAAAGAGCAAAAGAAAACACAGTAATCTATATTTTTAGTCTCCCATTAGATTATCTTTAAAATAAGGAAATAAGACTAGAACTACCCTATGTCTTTAAGGTGGTTTACTCTAAAATGTATACTAAATAATATACCATTTTAGGCTATCTACAGGTACGAGCAATACAGCAGAATGTTTATGCTGAATACGCTGAAGTTGCTAAAAAAGTTAAGACCGAACGCTAGGTGGGGTTACTATGGCTACCCTTACTGCTTCAACTACACTCCTAACAACAAAGGACCGTCCTGCTCAAACGACGTCGTTGCTGACAATAACAGGTAGATTTATATAAAATATTTATATAAAAGCCATTATTGCGGGTTAATGACGTCATAAAAAATTATTTTCCGAATAGCACAACTAAAGCGACTAATTTTTGTGCGAAGTTTCAACCCTCTAGCATTAATACTCTGGCTGCTACGATGACAACAGACACACACACAGGCACACACATACAGACAGACAACTTTGAGAAAACCACTTAGGAGGCCTTTAAAACACCTGAAACAGATAATTTCAGTTTTATCCCAGTTTGGGATTTTTTTGCAAACACAATACTTTTCCTATATACCTACGGTATAAATGAGGAAAGTAAAAAGAAAAAGAATTTTAACAATAAATATTTCTTAATGAAAACATTATTTATTCATTTATTTATTACTTAATTATAATAACAACAATAAACTTGGGGTAAGCAATTAGGGAAATCAGATAATATAAGACAATAAAAATAATAGCGCTTAAATACACCCTAGAATCTTTACGTTAAACCATCGTGTGATTAGTATTTGTTAGCATAATTATTCCGTGTCGTGCTTTTAATTCTTTAATAAACATTTGAATACCTTAAAAACCCCACATGTGGAACCCATGATTTTGAATTCAATTCACATTTTGGATTAACTCTCCCTGCATGACGAAATGCACAGACTATTCCAGCACTGATTAGCACACAGAGTGTCTAAAAATCTATCTAAAAAATTAGGTAGAGTATCTAAAAATTAGGACACTTAACAAATTTGTCAGACCTGCGATCAAATGTCTGCTAATTCAAATTGTATCGTGCTCATAGTAGATATTTAAAACCAACATCGAATACTATTTTGTATTAAACAAATACGATTACACTTTTCCACCTTTGATTTTATTTAGTCACTGTGATCTATAGAAATGGAAACATTTGCTAATTTTCAATAAATATATGGAAACAGATGGTCTTAAGAGTTTAAAATTGTGGCTGAGCAAATAATCTTTGATATGCTGGTTTCCTTGCACAAGAATCCAATTCTTGCTCGAGTTTTCAGTTTATACTTGTCAGAGCAATAATACTCATACTAAATGTCAGTGGCGTAGCCAGGGGGCTGAGGGAGCTTCAGCCCCCCCCCCCCCGAAATTTTATATAACCTAAACCCGCAAAAAATGTGTGAAAAAAATAAAACTTATAATATAAATATCATAATATATAAAAAAATATACAATGAAATTGAAAGATATAAAAATAATTTGAAAACATTGACAATATACAAATATATATGTATATATACATATAATAATATATATATAATATATATAATATATATATATATATATATATATATATATATATATATATTTACATATACATTTTTTAACATTCAGCCCCTCCCGAAATTAAATCCTGGCTACGCCACTGCTAAATGTTAATAGAGGCAAACGCATGTTTATCCTGTAGCCTGTACAAAACCATGCTCAACCTTTTCTAAAAATTTTTTGAGTTCCTACAAAGCTTAGTTTACGTTAACCTTAAACGTTTTTAACGCATTTCTTCAACTCCCGCTAAAAGAGAGCTACTAATCGAGGCTACTTTGGTGAAACTAAATTATCATATTAAAATAATACTGAGTATAATCATTTATTACAAAAAAATATGCACTTGTATCAAATTTAAACTCAATGGGATTATATATCAATTAAATTAATGAAGACTTGAGTCCTTATAAAAATTTATTGAAAATAAATTGTTGAAGAGCTTTCGCCCAGGGATCCTGAGCTTCTTCAGTTCTTTAAAATGACAAAAATGAAAAAGTTGGAAAATAATAAAATTTTGATTGTTTTTATGTCATGTGTCTAACTAAGTAAATTTAAAATGAAATACAAAAAGGTAAAGTATTTCATTTTAAATTTACTTAGTTAGACACATAACATAAAAACAATCAAAATTTTATTATTTTATAACTTTTTCATTTTTGTCATTTTTAAGAACTGAAGAAGCTCAGGATCCCTGGGCGAAAGCTCTTCAACAATTTATATTCAATAAATTTTTATAAGGACTAAAGTCTTCATTAATTTAATTGATATTAAATTTGTAAAAGTCCAAAAAGCTCTAAAGTTATTTCAATGGGATTATTTTTAATTTTTAATGATTGTTAAAAAAACCATTCAGAAGGTCTAAGGAACTGAAACACGGATGATCCAGATGGAATCTTGGTTTCAGACTTTTAGTACAAACACTATACTTTTCCTATATACCAACGGTATTAAGGAGGAAATGTAAAAATCACAATATTTCTGATAATCGACTTTTAAAATGATAAATAACTTATGTTAATGCTGAGTCACCCATGGTGTAGCGGTTAAGGTACGCGGCCAATACACAAAATGAATAGACTTTAAACTCCTGACTTTATTTAGTCATGGGTTCAATCCCAGCTCAGGCCTCTGGGATTTTTATGAGAGGGATAAACATTTTGCGTACCGCGTCTTTCAGAAGGGACGTAAAACCGGTGGTCTCGAGCCTGTGCGTTGTCAAGTACTCGTTAAAGATCCCTTACCCTAAACTAAACTGGGTATATGCAAAATTTAGAACTCTCATAGTTGATTCATTATAATACTATAGTATGTATGCCTTGTAGTTTAAAGTGTATGGAGGTTTGGTTTAACAGTGAGAGCTCGTGTTGTAACTAGTTTTCACAAGAGTATAAGAGTCAGTGAAAATATGTATGATTGCTTGAAAAAAGCATGAGAGGAACCATAGAAATTCACGGCTCTTCTGTCTAGATTAGATGAAATACAACTACACTTGAAATTAAAAGGAGCAGAACACTATCTTAGGGAGCTGGCAAAAAGGGCCCAAAAACGTGGCCTACTTTCCTGGTAGTTACTACCACTCCCCCTTATTACCATCACTATCACTATGTTAATACTATACTATGTTTGTTTTCTGTTCACTTGCAGGACAGAGTGGCTTTGGAACGACAGCGATGCGCTATTCCCGTCTCTCTACTTAAAAGAGAGGGGACAGTCGAGTAACATCAGACTGGCTTTCATGTCTGGCAGACTTGATGAAGCAACACGAGTGTCCAAGAGGAAAATACCTATCTTCCCTTACATCAGGTTCAAATACTTTGATACCAAGAAATTCTTGACCAAGGTTAGATTCCCCGTCTTTATTATCAGTTAAAGATTCAAATCGATTCAAGAAAATTGTTAAAAGTTGCTATTAATGTGAAACAATTGATGATAAACATATTTATGAAGATATAGGTTTCCGGTGGTGACCATCAATGTAGATGAAGAATCCGACGTTTCGCTTTCACTGTGGGAGGCATCTTCAGGGATGTAGGAGATGAAAGATGAAAACACAATCCTCGTCAAAACGGGACTATTGATCAGTATTGTAAAGCATTAAGTTTCCATCCATAATGTCCTACACACCTGAAGATTCCTCATACAGTGTCGGATTATTCATATACATTGACGTGGTCACCACCAAAAACCATTAAAGCCTACGCCGTTTATTAAACATATTTATTTATATCATTTGACTCTACCGAGTTTTGCAAAACATAAATAGATGACATAACTACAAAATAAATTATTCGGACTCAAAAAGCGCTTTACAATCCCTAGATAAACTGTACAGCAAAAATCCTCTAATTAACCATATAAGAATAATTGCACATAAAGCTGGACTAATAATTAAGTTCTGCTGGATCCCTAGCCATGTAGGAATCAAGGAAAACGAAAAAGCTGACCAACTAGCCAAAACAGCCATACTTAACGGTGCTCCGACGGATTCATTGGTCACTGCGAAGGACCTTGAAGGAAATATCAAAGCAGCCTTACAAAGACAATGGCAGAATGACTGGACAAACAGTACAAACGACAAATTAAAATATGTTAAACCCATACTATCCAACTGGCAGACAAGTTTCAGGAACAATAGACACGAAGAAATTATGCTGACCCGCCTACGTATTGGGCACACTAGACTGACGCATGGGTATCTCATAACAAAACAAGATAAACCTCAATGTTCAAGATGCGGCCTAAATACTACTACGATACCTCCATCAAGCTGAACTAATTACAGACCTTTAAACTAAATTATATTTACCTCTCATCTAACTATCCTTATTTTTTGTACCTTAAAAACATCTATATTTACTTAAACCTAAATATTATTATTCTATAACCAATAATATCAAATAATTTTCTTAGACCTTACTTAACTAACTCTTAGACCTTTTAATTAAACTACCATGGAGGAACATAACCCTGCAGTTGACCTCCAAAAAAAAAAAAAAAAAAAATTATAACCAGATGTTTCTCGCACAATTATATCATATTTATTTAATTGATAACTACCATTAATGACCATCAGGGTGGGCCATGGTCCAACTAAAGTTTGACGGATACATCTTTTGAATCTCCTAAGCTCTAGTAGTTGAGTCTAAACCATAGTAAAGAGCTGAATGCATCTTTAACCTAACGTTGAATTGCCCTTTTACTTCTGTAAAGGCTAAGGGGACTCATGCAAGCAGCCCCCGAGATGATAATAGAACAATATAGTTATATAAAGGAAAAGTCAAGTTAATTTATATATATATATATAATATATATATTATATATATTATATATATCCGAATTGAACCCGGTCTGTCTGGGTCGCAGTCGTATGTGCTAACCAGTGCACCACCGAGATACTAATTATTACATATCAAGCCACAGAAGTATAATATATTTCCTTAATGCTTGGACTCGAATCCCAGTATTTATAGGCGTTTTAGTATAGGTGAGTTTTTCTAATACCCATCGTTCATCTGTCAGATGACATTGTTTATAACCAACCAACTTATCTGTTACAGGAAGACATGTCGAACAGTCTACTTCTAGCCAAGGAACGAAGCCTGCCTGGTGTGGTTATATGGGGAGCTACGAACGACGTTAACACAGAGTCCAAGTGCAAAGCACTCCATCAATATGTCAATCAAGTTCTTGGCCCCGCGCTAAAGGAAATCAACTCCTACAACTTCTTCTTGTATCGATATCAACCGTTCTAAATAAAAAACCCTACATTGTTGTTTTCAACTCACTTCTAAGAACTAACAGGATGGTTAGTGTTCTTAAAATTGACACTTGAAATGTGTACTGTAATGCTGACATTTGAAATGTGTACTGTAATAGTGAAATTTAAAATGTGTACTGTAATGCTGACATATGAAATGTATAATACTGTAATGCTGACATTTATGTGTACCTGTAATGCTGACATTTGAAATATGTACTGGAATGCTGAATTTGAAATGTGTACTGTAATGGTGACATTTAAAATGTGTACTGTAATAGTGACATTTAAATGTGTACTGTAAAGTGACATTTAAAATGTGTACTGTAATATATGAAATGTATACTGTAATGCTGACATTTGAAATGTGTAATGTAATCTGACATTTGAAATATTACTGTAATGCTGACATTTAAATGTGTACTGTAATAGTGACATTTAAAATGTGTACTGTAATGCTGACATATGAAATGTAGTAATGCTGAATTATACTGTAATGCTGACATTTTGAAATGTGTCTGTATGTGACTGATGCTTAAATTTGAAATATGTACTGATATGCGAAATTGAATGTGTACTGTAATGCTGACATATGAAAATGTGTACTGTAAATGCTGACATATGAAATTTACTGTAATGCTGACATTTGAAATGTTACTGTAATGCTGACTGCTGAATGCTGACATTTGAAATGTGTACTGTAATGCTGACATTTGAAATATGTACTGTAATACTGACATTTGAAATGTGTACTGTAATGCTGACATTTGAAATATGTACTGTAATGCTGACATATGAAATGTATACTGTAATGCTGACATTTGAAATGTGTACTGTAATGCTGACATTTGAAATATGTACTGTAATACTGACATTTGAAATGTGTACTGTAATGCTGACATTTGAAATGTGTAATGTAATGCTTAAATTTGAAATATGTACTGATATGCTGAAATTTGAAATGTGTACTGTAATGCTGACATTTTAAATGTGTACTGGACATAAACTAATATGTAATTATCAAGTTTAATAAAGTTGAGGAGCAAACTCGACTTATTATTGTTACATAACCTTCGTTTCGCGCTTTTTTTGTACTATAACCGGGGGAAGGTAAGTTTGCTTCTATTTCTATATCTCATACAATGTCTATGGGGTCAGAAAAGTTCCTTAATGCGTCATCCCCTTTATTCAAGATCCTTAGAAAAAGTTTACGCGAAAAGGATTTATTTAGGTGACTAACATTGACTTTGTATAAAATACAGCGACTGTTTTGAAATCATCCACTTATAAAGAGTGTGAAAGGTTACCCATCTTTAGCTACATATTACTCTCAACATGCAATGCATGTATAGATATGTATGCAACGTACATACATATTATGTACAACATGCAAAGCTAATTTAAATGTAAATATTTCTAAGCTAAAATGATCGAAACTTGTGATCAAAGAGTATGTAAACAATTTTTATATGTGTTATGAATGTACTATACCTTTTTATATGTGTTATGTATGTACTATATCTTTTTAATGTGTTATGTATGTATTATACCTTTTTATAAGTGTTATGTATGTACTATACCTTTTTATATGTACTATATATCTATGTGCATTATTTATTACCCCTATTTATAATCTTAGATTTTTATTTATTGTTACGTTTGTAAATATATTTAGATTTTAGAAATGTACTTAATAAAGAAATAGTGTGATTAGAAATTTCGTTTTTTATTACTAATGTTTGTCTTTCTTGTAAAATTATTTATTTAAAACAAATACTTAGATTAAAGTATTAAATAAACTAAGTTGGGAAACTCCTATACTAATCCATGTAAAAAAGTCAGACATGCTTGAACTGATAGCTGGTTGAAAGTGAAAAATTGGAAAAATTAAAAAAAAAATTTTTTTAAATTTAAAAAAATTGGAAATTGTGCTGGAAAAACGTGAAAAATTGGAATAAATTTGTATGAGCTCTTTAGGATTTACCTCTTTTGTGTTCTATTTTATTGGAAGCACTGATACTTTCAGGTGAGTCTGTCAGTATGGTTAAAACAAATAAGTCTTAACGCATACGATCTGCCACCACAGTTTAAACAAAAAGTCTTAACTGCTTGATTTTTTTGTACGCTGACGATCACTGTTTATGCTAATCTAGCTGAGAAGAGAATTACGTAAATTTAGTTTGTCTTGCGTGGGATAAATGGTGAAACTCCAACGGACTTATTATTAATTCATCAGAAAAAGTATCCACTTTTTTTTAATTAATGAAAATATGATAAACTATTATCTACCCTACTTTTAGCGAATTTCCTATGAAAATTCGCCTAATGGGATAGGCGTCATGGCGGAATTCGAACCTCGGACCACGACACAAATCCGTTTCAGAGGTCCCTAATGACGAAAAAATACTTTTTGCGAAATTTATATATATATATAATATATATTAATAATTATATATATATATATATATATATATATATGTATGTATGTATGTATGTATTTCTAGACACTTCACACGTATTTCTTGTAAACACTCTATCTTTCGAACGGATTAATATTTTTTAACCAAACTTGGTACAAAAATCAACCTTCGGGAGGACACGACCCCTATTGAAAACCAGGTTTTTGTGACGTCATTAACCCGGTTTGCTGAGTCGGCAAAATTCAGGGTTAATATTTTTTGCCGCGAAAAAAGTCAATATTTATGTTTCTTGAGCCGCTGAATCGAATGAAACCGGTCCGAAGTCGATACGACCACTATAAGTGACCTAAAAATCGAAAAAAAAAAACATTGTAAATTACCAAAAACCAAAATTTAGGTCGTTGAAAACTAAATTTTGAGTAGGGTGTCGTTTTCAATGATTTTGGGCCTCTGAGTTGAATGCCAGTGGTCCGGAGTCAATACGACCACTCAAACTCAGAGTACCTGGGTTCAAATCCTGGAAGGGACGATAATTTTTTATCGTTTTTTTTACTTAATATAAGTTTACAACTAGAAAATAATTCTGGCGCGGTGGTCCGCATGTCGGCGAATTTCCTTTGGATGCGTTTTTCCGTGCTTTTATAATAATTTTACACTACTAAATAAATAATTCCGGCGCGGTGTTCCGCTGTCGGGCGAATTTCATTTAGAATACGTGTTTCCGTGCTAAACAACCCATTTCTTGCTTATGCAAGAACCATGCCCATTGCGTGGTTCCGGTTCATGCTTTAGAACCTAAGCAGATACTTAATTGTCAAGCACTGCTCGTAACTCATTTTGTCTGTATTTTCCAAAGGAAATGCGCTAAAACCTTTAAAGATACCTGACTAAGCTTAAAGATAAGTAACTAAGCTTTAAACTAGTGCAAATAATAGTGTGTACTTCTAATTTTAGAGGCATAGTTGTAAACTTATATAAAAAGCACGGAAAAACGCATCCAAAGGAAATTCGCCCGACATGCGGACCACCGCGCCAGAATTTTATAAATAGGGTGGACCAAAAGTCTCCCATTCATTAATTTTGAACTGTTAGAACGGATACGTCACCGTTTTGATGATGCAGTTCTCTAAAGGTAAGTAGTTTTGAACTGGGTCAAGTTTTATTTGTACAAAACTGGTTCCATCAGTTCAGTTAAACCATAAGTATAATCTTATTTTTAATGCGTTGCTTCATATTTTTCAGTTTAAAATGTTTATAATTTGAATAAAAAATTATTTTGTCACTTGAATGTTGACAAACTTGAGAAGTTCAAGTGATTCAGTAAAAAATAAGTTTGTTTAAATTTAATTCCGTAGGTATATAGGAAAAATTGTGTTTGCAAAAAATCCGAAACCAGGATGAAACTGAAATTATCCGTTTCAGGTGTTTTAAGGCCTCCTGGGTGGTTTCGCAAAGTTGTCTGTCTGTATGTGTGTGTGTGTGTGTATGTGTGGCTGTTATCATTGTAGTGCCCAGTGTGTTTATGATGAATGACACTGATGAATTAATAATAAGTCCGTTGGAGTTTCACCATTCATCGCACGCAAGACAAACTAAATTTACGTAAATCTCTTCTCATCTAGATTAGCCTTAACAGTGATCGTCAGCGTACAAATAAATTAAGCAGTTAAGACTTATTTGTTTAAACTATGCTGGAAGATCGTATGTGTTAAGACTTATTTGTTTTAACTATGCTGGAAGATCGTATGTTTAAGACTTATTTGTTTAACCATGCTAGCAGGTCGTATGCGTTAAGCCTTACTTGTTTTAATCATGCAGGCAAATCGTATGTGTTAAGTCTTATTTGTTTAAACCATGCTGGCAGATCGTGCGTGTTTAGCCTTATTTGTTTTAACCATGCAGGCAGATCGTATGTGTTAAGACTTATTTGTTTTAACCATGCTGGCAGATCGTATGTGTTAAGAAAATGCTGGCAGATCGTATGTTAAAAGTACAAATAGGAGCGATCCCAGAATGTTACCCCGTAGAACCCCTCTATTTAAAAATAATCCTTTAAATTACCTGTTGATGTTGCCTAGTAAACCTAACTTCATCTAATTTCATTAAAAGGATCAATGAATAAATCAAACGCTTTAGTTAAGTTAAAAAAATTCTGGCGCGGTGGTCCGCATGTCGGGCGAATTTCCTTTGGATGCGTGTTTCCGTGTTTTTTACATTATATAAGTTTACAACTACTAAATAAATAATTCCGGCGCGGTGGTCCACTGTCGGGCGAATTTCATTTAGAATGCATGTTTCCGTGCTAATCAAACTATTTCTTGCTTATGTAAGAACCATGCCCATTGCGTGGTTCCGGTTCATGCTTTAGAACCAAAGCAGTTACTCAATTGTCTAGCACTGCTCGTAACTCATTTTGTCTGTATTTTCCAAAGGAAATGCGCATAATTATCCAGTTGGTTGTACAAAACTATTCCTCTAAAATTAGAAGTACGCACTATTATTTGCACTGTTTAAAGCTTAGTTACTTATCTTTAAGCTTAGTCAGTTATGTTTAAAGGTTTAGCGCATTTCCTTGGAAAATACAGACAAAATGAGTTACGAGCAGTGCTAGACAATTGAGTAACTGCTTAGGTTCTAAAGCATGAACCGGAACCACGCAATGGGCATGGTTCTTACATAAGCAAGAAATAGTTTGATTAGCACGGAAACATGCATTCTAAATGAAATTCGCCCGACAGCGGACCACCGCGCCGGAATTATTTATTTAGTAGTTGTAAACTTATATAATGTAAAAAACACGGAACACGCATCCAAAGGAAATTCGCCCGACATGCGGACACCGCGCCAGAATTATTTTCTAGTTGTAAACTTATATTAGGTAAAAAAAACGATAAAAAATTATTGTCCCTACTAGGATTTGAACCCAGGTACTCTGGGTTTGAGTTTTCGCATCCAAAGGAAATTCGCCCGACATGCGGACCACCGCGCCAGAATTATTTTCTATAGTTGTAAACTTATATTAAGTAAAAAAACGATAAAAAATTATCGACCCTTCCAGGATGTGAACCTAGGTACCCAGCGTTTGAGTGGTCGTATTTACTCCGGACCACTGGCATTCAACTCAGAGGCCCAAAAAACATTGAAAACGACACCCTACTCGAAATTTAATTTTTAACGACCGTTATTTTGGTTTTCTATAATTTTTGTGGTTTTTCGACTTTTTGGTAACTTAAAGTGGTCGTATCGACTTCGGACCGGTTTCATTCGATTCAGCGCCCAAAATTACATAGAAAACGACACCCTACTCGATATTTATTTTTTATCGACCTAAATTTTGGTTTTTGGTAATTTACAATGGTTTTTTCGATTTTTAGGCCACTTAGAATGGTTGTATCGACTTCAGACTAGTTTCATTCTATTCAGCGTCTCAAAAAACATAAATATTGATCTTTTTCGTGGCGAAAAATGTTAACCCTGAATTTTGCCGATTTTTTGAAAATTTCGCTGACTCAGCAAACCGGGTTAATGACGTCACCAAAACCTGGTTTTCATAGGGTTCGTGTCCTCCCAAGGTTGATTTTTGTACTAAGTTTAATCAAAAAATATTAATCCGTTCGAAAGATAGAGTGTTTACAAGAAAGTGTCTAGAAATAATATATATATATATATATATATATAATATATATATATATATATATATATATATATATATATATATATATATATATATATATATATATATATATATATATATATATATATATATATATATATAATATATATATATATATATATAAGTCTCGCGAAACTTATTTTTTCGTCATTAGGGACCTCTGAAACGGATTTGTGTCGTGGTCCGAGGTTCAAATTCCGCCATGACGCCCAGCCCATTAGGCGAATTTCCAAAGGAAATTCGCTAAAACAGGCCTGCCACACAAGCTTAACTTAATCACTGTAAAAGTTTAAATTCAATTTATACAATATTTTCCCGTCAATCTGCTCCTTTTACACGACAATCTACCGCCCATAAAAAGAAAACACTATAATTTACCCATAAAATGTCTTAAAAGGAAAATGATATTTCTCTTCGAGTAAATATCAAAGTTTATATATGTATGTATGTTACTAGGAAACTCTAAACAAGGTTAAAGTAAAAAAGAATAATTAAACCTTTACAGGTTGTAATAAAAATGAATTACTTCAATGGTACAATTTAGTTTCAGTAACACCCCAAAAATTCATCCGTACGATTTAAAAGATAAGAAGCGAACTTTATGGAATCCCATTTTAAGCATTATGGGTAATCACAGATTATTTCAACTATGTACTTTCCTTAAAAAATTTCCCTTGACAATTTTCACAGATGGGAGGGGTTTGAAATTTCCATATTTATGAGTTAGTAGTGTTAAATTGGATGTCGTGAGATTGCTGAAGCAATTAGACGAGATAATGCCGGTATCGTGTCACCTGGTCGTCTGGTTGAGTTCCAACATAATGATGATATGGCCAGCAGTAATTGCTTAGGAATAACAGGCATTTGCATAAAAGCTCTCTTAAGCTTATTTGCATAAATGCTCTTAGATCTTATGTCCATGGTTTTATATCGATCTTGAGTGAATATAGTTAATCAAACGCTACCACAGATGTACTACGAGACCTGCTCGCTCCACCGTGGCCCCTTCCGTGCGATAATATAGTCCCGTGGCCACTGGCTCTGAGTCTAAAAGTGAACTCAGACTCAGCTATATCGGACGTAATAGGTCGCATCCTTTTAAGACCTTTATTATTCGATTATATGTGTGTGTATATATATATATATATATATATATATATATATATATATAATATATATATATATATATATATATATATATATATATATAATATATATATATATATATATATTATATATATATATATATATATATATATATATATATATATATATATATATATATATATATATATATATATATATATATATATATATATATACAGCTTGGAACATTTCAAATACATCACCCTGATTACTCAGCTCCGCACGATATTATAGCGATAAAATTAGTATCTACTTCCCATTAAATCGACAACTGGGAGTTTTAATACCTAATTATATTATTTTTTTTTTTTTGGTAATTGTATGGTAATATGATTACCAAAAGGTGTTAGTCAACGGTAACTTTAAAAACTTTAATTGGAGCATATTATTATATAGATAATTTTTGAAACTGTGTCATATCCTGGACAATTTGATATCAATATCGTAATTTTTCATTAAAATGCAAAAGATCTTATCATACTTGTTAAATTAATCTACGAAGCAACACATATCTATTATAGTATGAGTTTAATATAGGCTTCGGGATGTGTGTGGTACTTTAGTTTTACCTGTAATTGTCAGGAAATTTGATTAAAATAGAAGATAATTTTGCAAAAGGTCGACCCCCCTCCCCCTCCTTACACTACAACCTATGCTGAGCTTACTAGCAATTATACCAAGCTTTCTTTATACAGTAATTAATATGTTCAGCCCTTGTTAAAACTTTTTTATTACTTTTTAATTCGTATTTAAAAGCAAACGAAACACTTAAAAATAACTTATGAGACGCTGACATGAAAAAAACGCAATAACGATTTTAGTAATCAATTTTGTTAAGGATTGAAGAAATAAATATGTTCAACTACAAAGGTTTCTGTGTCATTCTCGCAAAAACGGTTTAGTTAAATTTCGCAAAAACTAGCTAGAGTCTTGAGCCTGACATAAGTTTGACTAAACTAATAGTTTAGTTATTTCAGGTATAATGGACCCACATACGAGGTTTAAGTGCCTAGGAAATTATTTCCTCCGGATTAATAAAAAAAAACAAAAAAAACGAATAGTTTCGTAAAGCCCCAGGAGCATTTCTTGCATGCCGAGTTGACGCGAAGTAATCCATATGACAAAATCCCAATGTAGAAGTAATTATTACAAATACAACCAATACTGGAAGGATTTATCCTCAGTTAGAACTGTTGCATTTATATAGCAAGAAGTCTTCAGACACGCTTCGCTCATCCTCAGACTGTAAAAACGTTTTTTTTTTTTAATCCTAGTAGTCTAATCGCCAACTGATCATGCTCGATGGTCCATCAGAAAATTGATTTTAAAAACAGTCGATATATCAGCCGTGTTAAAATTAAACATTCTATATTGTATTCTACAAGGAATTACACTCATGCCAAATTTTAACCCGAGTATTTTCCCAAATTTTAACCCAATTGGGTATTTCCCAAATTTTAACCCAATTGGGTATTTTCCCAAATTTTAACCCAATTGAGTATTTTCCCAAATTTTAACCCAATTGGGTATTTTCCCAAATTTTAACCCAATTGGGTATTTTTAACGATTTCTTAAAAAAAACGTATACATGTCATTCGATAACAATAAACACCTGTACTAAAGTCTTGAAGTTGGCAGCACTGACTGGTGATAAGTGCTATGATAAGGCCTTTATTTTCCAAACAATGTCTCAACTATACGGGGGGGATTTGACAAAAAAGTGATTCAATTAAATTTTTTCCATATTTAAGGAAACATTTTATGCGTTTAGTTAATTTATATTTTTTAAATTAATTTCCTTTTCCATAAATAAAAGTCAGTCTATATAAAAAATACCATAGTAAAGGATAGGGTGTGTAGGAATTGTGGCGGGAATTTGAAAACCTCCTCATGAGTCTACAGGTAACCTTTATCCAGCTGTCTATTGGACTAAAGAAACAAACTAGGTACATTTGTTGCATTTATATAAGCGTGCCAAATTTCACATTGATCCAATAATTTTCCGTGTTTCATGAAACTTATTTTTCATCACCACGTGTAAACTGCAAAACGCTTTCAGACTCGCTTCACACGTCCTCAAACAGTAAATGTATACGTTTTATTTCCAACGTTCGCCCATCCAGTGACTGGATGTGTGAACACTTAGATACACTTACCGTATTGAAACGAAAATTAGTAAATTATTTATGGTGTGAAGGGATACACTTGTACCACATTTTCACTCAATTGAATTTTTTTCGATTTACAATTTTCTTAGAAAACCCTATTTAAGCCATTCGAGATAGAAATTGAACTAGTGCTGATAATACGGAGAAACATGACACATGTGTTGATCTTATATATGACTGACTACATGACACATGTGTTGATCTTATATATGACTGACTACATGACACATGTGTTGATCTTATATATGACTGACTACATGACACATGTGTTGACTATGACTGACTACTGACTGACATGACATGTGTTGATCTTATATATGACTGACTACATGACACATGTGTTGATCTTATATATGATGACTACATGACACATGTGTTGATTTATATATGACTGACTACACCCGTGCTGAATTTCAGATTGGTCTAATCATTTTTCTTAGTTTTATCAATTTTATAAATGCTTGCAAGTCAGTAATGACGGTTATCGTCATAAAAAATATTTTTCGGATGACATAACTATTATTAATATTTGTATTGAGTTTTAAGTATTAACACAGTGGGAGTTGCGATGAAAATAGACACACACACACTCACATATTTAGACAGATAACTTTGTAAAAATCACACAAAAGGGTCTTAAAAATATCTCAAGGGATGATTCAGGATCTCCCTAATAGTCCAAGAGTCAGGCCTAAAAAATGTGACTCATTTTGTACTACTTCAAACCAAATATTTCTGAAAATATACCTTAAATTATTAAGGAAAAGCATAGTCTGTCTATCCAGAGTGGAGCCTTTCATATGAGTGCACTTCCTCAAAATTTTATAAAATCGCACTAATTCCAGTTTTCTTGCAATAGGTTGATCCCTGTAGGTCGTGTGCAAAACATGAAGAGAACATTTTTTAAAGCTAATAAAATTTCCTATAAGACGAGTGTTCTTACGTCAAAATTGGATAAATACAACTTAAGTTATACCATTTGTTAAATGGTAAAAAAAAGTTTCTTTGAATTTTTTCAAAGAAATTCGTTGAGTTTGCATAAATTAACCATTTTTTCAGTGTTTTTGAAAGATCCATAACTTTAGTTGTAGTCATCTGATTTTTATGATTAAACACTCGTTATTATAGGAAATTTTATCAGCTTTAAACATTTTTTTCTCATGTTATGCACACGACCTACAGGAAGCCACTTATTGCAAGAAAAATGGAATTAGAGCGATTTTATAAAATTTTGAGCATGCGCGATCATATGAAAGGCTCCACTCTGGATAGACAGACTATGCTTTTTCTTCATAATTTAAGGTATATTTTTAGAATAATTTGATTTGAAGTAGTACAAAATGAGTCACATTTTTTTAGGTCAGGCTCTTGGACTATAATGGACCCCCTTGAGATCCGCAAATGGACTAATATTGAATATAATTTCAGTCTAGTGGTCTCCAGGCACAGAAACATCTAGTTGGATATATTTACAATTTGTAAGTATATAATCCTTAAAGTTATATCATACTTAAATGAACCATTAAGGACGGTATTTATAAACCTAGCGTTCAAACTATTAAGCAAATTTCTTATGAAAAGCGATTTTCTCTAAAAGAAAAATCAAATTAAAATATGATAAACAGTTATGAAAGTTATGGGTATGGAAGTTATAGTGATTAATAGATGGGGGGTTGTAGCAAAAGATGATAAAACCTAGATAAGACTCTGTTAAAACTTATCACGTTAACGAGCTGCTCCAACATGCAAACTCTATAACTAGCCTCCACAACAAATTCCTTCCTAGATAGCCCTTAAAAAAGAAACGGCTCTTAAAAGAAAATTAACTATAAGAGTTGAACCTTTAAAAAAAATCGTGGAAAAATGATAATTCATAATCCACTATTTGCGTGTATATAAAACATATAAGATTTTTTTTCTTTATTTTTTGAAGACTAATGAAGTATGGCCTTAAGTTATCTGATCATAAAAGGAAACTTAAGAGGTAGTTAAAGAAAAAAAAGTTAAATTAACCAAAAGAAATAGTTGAGTTGGTTGGCTGCCCTGCGGGACACCGTATTAAAAAGATAAATTGGCCGAGGCTAGTTTCCAACCCGTAGTTTTCCAGCCGTTAACTATTTCCAAATTACATCTCTTAGAGGTTGTTACTTCTTATCAGATGTGAAAATTTTTGGATCTTGATATGGTACGACTTTCTATGATAAATTTGTGATAATAACTGTGAAAGAATTGTCCCCGGTCAAAACCTTGTTGAATCTAATTAAGGGTGATTTTACGAATGTTTGGGTGATTTAAAAAGTGCCTCGTGTTTAATGTCTCTCGTGATACTAAGAATGTTTAATAGAAGATTTATAAGAACGTTATAAAGCTTTACTGTTAGTATAACTGATGATGACACATGATAAATACAACCAGACAAGATCCTATAATGTCAGCTCAAGCAATAAATTAATTCTGAGAAAAATACTGGAAACATATAGGTATATACACACACACTAGGTGTTTATAGGCGCTCATGAAATTGGATTTCCTGTACTCTGGGTAAGTTATTAAGAGACAGGTATATCATACGATTTTTATGAAATCTTTCCAATCCTGGCTTTCGTAATCCCTTAATTTAGGGTTCCAGATAGCCCCCGCTCTATACTGCTCTATACTGATTTAAGTAAAGTAAGTAAGCTGCCTTTAGCCAGCTCAAAGTGACACAGCGCATCTTGTTTTAATGTTGAATTACTGAATGCGTCTGTTAGGTACCCGGCTGGATAACGTACACCTCGAGCTCTATGGGTTTAGTTTAAACTTTATTTAATTAATGGGTCTCAGCCTTAGCATACCCTATCAATATGTGTTACTAAACAAGATTTAGTATATCAGCACACATTCCCAAAAGTCAGAGATAAAGGTACCGCACACTACAAGAGTGGGGCTTTGTTATAATGTATTGACCAAAATTATGTAATATTTTATAAGTTGTGCTTAAATAAATATTTCAATTCATTTAGACCTTTAGCGAGCGAAGCGAGTTCCTTAAAACACATTAATTAAGGGTGTTATCAACCTAGCGAGCGAAGCAAGCTTCTATTAGTACATAATTTTTAAATTCAACAATCTAGCAAGCGAAGCATGCTCCGATTTACGTATCTTAGCAATCTTTTGAACAACAATAGCAATCTTTTGAGCGTCTTTTCAGATATTCACGCATATATTCATAGCAACCTACACAGGACCTTACACCTTATACAGGAGGTTTAACTGGCACACACATACACCTTATACAGGAGGTCTAACTGGCACACACATACACCTTATACAGGAGGTCTAACTGGCACACACATACACCTTATACAGGAGGTCTAAAAACACCTTAAACGGATGATTCAGGGGAAATCCCTGTTTCGGTTTTTTCTATTACAATACTTTCCCTATATACCCAAGGAATAAATGAGGAAAAGTAACAATAAAAAACTGTAAGCACTATTGCTGTTATTACTAGGAAAACTTTCCCCAAGGTACAACAGGCTCCCCTAAATATTATTCAAAAACAAAAATGTAGCACTTCGTGGGCTTAAAAATCTCCTAATGAAGATTTTTAAGACGAAAGAAGATGTTTGAACATTGTTTGAATCAAACAATAAAGGAGATATGAATTCATACAAATGGATACAAAACAAATTTCCCATTCACAGAATGGGATATAAAAAGAGGTTGGTAGTAAAGGGAGGGTGACTGCCGAGAAAGAGGAAAAGGATCCCAGAGTGGGATGGGATAATCCTACTTATCTATGGGGAGCATCTTCCTTTTTACTCAACCAATGAAAATTCATCTTTCTTTCCAACATGGCTTCTAACCACAACCACTCTCTAGAATACGCTTTAATTTTCGTTTAATAATGGTGAAGGGTTTTATCGGCATTTCTTTTACTCACCCTTTGTTTTTGATTGTCGCGATAAATTTATTTTAATGGTTGCGGTAAATGTTACGGACTTTTTGTTCCTTTTGGTTTATAACCAGATGGTATAAACATTTTTTAGTGGCTTTTTGGATTCTATAGATAGATAGAAAACAATTGGCCCCTTTGATATTTTTGTCTGAGACCGCTATTATAGCGGGAGCAAATGCCCAAACAGTAAAAATTTTACATTTTAACTCCAAATTTTAGCTAATATATTGATTTTAGAAAGAAATTGCGAAGAGTAAATACGGTCTTTTGGCCCGTATAGCTGCGTCGCGGCTACACTGTTGTTGTTTTGTATTGTTTGTAGTTTTATTATTATTACTAGCTACATGGCATTTTGCCATGTATAGAGCGAATTATTATCGCCTCGCTATATTTATTTTAGTATTAATACATGTATTAAATTGCATGTACATGTAAATTACATGTATTACAGGCAATACATTTTTATCGCCTCGCCTCATGTGGCTGCTCTGCGAGCCTATTAGCTCTATCAGGGCCATATAAAGTTCTTTAAGTACCATTTAGTAAAACATTTAGATCAATAAGGATGTAAATATGAGTCTATCCACAAATAAAATTTCAACCAATGTAATGATGACAAAACCGGCTTTCAACCTAATAGGTCATCCTCAGTGCCGGTGAGAAGAAGCTAAATTTTCCTCTTGAGTCTTGTTATTATATTTGTGTCTGCATCCAGTCTCAAATCTTGTAACAAGACTCAAGAGGAAAAATTAGCTTCTTCTCACCGGCACTGAGGATGACCTGTATTAGGTTGAAAGCCGGTTTTGTCATCATTACATTGGTTGAAATTTATTTGTGGATAGACTTTTATTTACATCCTTATGGTAAAAAATCCACTAGCGCTTACAATTTAAATATAATTTAGATCAATTATTTTGATAACCTGAACATTGCTTACTCCTTTTCATTTAGTACAAATAGGGTCTTAAGGCGATCCTGCAAAGAGGGGGGGTAAAAATCACTTATATGGAAATATCTCCGGTTCTCGGCAAAATATCAAAATTCTAAGATGGTACTTCACTTCTAATTTTTATTCTGCACATTTTATAACTCATTTCAACCTTCTGGAGCAAACAACAGTGGCGCAATTTGAGAACTACTTTAAAAATTGTAGTTCTCAAATTGCACCGCTGTTTTTTGCTCCAGAAGGTTGAAATGAGTCTTAAAATGCGCAGAATAAAAATTAGAAGTGAAGTACCGTCTTAGAATTTTGATATTTTGCTTAGAACTAGAGATATTTCCGTTCAATTGATTTTTACCCCCACTCTTTGCGGAATCCCCTTAATTGTTTAAGGATTAGGGCAGATAAGGAAAGGGCATAAAGTACTCTGTATTTTTTAGTAAATGCAACTAATCTAATCTAACATTTAACTCATTTAAAATATTTTTTTTCTCTCTCAGATTCGTTTTCAGCCCCATCAAAGCATGAAGATCAATGAATTTATGTAAAAATATTTATAATAAAAGAAACCTTATTTTTGCTCAAATTTTATGACAAATTAGGTGATTTGCCAATTGAGCCACTTAAAATAATTTGATTGAGCTGAAACCAGTCCCAATCGGTTTAGAATGCCGACGACCATACGGTTGTCTCGAGATGGAGATCGTTTCGCTTTGCTGGCCTGCTTAGCTCGCCATAGTTCTATGGGAGCCATCTTTTACCTGTCTATCTGAGACAGTAGGCTAGTAAGGGTGGATCAAGAGGAAATCTTCATTCTTTCATTCTACAATCTTACAGGGGTTAAACGGGATTTAACCCCCTGCCAAATCCTGCGTATAAACGAAGTAATAGCGAAAGACTATACTTTTTGGTTTTTAGTGTTTTTCATTGTTTACTTTTCTTGATAAAGTTTAGTTGGAGTTCTTCTCAACATAATCCCTATCACTATGTAAACCTCATAACTCATTCACAGTACGAGTCAGCTTAGAAACTTGTGCCTCAAGTTTCAAGCAACGTTTAATTATTCAAAATGAAAATCCCTCGCTAAGGAGAAGTTTCCTCAGGAAGTAATCGCGCTTTGCGATTTTCAAAATGATCCTAACCACATTAAAGGTCTGTCTTAAATTTAAATATTAATTAAGTTTCTAGTAAGATAGTGTTTGTTCTGCGTCGTATATAACATTACTTCACATTTATTCGCTCATGTAATGTATTACAAATATTGCTCAGTGGTAAATTCAACACCGGTGTGTAAAAACTAAGGTATAAATATTGACTTATATCTGGATTCCTCTAACCTCAGGCGATCCTAAGGGTGGCTAAAGCCCCCAACAACATATTGCCTTTATAACTACTAAAACTAAAATTAAATTTAACTTAATACATACATAAATACATTCATATTACATATATATATATATATATATTATATATATATTAATATATATATATATATATGTATGTATGTATGTATGGCCATTCCATGCTGACATTCAAAGTGCATGGACAAGTATCTCATCAGATTGGTTCTCCATAGATGTAATCTTTCAGTAACCATAGACCTCGTACTAATATTTATTATTGCGACAACAATTTATTTAATTATCAATTATACCATATAGGGTAATACTTATTAATGCAACCAAGAGAGTAAAGAATGCTATTATTTCCCTGAGCTGTTAGTTGATTCTTTAAAGCGAAACCGAGGGAATCAAAGCATTTAACTCCTGAGGCAAAGCCGATGAGTAAATTTAAATAAATGTTTAGGTTGTTGCCCCCCCCCAAATAATTAAATATCATTTTTGAAAAATGAGATTTTAAAATTTCATTTTTCTTGTAAAAATCTCTAATCCATTTTGTATGCAGTTCCTTGGTACCTATTTTTAAAGAAACTAATGTAAAAGTATTAAAAATGGATAAAGGCATAGATATATATACTAGAGGGGGCATAGCCTATCTCAATACATTAGCAGGCTTGAAACATCATTTTGGGGCTCTTAGGGGCTCTGTGTAACCTCATTGAAACCTCCTTAAAGAGTGAGTTAAGGTTATAATAAATCAATTGATATTGGCTTCCCGCAGATTTATTGTCTTTTGATTTGTATTTTTATCGTTCTGCTATATAGGGTATTGTAATTTTGTACTGATTATTTGATTATATTTAACCTATAGGGCCCTTCTAGTAATAATATCTCTTTGGAAAAAGATATGTGTAGACCAAATAGCCCAACAGGAGAAGAGCATTGCCCACAATGTCCGGGCAATATGGGAAATCTGGCAACAGTCCCCCCCCCCTAATGCCCGCTCTGGTTGGGCATTATGCACAATGCTCGAATTCCCAAATTACTCGCAGCATATACAGTCTTGCATTGAGGTTAGGTTTAAACTAATATACACACACAAGGACTACAACAGCTAGACGGTGTGTAAGCAATTTGAAGGCGTGGTTTAACATCCAGGACTAACCTCACTGGCTCCCTCGCATTATTTTCCCACGCTGTCAACTAGTTTTAGCCGTGTGTCGTATTATACCAAGTTTTAAATCTTTCTGTTATTTACATTTTTTGTGTCACCCGTGGTGTAGTGGTTAAGGTACGCGGCCAATACACAGAATGAATAGACTTTAAACTTCCGAGGTTTATTTAGTCATGGGTTCAATCCCAGCACGGGCCTCTGGGATTTTTATGAGAGGGATAAAAATTCTGCGCACCACGTCCTTCAGAAGGGACGTAAAGCCGATGGTCTCGAGCCTGTGCGTTGTCAGGTACTCGTTAAAGATCCCTTACCCTAAATGAAACTGGGTATAGGCAAAATTTAGGACCCTCATAGTAGATCCATTATAATAATATAGTGTATCTGCTTGTAGTTTAAAATGTATGGATATTTGGTTTAACAGCGAGGGCACGTTTTGTTCCAAGTTTTCACTAGACTATAAGAGTCAGTGAAAATATGTATGATTGCTTGAAAAAAATACGGGCCTTCGGCCCGTAGCCGCTACGCGGCCTCGGCGCTTCGCGCCTCGTCCGCTCCGCAGCGTCGGCCCACCGGGCCGCTTCGCGGCCCGGGGGCCTCCCTGTGGCCGCTTCGCGGCCACATTGTTGTTGTTTTGTATGATGTGTTGTTTCATTATTGTTCTTGTTACATGGCATTTTGCCATGTACCTAGCGAATTTTCACAGCCTCTCCACACAGGCCCGCTTCGCGGGCCTGAGAGGCTTTCTCACAAATTTGATTTTACTAATTAAGATTTTATTAATACTTTATTATTAATGGTATGCTATAATATTAAAACTAACAAGCATTATAAACAAAAATATATTCATGATTTTTGTTTTTAAATAAAAAATACCGTTTCCGTCACTTAGGATCATAGATAAACAATATATAACATAGATGGCTCACTCAAAGATTTAAAAAAAAATAGTTGATGGGATGCAGGAGGCTCAAGTAGTACAGTCTAGTGGTGACAGCGTGAAACTATCACATATTTTTTTACTTAGATCTTTGTTTACTTTTATTTTATTTTACTAAACGATTGGCAATTGTTTGTTTTTAAAAAAAAATACTACAGCACAATCTAGTAGAGAAATAGAGCAAAATATATTTTACTACTAGCGCTATTCAAGACTCTAGTGATGAGACCCCCAACTTAAATCATAAACACAAACTTGTCAATTGAGTGTTCCTACTACACTCGGGAGTGAACCATCTATCTTAGGATTGTCTGATTGAGCTGAAACCGGTCGCAATCGTTTTAGAATGACTTCGACCATATAAAGACTACTTCGAGGTTCTTCCGCTTTACGGGCCTGCTTTGTTCGGCGTGGTTTAGTGGAAGCCATTTTTGTCCTGTCTCTCTGGGACAGCAGGCTTACCAGGATGGAGCAAGAGGTAGAGGTCCATCTTTTATTACTATATTCCCCACCCTCTAGCACTACTAAACCCAACAGATATCGTACAAGTCTTTGACCTGGACGTATACATATATACAAGATTATATTATATGTATACCGATTGCGCCATTTGTGATGGTTCAATTGAGCTGAAATCGGTTTTAATCGATTCAGCTAGCCGTCTACCTAAACACGAAATACCTTGTTTTAAAGCCATTTCAAGTTTCAAAAATTTTTTTTTCATGACGTCATAACTTGATTGATGACGTCATAATTTTTTTAACAATAGGCTCGTAACCTCTCACATCTCGCGTTGCAAGTTTCGTTTCAATTTGAGAACGCCTTCGAGTTATCGTTCGCCATAAAAAGGTGAAACTTATACTATTATAATATATATATATATATATATATATATATATATATATATATATATATATTATATATATATTATATATATATATACATATATATATAAACTTTTTTCGACATATTTTTTTTATCAGGAAGCCAATAGGAACCGATTCCGCTCACTCCACCCTCAACTGCCGTCATCCGAACAACCTCATAAGCGTCATTTTCATTATGAAAATTCGCTAAAGCATGAGAGGAACCATAGAAAATTCACGGCTCTTCTGTCTAGTTAGATACTAGTAATGCGTTGCATCAAGAACTCACGGCAAAGAAATCTCATAAAAAAAATATTAATTTAAAACAACGAAAATAAGTTTATCAAAACATTCGGATGCCTATACATTTTAAAAGTATAAACTCAAAAGGCTCGCTCGCTTGCTAGTTTAGGTATCTTTAAACATTTACATAGTAAAAAAACGCTCGCTAGATGCTACGCTCGGCTCGCGCTTATATTTATAATAAAATATATTGTAAAAAAGGCTCGCTTCGCTCGCTAGATTTGCGAGTTTATATTATGCATAGTAAAAAAGCTCGCTCCCTCGCTTGATTGCGTATATTATATAATAAATGTTAAAAGAAGGCTCGCTTCGCTCGGCTAGATTGCGTAGATTTAGATTCATTGCATGGTAAAAGAGGCTCGCTTCGCTCGCTAGATTGCTTATATTTATTAATAAAATACTATTGTAGGCTCGCTTCGCTCGCTAATTCGTAGATTATATTAATGGCAGTAAAAAAAGGCTCGCTTCGCTCGCTTGATTGTATATTTTATATAATTATAGAGGCTCGCTTCGCTCGCTAGATTTAGATTTATATTTATGCATGTAAAAAGGCTCGCTTCGCTCGTTAGATTGTTATATTTATAAAAAATATATTGTAAAAAGGCTCGCTTCGCTCGCTAGATTGCGCGTAGATTTATATTAATGCTATTAAAAAGGGTCGCTCGCTCGCTTGATTGGGTATATTTATAATAATAAATGGTAAAAGAAGGCTCGCTTCGCTCGCTAGATTGCTTAGATTTATAATAATCAACGTTAAAATAGGCTCGCTTCGCTCGCTAGATTGCTTATATTTATAATAAAAATATATTGTAAATAAGGCTCGCTTCGCTCGCTAGATTGCGTAGATTTATATTGATGCAAGAAAAAGAAGGCTCGCTTCGCTCGCTAGATTGCGTATATTTATAAGAATACATAGTAAAGAAGGCTCGCTTCGCTCGCTAGAATGCTTATATTTATATTAATGCATAGTAAAAAAGGCTCGCTTCGCTCGCTAGATTGCTTTATTTGTAATAATAAACGTAAAAATAGGCTCGTCGCTCGCTAGATTGCTTATATTAATAATACTACGTTAAAAATAGGCTCGCTTCGCTCGGCTAGTTTGCTTATATTTATAATAAAATATATATTAAAAAGGCTCGCTTCGCTCGCTAGATTGCTTATATTTAATATTAATGCATATTAAAAAAGGCTCGCGTATATTTATAATAATAAATGGTAAAAGAAGGCTCGCTTTTAAATTTATTTTTTGAGTTTATTTTATTTTAGCCGCCATTTTTAAATAATAAAAAAATTGGAAATGTTCACCATGAAAAATATATTTTCTTTTCTACTCTTTAAGAGCTTTTAAAACGATATACAACACGATTTTTGCTCAAAAATTTTTTTATCCGGTCGCCATATTGGCCGCCATTTTGAAATATATTTTCGGAAATATTACCAAAAAACTTACAGGCTCTGAATTATAGTTAATTTACTTGTATAAAGTATCTAAATATTACAATAGATCTTTCTTGTAAATTCTTATTAATAATTAGGTAAAATATTATTATATTATTATGGCCGCCATGTGAATTTTTACTTTAGTACATTTTTCTATTAATCAAGAGCTTTACAACGATTATATTCTCGAGTTATTATCCTTCAATTTTTAAAATCATTTTTTTAGCCGCCATTTTTAAATTTTCAAAAAATTTTAAATTTGACCATGAAACATATATTTTCTTTTTCTACTCTTTAAGAGTTTCAAACGATATACAACACGATTTTTTCGCTCAAAAATTTTTTTTATCCGGTCCGCCCTGTTTTGGCGACATTTTGAAAATATTTGTTCGGAATATTACAAAAAAACTATACAGCTCTGATCATAATTAGTTTACGGTAATACAAATTTTATCAAAATCGAGTCAATTTTACGGCAAGTTATCGCGACACGTACAACAACACACAAACAAACGCGCCGTCCCATCTTCTGAAATGTAAGAACTCACTTACATTTCGTTCAAAAATATACCTACACTTGAAATTAAAAGCAGTAGAACACTATTTAATGAGCTGGCAAAAAGGGCCTATCAACGTGGCCTTCTTGCCTGGTAGTTACTACCACACCCCCCAATATTACTGCTACTACATTTTTTTCTTTTAGGTTAATTAAACGAAAAACCATGAAAAACCACAACCTAGTCGAAATTTATTTGTTTACCGTCCGTCATTAAGGTTTTTGATTATTCAATTATAAAGGCTAGAAGCGGTGAAAAGTCAGCTCTTAGATACACGTGTGAGATGTTATGAGATTGGTAATACGTTCAAAGCTGATGACTTCGCTAAGCTAAGTTATGCTAAGCACGGCCATTTTGTTTTATCCCAATAAATGTAAACAAACTATTTCAATACTCAAAGTTTGTGTTTTTATTGCATTTATTTGAACAGTTTAGTTTAAAATGTTTTCTTAAATTATATTAAGAAATACATTTTGCCACAATCCAATAGTGGTTTTAAGTCCCCGATCTATAAAAGTGTAGGGTTTGCTTAAATTACTTAAAAACGAGCGGGCTAATTAAACTTTTTTTCGGTTGTTCACTACTTTAAACTTAGTACATTTTGCAAATGATATTTGTTTTTTCCCCTTCAAATATTAATTGTAATTAGTAATTTAACAAATTTAACCTAATTTTTTTAATATAATAAAAGCAATCGTAATTTTAAGTTATATTTAAGGCAATTTACTGTCGTCTGCATTTTCTTCAAAATCTTAATAAAACATATGGTTACCTTTACTATATAGTTTCTCTTTCTCTTTAACTAATTATTATTTCACAATTAATTTATCAGAATTTAATACAAAATCATTAAATATCACGTACATATTTATACGAAAATACAAATAAAAAGTAAAACTCAAACTAAAAATTATCAGGGTTGCCAATAAAATTAAATAAATAAAACCTAAATCCGAAAAGGCGCGATGCGCAGTTATTCTTAATTTTAGCTAATATTTTTTATTTTTGAGCCAGCTATCAGCTGATCGAGCAGGTCTTAATTTTTTACATGTGTCAGCATAGATATTATACTCATAAGAGATATATTACTAGAGGGGCCCTATTGGTTGAATTTTGAAACATTGAAAAAGTAACCTTCGAATTATCATTATCATCAAAAATGAAACAGAACAAAAACAGTAAATATATTATGAGTAGAATCTTTAAATACAAATACAAACACAATCTGCGGGAAGCCCAAAAAATTTGATTAATTATAACCTCAACTACCTCTTGGAGGAAGTTTCAATGAGGTTACACAGAGCCCCTGAGAGCCCCACTAAAAATGTTTCAGGCCTTCTTCAATGTATATTGAGATGGGCTATGCCCCCTCTAGTATTATTTCTATGTGTGTCAGTATTGGAGGTTCCCTACTTGGTTTATGTATTACTTTAATCGTATAGGTCAAAATATATTCTCTCTTGACAGTCAAGCAAACTATCCCAGCAACAATCTCTACTGAAATTACATCTGTTTCGTTCCAGGAATGTCGAGCAAAGTTAAACTTATTATGGATCCCTAAACATAGCAACATATAAGCCAGCTTGAGATGGAATAGAAGAAAAACTTGAATGGGTCAAAACCTGCTACTGGCTACGCAAAAGGAACTATAACTCTATTATTAATCACTGGAATATATAATATAGAAAACAGTGGAACAGTGAATAGTAGAGAATGAAGGCAAATGATAACAAAGTAAAGCGGAACAAATTGGTCGATAAAACTTATAAGACCAAAACTAAGGTGTATTGTAAGTCTTTCATTCCAATGCATCAATTTTCGCTACAGAAACGCATCTTTATGACATTCGTCTAAAAGATTTGGTTGTCAGTCAAACGTGAAATCATCGATGAAACTAATGTCCATTTTCTATACCCATACTAGGCTTATAGCAGTCTACGGTTTAGGATGTTCGGTTCTGAGTATCTGCCAGATAAAACCTATTCGGAAATTCCGTGTAAAAACATTTATTTATTTATTATTTTTATTTATTTATTTATTTTCTCTAGAAGTTAATACAAATACATAAAATTACAAAAGTAATATACAAATGTGTCTTCTGAAGATCAAAAATCTTAACTTAATTACAAAGAACAATTATTATAAAATCGTTTATAGAATAAAAAGCTTCCGTAAAAAATCAAAATATGATTTATTTGCTTAGCGAATGCTTGTTAACTCTAAGTTTGAGTTTTTAGGCTTCAGGCAATTATACATTTTAATGGCAACTATTTTAGGCGAATTAAAAGTTTTTATGAAGTCTACAGTGAGGTACTAGTTAGCATATGGTTATACTCTAGTATTTATATATATGATTATCAATATTCTATGTGGTTACTTTCCGAGTGAATAAATAAAAGCAAGTTTAATAACAAAAGATGTAGAGTTCATAAGAGAGAATTTCTTAAAATAGGGCTTACACGATTCAGAAATTTGTAAGTTAAAAATTATACGGCAGGGCCTTTTTTTGTGAGGAGAAATATTTAGAGCACTGGTACTGGTTTCCCACAAGGCAGCACAATAAGACAATTCTTGAAAAGAAGTAGGCGTAGTAACACTGATATCATGGTTTTATACATCCAATACTTCTGATAATTTCATTGAGTAGGAAGAAACTGATGATAGCTTCATTGTGCCAGTTGAGAAGTATGCTTCTCCCAGGTGAGTTAGAGAATCCAGAGTAACTCAAGGAGCTTCAGCGAATTCTCTCTTATCTGGCGATTTCAGCGAAAAATATCCAACACTGACTCTTCCTCATCATTAAGTGTCAGTGAATTGGTTGAAACCAGTCTTTAGCTCTACTATATAACTACATCTTTCTGATTCAATAGAGTCTGTCTATTGGCGTTCTTTGGATTAAAATACGTTGTATCGTCTGCAAATCTAATGCACCTATGGCTGAAGTCAAGAGATCATACAGTAAATAAGAAAAAGATAGGGGCCTAGAACAGATCCTTGATGAGGAACTCCCATACTTGTAATTCTCTCGCGTCAGATAGTTTTCCGTTAACGTTGTACCTGTTGAATCCTTTTAGTGAGATATGACATAAAGAGCTCCAGAAGGAGACCCCTTATCCCACAACCAGCAGCCTTAAGTTTCAACGTCTGAAAATGAATGGCAGTCCCAAAGGCTTTTGAAATGTCACACGATAGAAGCAAGCAATTCTTCTTTTGTTTTCGTAAAGCGACTAATGTTCTTCTGCTAATTGTTTTGAGTGCCTATAAGTTAGAGCGATTCGCTCTGAATCCAAACGTTGGTCATGAAAAAAGTTATTTTTGTTTTAAAAATTTTAAAAGTCTATTTTTATGATTTTCGAATATATTTGAAAAGATTGAACGATAAGTTATGGCCTAAATTAGTTGAAGATCACTCACAGGACCTTTTTAATATATATAGTATGACTCTACTGACTTTAAGACAAGAAGGAAAATAACCTAGGAAAGATACAGTTATTAATTAGATGACTTAAAATGATTGGACTTATAAGAAGATAATTAATTAGTTTTAAAAATTATTGCTAAAGTAATAAATGTCAACACTATTTGAATCTTTAACAAGGATGTAATCTATTTTAACTCCTCACTGTCTGTGTAATTAGAATAGAAGGATTTGGGTTTGACCAGGAGGTGGTGTAGATGCTGTCTAGGAGTAGAGTAGATGGCTTGGCCAGGTTAGCATGAAGCTTATCTGCATATAGTAGCAAAATGTGATTAAATCTCATCTGGCTTTAAATCTATTTCTATACTTGTTTTGCCTCCAAACCACCGTTCTTGTTTATACCAATTTTCCAAATGCTGAAGGATATTTACATTATTATTTACATATTCTATATATTTTTTCTTTTTAACATGTTTTTAGAGCCTTTCTATAAGGCGTTTCTAAGTTGTGTTCTTTTTATTTCCCAAGCCAAAATTGAAAATCTTTACTGTATGAATTATATGTATTGAGTTTTTCTTCTCATTTGCTTTAATTCCTCATTAAAAAAGTAAAGTTTTTTCTTTCTGGGTTTGGCAGTTGTTTCCACTATAGGAAAACATAATTCCTATAATATTAATGAACTCAGACAACTTTTGTCACAGTTTCTACGAATAGTGATGGTTGCAGATTTACTGATTTCAATTTGTCCTTACACAACAACGTTATAATTCGTCCAGTCAATGGGTCTAGCGTAACCTTTATCTTCTGTCTTTACTTCTTGTAATTTATTTATGAGTAGCTGATCCATAAACTCTTGATGTCACGAGAAGCTGTCAGGATGAATTTACATTTTCCTTCCCAAAGAAGAAAAGATGGTATCGAAAGACATTTGTTACTCCTAGGCCCTTGTGACGTCTTTAAAGTTGTTTGAAGACCAAATGATTTCATTAAACTCGAAGCAAAGCTAGTGTATCTTTATTCGTGATTGGTTTAACAAGTCGAATATTGAAATCTCAGCGAGCTTATGATGTTATTCCGTTCTTATATGCTTATGTTTACCTGCTCGTAGAGAAATTTACGAGAAAGTTGAGAAAAGTCGTCGTTGCAGGCGTCGAATATACAGTGATAATAAACGCAGGTCACCGACTTCACAAGTCGCTAATTCACATACGAAAAGGAAATAGATAGTTGGTTTATTTGGCTAAGCAGATGGTCTGACAAAGCCATTTGTGAGTATATGATTAGAACTCTCCTCCTCTGGATATCTCTCTACAAATTTGAGGAATATAAAAATCAGCTAGCTGAACAGCTCTCTTGACGGAGAACTGAGCCAGGTTTCTGCTAAACCATATTACTTTTATTTCTTGATAAGGTATTATTTGCACTAGAGATTCTAGTTCAACAATACTTTTTCTCTCACCGATAAATATTGGCAAAAAGCAATTGCTCTCGTTCATAGCCTCACTTCTTTGCTAAATTAAGAATTGTCAAGAACATTAATTATGATTACCTATTGTGTCTGCTTATATTAGTGTTGAAATGTTTTCTTGAGTATATATTTTGTTTTGAATCCGCAAGAGCGTCTCTTTGAATAAACAAAGGTCTTACCCTGATGTTTTTCGGCAGAAAAGGAAGGTTCTAAGAAGAGAGGCCTTTAGCTCATACGAGACTCTCAATTCTTAAAAACATCGGTAAAACACTCTTACTTTCAAGTTGTTCACAGTCAAACTTGTGGTGATAGGATTTTGCTTTTCAGGTAAGCTCAATACCGCATCTCTTTATAGTATCTTTGTTAGTTCGGCACATAATCAGCCAAACACGGTCCTTCGGAAGCACCGATAGCAATCAATTTGTGATTCCTCCAGTTCCATAGATCGTAGTAGCTCCTCTTGTGGTTCTTTTATCGGTTTGTTGTGGTACTCTTTTCATTGTCCGCTTATTTAGAGGTCTTATTCCTCAACCTTATTATTCTTTGGGCATTTCTTACCCATTTGGTACTCTTATACAGCACTAGAGTAGCTGCAAGAGTAGAATCTTTTTCGTCATTTTCGTCGTCTGGCACTGGGCCAGGAGTTTCAACTTCGACAGAGTCGGTGACTTCGTGTCCCTCATCAATATTTTTTGAATCAGTCTACTACATGTTTGTTCACCTAAAGCTTCGGTCAGAAGCGGATTGATCAACTGGTTTCACTACTTTACATGTGATAGCCTTTTTTGCGTTTTCTAACCTCGCTTTTTTTCCCCAGGGGGGCGAGCATCCTCGTTACGACCAGACGAGATCAGCCATCATGCGTAATTGGTCCAATTGCAGAAAGGTCAACCCCTCTACGGCAACTTGGCTGCAGACCAGGAAAGCGCCGGGCGTCTTACCTTCAATCAGAGCGCTGGCTACGGCTCTTGCTCAAGTCCTGTGCAAGTAGAGTGATACCCGCAAGCCACCACATATTTTACAATAATGTCTTTATTTTGGCCAGAGATGCATTTCTCCAAACTACACAATTAAGTAGGTTGCGAGTACGGCTCGGAGTCGTCCATTTTGATAGCTAAAAAAATTATGTCTTTTAAATTGCAAATTGAGAACCTCGTTGAATGCAATAGGTTCAGCAAATTTGAGTCAATTATTTCTAATCACGTAACACTACACTATTT
>JACMZG010001914.1:3239968-3359733 GCA_018340805.1 Microvelia longipes | reverse complement strand
TCTAAACATCTTGTCTCACTAGGACGGTGTTCATCATCTCTCAGGTCGGAGGAGGTTAGATTACGATTCAGTTGTATTGTTCTGGAAGGACGTATGATATGTCGTCCCACGGATGCCTGTACAGTCCCTGCTTCAGTCTCTTCTGATCCAAGTAATGACCTGCAAAACAAAAAAAAATAAAACATATTTTTTGTTCAGTGAAGACAAAGTATTTCATCATTTTTATGTTAAATTTTAAATTAAAAGCAATAAAAATAAAGTAAACTGAGTTTTTTTCTCCCCTAGGGAATAAATATGTATCATACCTAAATAAATAAAGTAAATGAGTTTTTCTCCCTAGGGAAAAAATAAGTTCATAACTTAAATAAAATAAAATAAACTGAGTTTTTCTCCTAGGGAATAAATAGTATCTAACTAAAATAAAAATAAAGTAAAATGAGTTTTTTCCTCCTAGGGAAAAATATATCAAACTTAAATAAAAATTAAAATTGAAGTTTTTTCTCCTAGGAAAAAATATCAGTAAACTGAAGTTTTTTTCGCCTAGGGAATAAATAAGTATCATAACTATAAAAATAAAATAAACTGAGTTTTTTTCCTAGGAAAATTATATGTAATTAAAACCTATTTAAAAATTTAAAGTAAATGAGTTTTCTCCTAGGAAAATATGTATCATAAACTTATACTGAGAATTGTAAAAAAAAATATTTAATAAATAAAGTTAAAAGTTAAATTTTTCTTAAATAGTTTTAAGGCAACTTCATATAGTCAAATAATATTTTGTGAGTAACAAACATCAAAAGTAATCTTTTTTTATCTCCAGATGGTATGTAATGTGATATTTAATGACTAGTTTTTAAGGAGTAAAGAAGCAGTTTTTACTTTCCAAGGTAGAAAAAGTTACTTTTTCCCCTCGGGAGTTTTTTGAGGCTGGTTTTTCTCCCTAAGAAATAAAAAGTGTTTTGTATAAATGGGATTGGAGCCCCAAATTTTATGAGAGATAGTATTTTTCCATATATTTTTTTTAATCGGTACCCTTTAAATTTTTAAGGGTGACCAATCTAATTTTCTTAACATTTTTTTGAGGCCGGTACATCTAAAATATAGTAGTGGTCCATAATCAAATAAATTTTTGATTGACTCAATATCCTTTTAGACTAAAATAAGTTGTTTTTCCCACGCTGTCAAATGATTTTAGCCGTGTGTTGTATTATAATCGTTGGTTATGGGCCAAGGAAAAGTACCTAATAGTAATAAACGGTTATCATATTACATGTACATAAAATATCCGGTTAAAATAGAGATGCTGAAATTTAAAGGCACAAACTATGTAATTGAGCTGTAGGGTAAAAGTCTCCTTGAAAGCAAGTCACTTATTCATGTGGCTAATAAAGTACCAGCTCAAGAACCACATACATCATTACACAAATAGAATAAGAAAGCCTCGATTGTGAAAAATCATACTTTCCTGCTCAATGGATGACATGCAAGTGACGTATATTTTAATGTGTGACCCTGCCGAAAGTATACAGGTTGCTTTCTAAAAAAGATACACAGGAGATGCCTCAAGGCTAAAAGTTGAGGTGTAGAGCAATGGTACCAACATTATAATATTTGAGATTTGTAAAAGGGATTAACCTCAGACACTCCTCTCTCTCTCTCAATGCACCCTCAGCTAAATATATATATATAATAATATAAAAAATAAAAAAATATATAATAAATATAAAAATAATATAAAATATATAATAAATATAAAATATATATAAATTATTATAATAAATAAATATATAATAAATAATATAAAAAATATATAAAATAATAAATATAAAAAAATAAAAAATAAATATATATATTCTAAATATATTCTATAATATAAATTATATTCTAATATATCTTCTTCTAGAAATATTCTAAATATCGTCTAAATATAATAAATATATATCTTCTTATTATATTGTTTATAGTTTATTATTAATATAATACTGACCAATGAATCCAATACTTCTTCCAAGTACAAACAGGCTGTTTATGGAACCCATCTCTATGTATTCCTGTGCTTCTTCCCTGTCAAGCCAAAACCATTATTATATTAACAAAAATTAAAAATTAATAGCAATATTAACTCTCACACACACACATCAAACAATATATTGTTTCAGATAATGAAACATTGTTCTAGGATTTATTATTTCAGACAAGTAGAGGTTAGTTCCGTCACCTGTTAGTGTGTAATTTGGTAGCATCACCAACTACAAGAATGCACCACAGTCGTCTTATTTATGCAAACTACTTCTGGCACTAAACTGATTGCTTTAAATAATAATGACCAATTTAATGTAGATACTCGTGACGTTAAAATGGTAATAAAGTGGGACAAATGTAATGGTAAGGAGAGTTAGTTTCAGAGCTGCCACTAGATGCCAGCACCAAGTTCACCCTCACCTTCTGTCTGACTCTCTCGCAAAACTTCCGACATTCTATACCGATTAAATTCTTTGATGCATTATTAACTCATTTATTGAGTCGCCTTCGAGGTACATGTACTTTAAACGATACAATTTCTCTCCTTGAGTTGAATTTTATAATCTGAGAGCATAATCCCAGATTATGCTGTCAGTTTATATAAGGTTTGTACAAATAGATTATTGTAAACTTAAGATTAAACGTTGACTGTGATGGTTACGCTTACCACCTGAGGCAGTTCCTGCAGGGGGTTTCCCTGATGAGCCACTACACAGGCATCATTATTATTACTTACAACATCAACATAGTCAACTGTTTGAGAGCCATGTAATTTGAGTCGCAAAAGTTTCATGATAACAACTGTCAGTACTATCAGTCTTTGTGATGCTTCATCAGGGCCTCATAACAAAGTGAAAATTAGCTTTGTTGAAATCAGGGGAGGTGTTTTTCACAGAGACTGTCACCTTTATTATAATAAAAGCAAGGCAAGACAGAAAAAATCATATTTTTGTAAATTTTTAATAGACGTACCAAAAAATAGCTCATTTTAAACTAATTCTAAAGAAAATTGCTCTGATAAAAACACTGGCATGAAAGCAATGGATGGGTGAGGATCTATTCCCCCACTTCTCAGTCAAAATGCATAAATTATGACAGGAACACATTAACTCTAAAGGTTTTGTTAGTTTATTTTGTTCTGCCAAAAGTGGTAAGTTACTTGCTTTGTCATGAGCTAAAATTATTTTCACAACATCACTTGTTCAACAATTTGTTTTTAACAAATCATGGTTTATATATAATTATTTGGAGCACCTTGTGAAAGAGCCGCTGTTCCTGAGTAGATCACAGAAGGAGACGGCAATAACTCCATCTACATTAAGAATGAGGTTGGGTTTCTTGGACGTGGTGATCTTCTCCACTTCGAGAGCGTAGTTGAGGAGGGGAGTGGCAGGGAAATTCTCCAGTACAAACTCCTTGATGATTTTCACCCTCTGGTCTGGGTTGTTGAGCTGTCAAACAAACAGACATGTTAGCTCGAGGTAATATGGTCAAAATAAGCAAACAGAGAATATTCACTATTCACATAAATATTAAAAAACAAACGGTACTTTTAACATTACGTATCATACTACCCCTTAACATTAACTTACTACCCCTTGAAACTAGGAGGAAGCACAATGATCTCATAATGCTCTATGATATTCTTAATAATAACATTGACTGCCCAAATTTTTTGGAAGAAATAAATGTTAATGTTCCTAACAAATTTACAAGATCAAAATGGATGATTATGGGGTAATTTTTTCAATTCCAAAACTCCAAACTCAATCCGACTTGCTTGAGCTACAGTGCAGCTTAATTTAATGACTAAGGTAAAAGCCAATAAGTAAAACTTAATAATAATAAAACATTAATTAATTAATTAATTTATAATTAATAATTATAATTTAATTAAGTAAAATTAAGTTAATTTTATGGATAACAGCATAAACTCTTTTAAATTTTTAGGTATCTATATTGACAACAAATTATCATGGGAAACTCATATTGACTATTTAGCTAAAAGATTAAGTACATTATATGCTCAAGAAAGTTTCAAGCTCCCTCTCCCAAAATTCTCTTAACATAGTTTATTTTGCTCATTTTTTAGTTTAATATCTTACGGCACAATGATTTGGGGAGCTTCTCCCCATGCGAGTAGACTATTTATTCTACAAAAAAAAAAGCACTACGGGTTATCTTAAATCTACTCAACAAAACATCTTTTAAACAATTTTTTCAGACTCATGAAATTCTTACTTTTTTCTTTTATAGTATCAGCTTTAAATTACATTCATAGTATTAGATCAAGTCTAACTAAAGTAGAGAACATTCATTCTCACTATACAAGGCAGACAAGTCATTTAAAACTTAACAAATACAGACTGACAAGAACAGCTAAATATAATTCAATTCAAGCAGGGCTAAAGCTGTACAACTTACTACCTGAAAATATAAGAGCCCTTGAAGAGAAAAGATTTGACAAAGTAGTAAAAATTAATCTTTTAAAAAATTCCTTGTACAGTGTGGTAGAATTTCAATCCATAAATTTTAATTGTAACAAATAAATTATTTGTTTTGACTTTTTACAATTTACAGAAATGTATATTATGTGAAATAAAGGATTACTCAACTTAGAAAAAATTACAACTAAACCTATATTGTGCGTTCACTCCAGTTTATTTCTTTTAATTAGTTATTTAATTTGTTTTATTAAAAAAAGGAGAAAAAGAAAATAAAAACATTATTTCAGATAGTTATCCTTAGTTAAATTACTTTATTAGTTATTTAGTTGATTAAGAAAAAATACATTATTATATATATTTAAAAGAAAAATACATTATTTTATATAGTTAAAAATATAAAAAAAGAAAATATTAAACAATAAAAAATTAATTTCAATTTTTTTCTCTCACTAATTAATTTATAATATTTTTTTTACTTTTTTATTTTATTTTAATATTAAAAAAACATTAAGATTGTGATTAAAAAAAATACTATTTTTAATTCAGATATACTTTAAATTTTATTGTTTGTTCTCAACTTTTTAGGGATATTTATGTTTTAAACTATATTAAAAAATGTTTTGTGTGTGTATACATATATAATTATAATGTATAAAAAAGCTAAAGCAGTTTATGTATCAATAAAATAACTAAAGACCAGTTTGGGATAAGTTAAACAATTTTAGATCTACCAAAAAAGGTTAAAAACTGAACCGTACTACCTCCCACCCCCAAAAAAAATCAAAGAAAAAAATATTTTTCTCCAAACCACATCTTTGCCTGAAGTAATGTGAATAACGATTCCAAGATAGGTTCTAAGAGTTTTCCAGAGGAAGTTTTAGTTGTTATTAGACAGACCAAGTTGTGCCAAATAACCTTGGTTCTCATTCCCTTCATCCTCGTCTAAGGAAAAACTATCTCATTTTACTCTCAAGGTGCCTTAATATCTATTTACATCATCATATTGTTAACGTAACTTGCAACCATCTACCATAACTTGGCTCGTCAATCCTATTTTCAATTATTTACAAGAAAAAACTCACAGATTTGACACGGTGGCCGATGCCCATGATGAGTTGACCTTTCTTCCTCATGTTGTTAACAAACTCCATGGGGATGAGACCAGAGTCGTAAGCCTCACTGAACTGTCTAGCTGCCTCGTCCAAGGCTCCTCCGAACCTGTCTCCCTGCAATCCACAGCATGTTAGATGTACACGGGATCCAATTGTTCAAACCCTCGTCAGTAACTACTTCTTTGGGGCCTTATGTATGTCTATTAGTTTGATAGTTGATGCACCGAATGCTGGAGATCTCTGGGCTCTTATTGGTTCCCAGTAATAATTCATAGCAGAAACGCACTGATACCAACATAGAGATATAAATGCTACGAGGCATTACCATGGCATAATGATTTCACAAATTTCTAAGAGTTTTAAAGTTGTTTATTCTTACTTTACAAAAAAGAGTGCAGTGTTGATGAGTTTAGAAGAAGGAAATGTTCTATCTATTTAGAGATTTTGGTAATCCTGCATTATATTGGACTCATATAAGGAGCAGAGCACCGAAAACTACTAGCTATACTATAGTAGACCAACTCCAAACCAAAAACAAATCTGTTTGATTATTCAAACTATAGTAGCCAACAAGGAACAACATATCTTTTAAACCCCTATACTGTCCATTTATATATAAATATATTATATATTTTATTATATTATATATTATATATATATATATATATATATATATATATATATATATTATAATAAGAGCTTTAGACAATAGCACAATTATTTCACTCAATTTTTTCTTTTTTTTAAATGGTCTGCCATATTGGCTGCCATTTAAAAAATATTGGTAGCACTGTAACCAAAACTTAACATCTCTGAAGACTAATTTTACATGTATATTAAATTTCATTAAAATAAATTAATGTTTACGGCAGTTATTGTGACACACAAACATTCACACCGTCCCAAAGTTATGAACTGAAAGAACTCACTGACGTTCATTCAACTAAAGCAAGATATTATCGAAGTTATATGTATTCAAGAAGATATCTTCAATACAGAACAGAGTTACATTTAATATGATCACCTCTAACTATCACAACTAAGCTACTCACAATAGTAAGAAGTCCAGAGACAAGGGAAGAGACTAAGTCCTTGCCGGCCCTAGCACAGACGATTGTGTTGTGGGCTCCTGAGACAGCCGGCCCATGGTCAGCAGTCACCATTAAGCACATCTCAAAAAACTTGCATATGTACGGTGGGAGGGATCGCTGGAACCAGAGCAGGGAAACCACTCCTCCGATCCCCATGTTGGCTTTCAGTACCTGTAAAACACACACAACTCTTCAGTCAGATTCACACACATCCCCACTAAAACAACAAGTAAATCAAGTGTCAAGCTAACATATAAAAGCATTAAGGACTCTCCATGGATGAAATATAATCAAAACGTACAGTCTATCTGTACAGGTTGTACAAGTTCGCTGAGTAATTTTAAATAAATAAATAAAATTTTATTTCCATTAACTACAATTTTTAGTAGTGAATACCATCAGGGTATTCACCCTGCGGGAACAACCTCAGGTGGATAGTATCAACTACACTCTAAGAATTAATTAAAGTTGGCGAAATCATTTTAATACAAATACTATTCATAAAATCTTAGAGCATAGCCCGGGCTGCGAACCCCGGACCTCCGGTGCCGAAATTGAATAATCTATTTTGTTTATTTGAGTCATTTTAAATAAATAAATAAATCAAATTTTATTTCCATTAACTACAATTTTCAGAGTACAATGGCAACGCATCACAAGAATAAGAAATTAAAAAAAAATTGTCATTAGTTTTTCTATTTCTGTGTCTTTAAAACTCTAATAGTACAGCAAGTAATGAGGAATGCTGATTTAGAGACACTGCTAGGTAAATTAGATTATTTTAAATTATCTTAAATATCAGTGTAACATATGGTACACTGGTACAGGGTACCTTAGAACTATTCCCCACTATAGTGAGAACTGGACACCATGTGGAGTGATTACCTCCACTCATACCCAACACTTTCACTTCTGCTTACCCCATCACTTTTGTGGAGTGGAGCGTTTGGCTGTTTCATGAGTTTTTGGAATTCTTCCTTAGCCATCCATGAAAGTTAATGACATCATATAATAACTCTCCTAAAACCTAGGAGAGTTTTAAAGGTTGAAGATCTAAATCTTCAACCTTTTAATACGTTTTATTATTATTAGATTTTGAGGGTAGGTATAAAAGCCATGCACTGGGACTTAAAGTCTTTTGTAGAAATACCCTTGTGATTATTTTTTACAGAAGATCTTTTCCCTTAATTAGTTCTAGGATTTTTGTCCCTTAGTCCTCATCAGGGTTGTCAACTCTGTTTAAGATAGCTTTCCCAAATAACATAAGTCTCTTATATGCAAGGGCTTCACATTCAAATATGATGAGTGTAGCTGATTCAGAGGATAGTCCACCAAGTCTGCAGACAGGATCTTCTAAGTATTTTCCTATGTTATTCATGTTTGCGTAGGTGACAGTGACTAGTTATTAAGCCAGCCACTAAGATGTTTTGGTCAAACTACAAATATTTCAGACAGTACAAGGATCCCCCCAAATGGATTACCATTCTTCCTAAAATATAATAAATAAGCCTCTATACAGGGTGGAACAATTCACTTAAACCAACATTAAACCATTAAAATCATGGTGAACACATGGTCCTAGACTAACGAAAATGGTCTCTACTCCTAGTAAGTCAACCACCCTGAGTTCAAATTAACCAAAAATTTGTTTTGTAATTATTACCCAAATGTGGTAATTTAGTTAGCACTTTTCGTTTTTTATTGGTAACTTTAAAAAGTCAAATTGGATCATACCATGATTTAGACTAATTTAGAAACTACATTATATTCTGAGAAATTTGATACCAATACTTTAAAATTCCGGTAATTTTCACCAAGCTATTGATCGACATACAGACATAAATTTACCAGCATTTTTGGAACAACAAAATGCGCCAACCTAAAAAAAATGGTTAAAGCATGGTCCTAGACTAACAAAAACGGTCTCTACCCCTAGTAAGTCAACCACCCTGAGTTCAAATTAACCAAAAATTTGTTTTGTAATTATTACCCAAATGTGGTAATTTAGTTAGCACTTTTCGTTTTTTATTGGTAACTTCAAAAAGTCAAATTGGACCATACCATGATATAGACTAATTTAAAAACAACATTATATCCTGAGAAATTTGATACGAATATCACAAAATTCCGGTAATTTTTTACCGAGCTATCGGTAACATTGTGATAGTACTATCACAATGATAGGGTTATTTGCTTGTATGCCGATCGATAGCTCGGTAAAAAAATACCTAAATTTTAAGATATTGGTATCAAATTTCTTAGAATATAATGTAGTTTTTTAATTTGTCTATATCATGGTATAATCTAATTTGACTTTTTAAAGTTACCAATAAAAAACAAAAAGTGCTAACTAAATTACCACATTTGGGTAATAATTACCAAAACATTTTTGGTTAATTTGAACTCAGGGTGGTCGACTTACTAGGGGTAGACACCATTTTCGTTAGTCTAGGACCATGTGTTCACCATGATTTAATGGTTTAATGTTGGTTTAAGTGAATTGTTCCACCCTGTATAATATAAATAATATATCGTATTATGGATAATAATAAGGAACAAATGGATTACCATTTATATAAGTAAAATATAATAAATAAGCCTCTATATAATATAAATAATATATAGTATAAATATGTTTATACTTATAATCCTCATATATGGTCTTCAAGGATAAGGACTTGAGAAACTACATTAAACATATTTATTGAAAAAACACTGTATGATATTTATTATATTTTTAATTAGCTCTGCTTGAGCTCTGTAATTTTACTGGCTTTGGACAATGTTCCACCGCCTTAGTAGTTTTAACAGATGGCACATTAAATTAATTTAAATAAATATGCTCAATTGCTTTGAAAAATCAAGGAAAATTGACAAACAAGAGGTAATACTGCTTAAACTGTGAAGCAAATGAAAAAATGCGCATAAATGAAACCTGAAGCAAGAAATGGACTTGTTCAGCAATGAAGCAAGCATTTTAAAGAAAAATTTTCCAGTTTGCAGACATCGTAATGTATGGAGTGCACCCTTACTTAGACTTAGTGCACCCTAACTTAGACTTAGACCTTAGACTTAGTGCACCCTAACTTAGACTTAGTGCACCCTAACTTAGACTTAGTGCACCCTAACTTAGACTTAGTGCACCTAACTTAGACTTAGTGCACTCTAACTTAGACTTAGTGCACTCTAACTTAGACTTAGTGCACCCTAACTTAGACTTAGTGCACCCTCTTAGACTTAGGGACCACTTAGTGCACCCTAATAGACTTAGTGCACTTAGTTAGCACCTAACTTAGACTTAGTGCACTCTAACTTAGACTTAGTGCACTCTAACTTAGACTTAGTGCACCCTAACTTAGACCTTAGTGCACCCTAACTTAGACTTAGTGCACCCTAACTTAGACTTAGTGCACCCTAACTTAGACTTAGTGCACCTAACTTAGACTTAGTGCACCCTAACTTAGACTAGTTAGTGACCCTAACTTAGACTTAGTGCACCCTAACTTAGACTTAGTGCACCATACAGAGTAAAGTAATATATAAACCAAGCAGGAAAACTCTTATATTAACCCTATAAAAAAATCAAACATGGTAACGAGCTGATACCTGGCACAAAAATAAACAATAACAGGAGTACATGAATAACACTGGAATAACAGTGCATATCCGATAAATACTGAGATGTTGAGTAAGCTTATAAATAAATAAAGTTTGTCTTTCCACAGATGATGGAAAGACAAACTTTATTATTAACAGTGCTGCTTTATTATTACAAACACTATTAAACAGTGCATATGCTTTCAAGGATTTACACTTCTTTCATTTTTAATTTTCTTGGCAACACTGGTAACATAAAGTGAGTTTACATATTAAATATTACATAAGCATATTAAACAGCATTCTAATTAAAAATGATTTTTCTCAACAAATATTGTTATTTAAAATTTATAAAGAGAGTAAATTACATAAAATAATACATTTTCCTCAAAATTATGGAATTAGTTACGCAATTTACTTAACTATTATACATAAACAATGTAAAAGAGCTCCTACTTTAACATCCTAAGAATTTATGAATTAAAACAGATTAGTTACACAAAAGTCCTTTTATTTTTTAATATATAATAATAACTAAGCTTTCGACTAAAAATTAGTCATCATCAGAGTTTAACAAATATAAAATATAAAATGAAAATACAATTTTACTAACTACTTCATTTATATTAGTTAAACTCTGATGATGACTAATTTTTAGTCGAAAGCTTAGTTATTATTATATATTAAAAATATAGGACTTTTGTGTAATTAATCTGTTTTTTATTTATATATTTTTTATAAGTCCACAAAAAGAAACTTTTTAAATCCTAAGAATTGTTATTATAATTTAATTAAAGAAAGGATGAACTGTAATACTTGACTGTACAAACTTATATGGTTGTGCCTATATAAAAATCACACGTGTTTCCCCTACTTGGTTTATAGTTACTTTGATAGTTCAGTCCTAAATTTAAAGGAAACTATACTCACATCACTGATGGGCATGCCAGCATAGAGAAGCTCCTGTCCCCTCTCATCACATATACTAGTCATAAAGGAAGAAGGCTTCCTGATCAGCCCTAACTCCTGCACACACAACAATTAGTTGCAATAGTTGTCGAAAATTTGGTCACTATAACTCACCACTTAGCACGTGCATATTGTGCATATTGTGTAGCATATTGTGCTGCACTCATCTAGCTACTTAAGGAACTACCAGTAAGATGACATCTATAATCAAATTATCCTCACTTCCATCCTGTCTTTGCTACAAAAATTGTTGTTAAATAAATTTGGTAACGTACTCTATATCTCTCTCAAAAATCCAGCTTCTTTTATATGATCATCTATTCCCTATTTTTGTACTTATTTTCGAGTTAGTAATCAAATTACTAATTTGGAATGCCAACAACCAAATCTTGTTCAAAGGTTGACAATATTTGCCAACCCGAATGGATTGGTACCATCCAAGACATTCAACACGACATCAGTGTGGCTGATGTCACGACTACTTTGTCATTTTAACTACAAATAGACAATTTCAATCCCACACAAAGTCAACTTCAGTAAGAATATATTGAAAGCATTACCCGAGCCCAGGAGTAGTCCATGGGAACAGTGGGGGGAGGCACTTCCGGCCTGGGTACCACCAAACCTTTCTTCACCAAGTCTTGATACACCTTGTGGATTACCTGTAACCAAAGCAACAAAATAAATAAATACCTCCAACGGCGATAATGATAGCCACACTGGTCAAGCTTTTTCAACCAAACTTTTTCAGCATGGAAAGCCTCCAAGTAGATTTTAACAAAATATAAGTGAAATAAAACATTCCTACTTAGAATATCAAGTTGGACTCCACCACTATTGGTAATGGCAGTCAGTCAGATGACGGTCCTTGAAAACCTTAAGATTCTTCAAAATTTTCAAGAAAAAAATTGAAAAAAAAATGTTTAATGAAAGAAGTGATGGTATGGGTGATTCTGTGGAAAAGCTTACGGAGGCCAGGATATGGGAAAGAAAAAATAATTTAGGCTCATCTCATCTATGCATCTTCTTATACTTTTTATGTTTTTATTATTTTGTATTATAATTATTATTATTTTAACTTATTTCTTTAGTTTGTTGCTGGGAGGCACTGATGATGATCCTTAAGATCGAAAGCTAGCTATCTATTTCATTATACACAGATTGTAAAAATGCACGATTGTTTAATTCATTAACGGTAACGCATCATTAAATACAGAGTAAGCAATGGTTTGAAAGCAGCACTGTAAGGTCAGAGTAAAACAAGTATGTAAGTGTCTTACCTCTCCCAGGTTGTCAAAGGATTGAGGCACATGAGCTCCAGCCTCGGACAGGGCCTTGTTCTTGTACACAGCTGTCTCTCTCTCAGAATTAGCACACGAACCAGCGTGACCAAACTGTACTTCACTTGTGAACATGGCTGCAACATAATCAAACAACATTCAGTAAAGTCATAGTTTTGGTTCTGTTAAGTTGACAGGTAGCCAAATCATACAATATATATTAACTTTGTTAAGATATGTATGTTTGGAATCAGTAGGCCAAGCAGGGAATCGATTCCCTCACTTCCCTTTTCTACTCATGTCATCCAATCAAGCTCATAAGCATAATTATCAAATGAAAATTAGCTATGGTGCCTTGGAAAGATCAGCATCCACCAATGGAATTCCCTGTCTCATTGATTGTTGGCAGGAAATGAACTGATTAAAATTAGAACTTTAACAACAACAAATTAAATTATTTACTTATTAGGCTCATTGATTATCCAACTGGCTTAGCAGAACCAAAACAAAATTGTTCATGTTTCTTTTGGAAAAGCACAAAAAAGTCAAGTAGAAAAAAAATAGAAAAATTATTTCTTAAATCAAATAATACTTTCAGAAGTTCTACTTGAAAGTAGAACCATATTATATATGGTTATAACCAGTTGAAAGGGTGGGAGAATAATGCTAAGGAGACAATGAGGTAAGTCAACCCCCACAATTTCAAATCATATCCCGTTGTTAACTGATTATAACAGTGTGTAGTATTATAAAACTTTAAGAAAAAGTTTAAAGAATAACAATCAAGATTATAAAATTCTTCAAACAAGACAATTTTAGTGATTTTATATCAAAAATTAAGTTGTTGTTCTACCAAATCAAGAGGTGGGTGAAGCCATACGTCAAATTGTTGAATCATTAGCAGACAGTGTATGAGTAATTTCAGGTCATTTACTCTCTTATTTCTTCTTATAAACTTGTTCCATACTTTTCCTGTTAAGTTGTTTCTATTTAACTTGTTATAACCCCACATGACAGTTGGTTCATTAAAATAAATATAAAGAAGAAACACTAATTACCTGCGCAGGTGCCAATGCACCAAGCCACCAGAGCTTTGTTGATTTTTTTGGATTTCAAGGCTTCACAGACCTGGTATTCTTCGACCCCTCCAACCTCCCCCAGCAAGACAATCATCTTGACATCGGGGTCGGCTTGGTATCGCATGATGTGGTCCATGAATGTCGTGCCCGGATACCTGTCTCCCCCGATAGCGACTCCTTCATACACACCATCAGTTGCTTTCGATATGATGTTGTTCAGTTCATTAGACATTCCACCCGAACGAGACACATATGCAACAGAGCCAGGGCGGTATAGTTTGGAATGGAGGATATTATCCATCATACCGCCTGTATTGCCTATTTTAAGACAGCCCGGTTTAATACCTCCGACGGTGGCTGGACCTATGATGGAAACTCCTTTATCTCGAGCCATTAGAATTAATTTCCTTGTCATATTTTCAGGAATTCCTTCAGCGATAATGGCGATGACTCTGATCTGTGGGAATTGCAGAGTCTCAATAGTCGAGTCATAAGCCGATCGCAAGGAAGCAAAGTTGATCATAACATCAGCTTCAGGGTGCTTAGCCATGGCGTCCTCCATCCTCTTATAGACAGGGATCAGTATTTCTTTGTGTCCCCAGTAAAATTTTAATTTGTGATCTCCCACAAAGGGGTAAACCAAGCAGCTAACTGAAGGTTCCTCCCGACGACAGACAAAGTCAAAGTCGAGCATACTCTGTACAGCTCGGTTCTGCATGCCCCATATAATGGCTTTACTCTCGGGAGAGAAGAGGGGTTTGTAGTCCTTGCCGTCTACTTGAGGGGTTGGATGAACTTCATCCGGGTGTCTAAAAGGGGAGGCAGGTCGCTGGTTCTGGTTCTGTCCCCCTGGTAGGAGAAAGTTGGCCGTTGCAAACTCTGCTTCCGCCTCCCTAGGGATCTCCTTCTTGCCGACAGCCATGCCGACAATAGCTGTCATGTGGGTCTCGGGTCCGAACACAAACATAGGGATGCCCAGAGTTTTACCAACATCCCTTATAATCCTCAGTCCTTCCTGATAGTTGGGTCCAGCCCTCCTTACATATATTGATATGTTGTGTTCCAGTAGTTTAGATTGAAATTCAGTCAAAGCCGTTACAATTCCTTTGAATGTGGCTGCTACGTTGGTGAAATTCGCAATACCTCCTCCGATGATTAGAACCTACAAAAAGAAAAATATTATGTTTGAACAAATTGAAAATAATAATTATGTATGAAAACAAAAAATCAAAGCAGCCAGATATCTAACTTGAAGACAAAAGTTTGACAGTTCAAAATATTATTAAAAAGTGTTTACCTTTCCCAGGGGGTGTTTTTCTTTGGTCATAAGAGAGAGAATAGTCTTGGCATACTCGTAAGTTTGTTGTTCCGATGGTGCACCGCTGTATTCACCATAATTGGCTAACTCAGATGAACCACCCATATCACAGATGGTGTCAGCGTAAATGACCGAGGCTCCACCCCCTGCCACCATGGTCCAAATACGACCTGACTTATTCAGAATGGTAAGCTGAAAACAAAAAAGTCATCTGTATTATAATTTCTTAACAGCCTCAGGCGGAGAAAGACTGTCAGTCAACTCAACGGCAGGATGTTTCAAGTTCAATGTTGATATGAACTTTGAAGATGTAAAAGCTTCTTTAACTTTTTTAAAGTATTTCTTGTATGATTATTCAAGTACAGAACTTAAGCTGTTTTTAGTATTTGACTTTGTAGCAGAGCGGCAGGTTACCTGTAAAGGCGAGAGTTAAGGCCTCATTAAAGATCTTTAACCCTCTGAAGCTTTTGTGGATTGGCCAGATTTAATGTGGGAACAGAGACAGTTCTATTCACTGTCTCCTGTTCTGATTGAATCAGGCTTCACAATGACCTGTATAGGTTGACTGTTGCTATGCCTTGATATTTCTTTCATTTAGTTGAAAGCATCAATACCATCTATCGATCTATAGGTTGACTGTTGCTATGCCTTGATATTTCTTTCATTTAGTTAAAAGCATCAATCCCCGGAAACTGGCAGGGATCTATTTTAGAGGTTAGGTTAGCTCAATGAGATCCCAAATAGTTATTGTGTTATAATTCTAGTTAAAAATTAACAGAGATGACGGAATGATAAGTATACAAGAAGTTGCATTAAGAGATCCAAGGCCACACATGCACGTCAAAATGCATCAGCTTAATTATTATAAATTCACTTCAAACTTAATACAACAAAAGTAACACATTATCGTAGATTTACTTGCCTTATATAAGCTCAAGTTTGTGAGCAAGTTGAAATTAAGCAATAATAATACTTCCTATTACATTAAATAACACATAATATTGAATCTTTTGAATTCTTTTGCAATGAAGAATATTTTGATTCAATTTATTATTAAAGTTGTGAAATTAATCCATAGAAAAACTTAATTATAAGTAATTGGATATTATAATTATAATTAGATATTTATTATTAATAGTTTATTAGTGTCAAATGCTTACTTTTGGTTAAAGGTAGTATTTCTTTATTTAGTGATGGATACAAATTTGCATAATAAATAATTATATTGTTTCAGCAATATAATTATTTATTTATTTTTTAAAACATTTAATTACAAATATAATTATGCATTTGTTTCTCTACACTCAAGTTATGAATAATTATAAGAAAATTGCTCAAAATTCAGATGAAGAAATGAAGTTAAGCTCTAGGACAATGTCTAACCTTTAATGAAGCTCCACTTTTTGCGTCCAAATCTGCTATGTAAGCTTCCTCGGGAAAGGCATCCCTTCCAAAGGGAGGGGGATATTCGATCTCACCCCACGCCTGTCTACATATGAAGTCAGCAGTAGCATCTAACTTAGCGGCCAGATCCAAAACATAGATATTATCACTTGTAACCACCAGCGGGTTGATCTCGAGGTATGTGAAGTACAGGTCTCTGTATACTCGATACAACTCGAATATGAACGATGACACTCGTCTAGAAACAACAGTGTCATACATAAACAACATAATAATAATAATAATAATAATAATAATAATAAGAGAGTTTATTGTAAAGAGATTCTACAAGGAACATTTACAAAGTCAGAGCCAAATTATTAAGATCCAATTATAAATTAGTTATTTTAAAGAATTCATGGATATGGTAACAAGGGTTTTCCAACAATACACCTTTTACCTTCGCACAGAACTCATTATATGGCATCTCCCGGGTTTTCACAGAGATATGGTTATATAGTACAACACCACACCACACAATTCCTGATTCAAAGAAATATTTGTAAGGTTGGCAATACCATTGTTGGGAAAATGAAAGGGTGATTAAGTTTTGTTTCATCATAGGATTAGTATTGGAGATGATCAAAGTTCTTATATTCTTTATTAATTATTAGTTAATTAGTGATAAATGAATAAAAAATTAATATTATCAATATATCATAAATAAATATTAGGATTATTCTGGGATTTTAAATATAGAATCAGGCTCTAATCACAGCAGGCTTAGATTTGTTTGTTTATGAAGTTGGTAGATTCCAATAACCTTGTTACATTTATTTAAAAATATAAAAAAAAAACTATTATTAAATAATTATAGTATGCCACATGATAAAAATTAGTTGACAGATTGGGAAAATAATGCGAAGGAGCCAATGAGGTTAGTCCTAGATGGTAAACCATGCCCACAATTTCATATCAGGTAAACCTCATTGGTTCCTCGACACAATTTTCTCATGATGTCAACTGATTTTAACCGTGTTGCATACTATAATAAGGTAACACAAACATTTTGTTGTCCGCAAATTAACCCTTCAAAACAATAAACAAAGACAGACATGTTGAGAACTATCTCATCTTATGAGTTATTTTAAACACTCGTAACAACCAATTTAAACAAAATGTTTCAAAACAAATTTAGATTTTAGAGAGTTATTAATTACTATAAAGGGTAATAGAAATAAATAAACTAAAAACACAATGATGGTGAAAATCAGCTTATCATTTAATTTAAATACTTTTTATAACCAGTTTAAATTATCAAATGCAATAAAAAAGAGATTATGTGAGTTATTATTTCATCTTGTGAATGAACAGATTTTCACAGCCACTGATTATATATTAATAAGAGCAGGGTTCTTTGCTAAAAAGTTTATATAACTGGTAGACTCACTTCTGTTTATCGGCAGGTATCTTTGCCAGGAGATGTTTGTTGATCTGTTCCTGTGTGACAGACTCCCCAACAGGAACCTCCAATTTGACAGCCTTTGCATCCACATCCCCTACATCCACCCCTCCCTCGTGGTGGAACAATATTGTATCTGCATACCGATCCGAGTACACACACACATACATCTCTTCCTCCTGCCAACCAAACCAAACGAAATAAAATAATAACAATATATTTACAGCCAAAAAGACAATTTACTTCGTTGTGTTCATCAAAATTCATTAAAAAATTGTATTCCAATATGCTTAAAATAGATAAAATATTAGTAATCATTTTATAATTTGCAGAGCAGCATATTTTATAATTTTGCAGAGGCAGCTTATTTTATAATTTTGCTGAGCAGCATATTTTATAATTTTGCAGAGGCAGCTTATTTTATAATTTTGCTGAGTCAGCATATTTTTAATTTTGCAGAGGCACTTATTTTATAATTTTGCTGAGTATTTTATAATTTGCAGAGGCAGCTTATTTTATAATTTTGCTGAGTCAGCATATCTTATAATTTTGCAGTGGCAGCTTATTTCATAACTTTGCTGAGTCAGCATATTTTATAATTTTGCAGAGGCAGCATATTTTATAATTTTGCTGAGTCAGCATATCTTATAATTTTGCAGTGGCAGCTTATTTCATAACTTTGCTGAGTCAGCATATTTTATAATTTTGCAGAGGCAGCTTATTTTATAATTTTGATGAGTCAGCATATTGTCTAAATCTGGATTAAATCATCAGACTTGTGGTTTTCTTATTCTACTCTATGGTCTTGTAATTCCTATGGCCAAATGGCTAATAAATCTTATGACATAGAAAAGCATTCCTGTACTCTCGTAGTCTTAGTAATACCAAGGTTCACCAGTGGATGGTTATACAGTCAGGAAAGTTATAACCTCCATGACATTACTTTAAAATAGGCAATCATATTTTCGCCAAGTTGGTAGCAGAGCATTCTGCCACAAATTATTGGTGGACCAATTAAATCTCCCGCAATCCATACACCCAAAATTATTAGACAGAGTTACAGTGATTTAAGGAAACAAATCTATTGACAGCAGCACTACTTGCTGTAGTAATAAAATGAAGTGAAAACACATACTTACTGGTTTGTGTGAGATGAAAGGTTCTATGATAAAATTTCTTAATTTCCCAGTTGCTTTTCCAACCTGAAAATATCACACTTTTATTAAACAATGGTACGTATATAAATGGAAATAGCCTATAGAATGTAGTGCTAGATATTAGTTGGATAAAATCCTCGCATCAGTTCATATAGTAATGAAGTTACGTCATCTTTTGATAGCTATGTACATTGTCGAGCCAACAATGAAAGTAGGCAATGGTGGATTGTAGAATCCTAAATATCCCAGAATAACACTGATGCATATATACAGATAAATTACTGAAAACAAAGAAATTAGACTGAAGACCATTTTGTTTTTATTCTCATTACGTTTTGTCACAATTTTTGCTCTAATAAGCATTACTGTTTCAAAAAAATACTTGATAACAACTCAAAGTATAATAAATAAATATCAATAGGTATAATATAAATTTAAATTATATTAAACAGGTATAATTTTAAGTATAATAAACAAATTTTATAGGTACAATAAAAAGTACTTAAGTACTATTACAGTACTTAATGTATTAAGTTTTATTACATTAGTAAGGTATGGTACACTCCTAACCCTTTATATAAGTTCCTTAGTGGATCCAGAGGCCTCCCCAGCAGAGGAGCTGTCTCTCATAGGCCCTCAGAACACATCTTGCGTACAATATAAGAGTTTAATCAAAGAATCAGCTACCGTCGATACTTGCTCTTGGATATGAATATCCCTGGACCGGTTTCAGCATAACACCTTCACACTCGAGCTCTCAACTAATAAAGTTATATCAGTGATTAACTTATAGTCTCAATGAGCACGACGAGCCCTCAGGAGGGCTCGTCCAGGGGCTGAGGGATATTCATATCCAACAGCAAGCATTGACGGTAGCTGATTCTTTGATTGCTTCTTCAACTTGCGGTAAATACAACCTTCTTAATTTTAATATAAGAGTTTGTTTTAAACAACACAACAACCAATGTTTTTTATTTGAGTGGTGAAAAAGATAAGGTCACTCACCTGCTGGTCTTTGTTGATACGCTCAGCGATCCATTGCTTGACACCAGCCAGGTTCGTGTGTTTGATAAGTCCTAGTTTCCCTCTCCTCTTTATTAGCTGGTCAGGTTTTACTATAAGGTCCTATTGAGACACAATAATAATAAAAAAACAATTTAAATACTAGCAACAATAATAAAACAATTTAAATAATAGAAATAATAATAAAAAACAATTTAAATAAAAGCAATAATAATAAAAAACAATTTAATAATAATAATAATAATAATAATAATAATAATAATAATAATAATAATAATAATAATAATAATAATAATTAAGGTTAATATTTAACCCGACTATATAACTAAAACAGTGACAAAGACAACAACGAATAAGGTAAAACCTGAAATACCTTGGTTTAACCCGGCTTTCAGGTTCACCGATGAAAATCGAGTCTAAGAACATAATAATAATAATAATAATAATACACCATTTATTGCTTATAAAATTACAAACGTGTTAATTACATTGATACTAATTCACATGCAAGTCAGTTAAAAGCTGTGGTTATCCTCAGTAAGGACTTGTAGACAGGTTATCGTTGATGAATCTTAAATTTTATTTAAAATATTTTTTGTTATTTTAGTTTTTATTTATTAATATTTATATACATTTGTTCATAAAAGATTGTTTTTAGCCAATTTTCATCATAAAAAGACGCTAATGTGTTTTTTATTGAATTAGATTGATATTTTTATTAATTTGACACAATTATTAAGTTTTTTATTTTATTTGTTTTAGTTATTTTTTTTATATTTCATTGAGTTGTTTTAAATTCTTAATATCTTGCTTACTCTCTAGAATGTATACATTTTTTTATATTTTTTCCTTTTGCTAACATGAGGTTGTTCAAAATTAGAATCTTTATGTTTATGATTACTGGTGGATAAAGTATTTTGAAAATTTTCAGTTAGCTTATTTTGTTCATTACTTGGTTTACTGTGTAATTTAGATAGGTTTAATTTTGATGTAGGTGTATTTACATTCTTGTTCTTTCTTGCAATTTTATTTTTGTTTGTCTTTTTATTTGTTTTATTTTTATTGCTTGCTGAAGATGATATTGTTGATGATGAGTCCATGTCTGATCTTGATGATGCATTATTTTTACCATGAAATTTTAGCTTGGCATTTTCTAAATCCCATTGTTCTCCATTTATTATGAGATTAAAATTTGTAATTATTGCATGGTTTCCACATTCTCGAGCAGTCTTCATTACTGGCACCATTATTGGCTAGCAACCCCAACAACAGAATTATTTTAGAGTCCAGAGATTCCCTCTCTCAGTTATAGTTATAACTATAACTAACTGGTTAAAGTTATAACTATAACTAACTGGTTAAAGTTATAACTATAACTAACTGGTTATAGTTTTGTAAATTGTTCTTTCTCATTTTGAATAGTTACTAAAGTAAATTGTTTTTTTTTATTTCTTTGTATATTTACTAATTAATTTTTTTATTATTGTTTATTTACTAATTAATTTTTTTATTATTGTTTATTTACTAATTATTTTTTTATTATTGTTTATTTACTAATAATTTTTTATTATTGTTTATTTCTAATTAATTTTTATTATTGTTTATTTACTAATGTATTTTTTTTTTAATTTACTAATGAATATTTTTTTTAATAATATAACTATATCGAAAGCTTAAATGTTGTTTTATTTATCATGACCAAAACCTCATAACTCATTACTATTTTGTTTATACGTATGGTCAATATTGGCTATTTGTTATTACTATTTTTTTTGTATATTATGTAAATTGTTTTTATGTACTATATAGACCTATGTACAATTATTATTTTTTAATCCCTTTTTTACAAAAATTTTGTAAAAGTCAAAAATATTGTTTGTACATATTTTGTATAAAGAAAATAACTAATATTTATTTATTGGTCCTAATATTTCATCCAAGTTAGCTCCTCATGTGGATTGTGACACGCAACATTTCCTTAGACAGGATTGTGACACGCAACATTTCCTCAGATAGGATTGTGACACACAACATTTCCTCAGACAGGATTGTGACACACAACATTTTCTCAGACAGGATTGTGACACGCAACATTTCCTAAGACAGGATTGTGACACGCAACATTTCCTCAGCCACAAGAATCAATTAGCATAAAACTTACATCACTGGTGAGCCACGGGTTAGAGGCAACAAGTTGATCCCAGTCAGTTGTCTCGTTGACAGAAGCATACCGACACTTAGCTACGTTGGATGTGGCTCCCAGATGCCTATTTAACAGACCTTTCCCAGTTGCCTCTCGTATAGCTTTAGCTGACATCTTCTATACCTGTCAACATAAATTTAATATCATTAAATAAATACATGGCTGACCCAGTAAACCCTTGGTTTTGGGATCTAATAGTTTTATTTAAAAGATAAAACTTTCCTATGAGAAGACAAAAAATTTTATGCCTCTCGGCAAGGAAATAAAGGATCACAGGCCTTCAGCCCATAGCCTCAAGTAACACGTACTAGAAATGTACTATACTAAGAGTAAAAAATACTACTTTTTGGCTACCTGTTACAAAATATCCAATTTATTCTTAGAAAAAGCTTACTTTCAAAACAAGCAATAGTTTTTATTAAGAGTAACTTTTCTTCGTAAACTTGATTGTAAAGCCACTTCTCTCTTGAATAGTTGAGTAGCGCATACGTAAGGTGGCCAAAACATTTCATTTTTCAAAAAAGACACTTTTTATAAGTTATTATTTTTCGAAAAAAAAAAGTTTAGAGAAAAATAATATATTTATAAAAAAATACAATATGAGGCTGTTTATTTACAATAAGTTGCTACATACACAGCATACTGATCAATCATATACAAGACAATAATTAAACTAAATAATAAAGCAAATAAAAACTAAAAATCACTATTATACTTAAGTAAAAAAAAAAAGAATTATTACATAATTTTGTCAAAAGAGTTAATTAAAAAATAAGGTCTAAAGAGATAAATAAAATTTAAAAAAAATCAACTGTATATATATATATATATATATATATATTATATATATATATATATATATATATATATATATATATATATATATATATATGATGGTTTAAAATTCCAAGTGATTCTAAAATAATGGATTCAGCTATTCTTGTCAATTCCTTACTATCTATACCTATTTCATTGAAAAAATTAGAACCAAACCAAAGCCCTTTGACAATATAATTCCTTTGGCCATGTTTTCTAGGAATTTTTCTTAGTAATATTAAGACACTTGTATTTTTTTTTTCACAATATAATTTTATACCCTGGTCTTTGTTATTTTCATATCTAAAACGGTAGAGTCTATCACCAAAGCGTCTTTACTATTATCTTTAAACGCAATGATGTCAGCATACCTGGTGGAGCCGTGCGAATCAATGCTGTAAACCTCATCATAGCAAGTATACCCCTTTTGCTTCATCAAGTCAATGATTTTATGCTTGACATTATGTTGGCGACGAGTTACAAGGAGCATGTCATTTGGACAATTACCTAGCACATGTGCTGGTGTTTCAGTCTCTCTGCTGCATCGGCGGCAGAGAGACACAGACAGAGAGTTGGTACACCACGAAGGGGGGCATAATTGATATTTAGCTTGATTGCATTGGTCCACTCAGATCAAGTAAGTATCTGTCTATTGCTGATAAATTCATTGGATTTTGTTTTATCTTTAAAGTGACAGACCCCTATACCTTGCCATTTACACTTACACCATTCATCAAAAGCTTTCTCTTGAAGTGACTGTCGAATAATATTAATTTAATATTATGTACCCTGCTCCTTTCAAGTACCATTATTTTAAAAACCCTGTAAGGTAGCTTAAAATTATTTTTTTGAAAAAAAAAATGTTATTTATTATATACATATTTATTTGCATAGAACAAGTTTTGCAATAAAAATGTTTAAAAAAAATCTCATTTTGTTAACCCTCCTGGTTCATTTAGTCCCCAAACAAAGACAAAAATAAATAAAAAATGTTTTTACATTCAAAATTAATAAATTATTGATACATTTTACAACTAAAAATATTTTTCTAATATACATAGGGGCCAATATTAAGGGGGGGGGGATTTATTTTGGAAACTTTTTACTACACATTTCAACTCCTCTTAAAAAGGACATTTTTATAATGAATAATATTTTGTCGAATTATCAAAATAAGACCTAGTTCTCTCTTAAGTAACTTTTTAAATAGTGTACTTTTTGGGTACAAGAGATATCGTACAAAAATTTATATTGCCATAAATGTTCATTTTAAAATAAGTAAAAATTTAATTGACACAATATAATTGCGCGAGAGACACCTAGGAAATGTAGTAAGCAAGATGCAATGCTACATCTGGGAACTGTTCCATCATTCGACATTCGTCATCATTGATGGCTCGACATAATGTCATGTCCCACTCTGTTTTGTTACGTCTAACTCATCAGAGTGCCGACAGAGCCTGAACTCACTCTGACCTTCAATTAATTCCGAAGAATATAATGTGAAGTATTTACTAATGACGAGCAGTGCTCTCTTACCGCCATCATGCATGGCAAGCAAAACATATATCATTTGATACTACCGAGTTTTACAAAACATGAATAGTTGACAATAGTTCACTTCCAATTAAATCCTCGGAATTAATTGAAGGTCAGAGTGAGTTCAGGCTCTGTCGGCGCCCTGATGAGTTAGACGTAACGAAACAGAGTGCTCGAAACAGAGCCCTCTGAAGATCATCTTCAGAGGGCTCGTCGTGCTCATTGAGACTAGAAGTTAATCACTGATATAACATTACTAGTTGAGAGCTCGAGTGTTGCCCCGCCTGCTGATGATGGCGTTATGCCCAAACCGGTCCAGGTATATTCATATCCAACAGCAAGTATCGATGGTAGTTGATTCTTCGTTTGCTTCTTCAACTTGCGGTAAATACAACCTTTTTAATAAACTTAATAGAGCAATAATATAACATAAAAGTGATATTTCACTATCTACTATTTCATATAAACTATAACCTTGAATAATATTTAAAATAAACAAAACATGTAGAATTTTAACAATTTTATAAAAAAAATTTACAATTATATACATTTGTTGAAGAGACTTATAAAGAGGTAACTTCATATAATTAGTTATTTTAAGGCTTTTTACATTGTTATTAACAATTAAGACATTTTTTTGTTTTGGATTCACAACACAAAATGATTAAGTAATTCATTTTTAAAAAATATGAACCCATGCAACTTATCATGTGTTGTCAGTCATTCAATAAATAAAGAGTAAAAAAAAAAATAAATACTTGTTTAGTTGATTCACTTTTCTAGCACGCCGCCAAGGAGAAGAAGCTGATGATTGCCTCTTAATGAGAATAGGTTCCTAAACTATTGCCAACCTAGCAACTTCACTTTGAAACGCCAATGACCGACTCCACCCAATACGGACATGACTTGGCGGGACAGAAAAGTTGATTTCCCTAATTTTTTGGACCAAAGACTTTGGCGTTTTGTACGACGTAAGTGGTTTTTGGTTTGATTTCATGACTTTTTGTACAGCTCCTGTTTAATGTAAAAACAGAAGTAAACAAGATTAGAGTATCAAGGTATTTTATATACCACTCTCAAGCTATGTTTTCTGCGGCGCGTACATCATAGGATTTATAAATTTGTGATTGATTGATACAGAAACGTTAAAAGGCATCAGAAAAAAATCTAAAAGTTCTCAAACACCAAAATCCATTCATTAGTAAAGAGTGCAGATGGGTCTGATTCACTTTTCTGGCACGCCGCCAAGGAGAAGAAGCTAGCGTTCGCTAGCTTAGTTTCTAGCAACGTGTTTAGCACAGGAATGTCGAATTTGAGATTTTATTAGGTAGAACTACACCCAGGCATTAAACAAATTAAAAAAGTCACCACATACCATAATGTTCAGTATTTTAGGCTATGGGTGCGTAAACATATAAAACTATCGTTAGCTAGGTTAGTTTTTCGCTCCGCGTTTAACATAAGAATGTCGAATTTGAGATTTTATGAGGTGGGAATGCACACGAGCATAAGACGAATCCAACAAGTTCTCATGCGTCAAAATCCGTTCAGTAGTTTAGGCTGTAGGTGCGTCAACAAAAAGTGCAGGAAGAATAAAAAGTCGTCAAAAATGCCATTTTCAAACCTCATTTTTCTCCACTTCTACTTGGCCGATTTGGATACATTTTTTTAATTTTCGATCTATAAGGCACGTCCTTTAAAGATATTATAATATCATTTATGTACATATAGCTGTTTACACGCTACAGACCCTCAAAAACCCTACTTTGTTCCGTACAGTATAATGCCAGTGAACCCCCCAATCCATATACAAAATATTGTAATGTTTCTTCTTGACTTGGCGGGGAAGAACGCTGCTGCGTTCCTAAATATAAGTAATTTATTAATTATCAACACTGCGCTTGTTAGTATGGGTTAGAAGTGATATGATTAATCAATTCATATACTAAAACAATTACAGGAGTAATACATTAAAGTATAACTGGCTGCTGATTTGGGGCACAGTGAGTCTTGAGACTAGATAGAGTCTTAAAACCACAGGGAAATTTATTGGACAAGTGGTTCTCGTCTTTCCCAAATCCAGCAATAATCTAGCGAGAACACGCACGTGTAAACAGATATGTACAACAAACGCATTTATTCAAAATGTATCATTGAAAAAGTATTAGATTTTTTTTAATAGCGCTTACAAATTTGATTTGAGTCAGATACAGATTGCAGTAACAGAAAAACATGAACAGCCAATAAAAGGAGTAAAACAACAACCAACTGCAATTAGTTTGGATCCGGTCCAACACGCATCGTAAATCTCATGTAAACAGTTGCAGCTCTCAGTTCATAAGGTGACCGACACTTCTATTAACGAGGGTGACTGGCAAACTAACATTATTCAGCAGATTCGAGTTGGCGAGCGACAAAATCGTTTAAAAGAGGCACAGAAGTTCTTAAAGACTCTGTGACGGAGTTAAGAGAGTTAAAACGTATCACTAGCGAGTAAAAACCATCTATTCTTTTTTTAAATTTTGAAATTAATATTTTTAAAAAACTAAATTTTTAAAAAACTAGCTAGCCCTTAAACAACACGAAGAAATATATTTAACAGCAGTTGCTTCACACAATAAAGTAACCCAATTGATCGGTTTTGGCTCATAACGTACAAGCAATGATTAGTCGAACTTAAGTGAATTTTGAAATATCATACTTTCACAACACGTTGAAGTTCTGCCATTGTTTAAGTTTGCTGATGGCATCATTGGATCTAATATTTAGCCATAAATCTGGCAAGTTCGTAAATACTATATTCAGCTCTAGCCTGACTCAATCAGCATGACTGGGCACAATCATAAATTGTTTTAAGACAAGCTGCTCGACGAAGAGACATATAAATTAAATCGTGATTAATAAATAACACCAACAACCACGTCTCTCCACTAAACATTATCTATTTAAAATAAATTGACAGAGCCGGCTTTCGGCAAATAGCCATCAACAGTGCCTAAAACAAGCGAAAATCATAAACTTAAAAATAACTTAAATCGTGATTATCTTTTGCACATTACAGGCATTTGCATGCAAACGATCTTGGATAAGGTATAAAGCCCATGCCAAAGGATTTATGGTTACAAATAAGAGGTCTAAAAGAAGTGGCATTTTTTAACCAGGAAAAAAGAATCATTGACAGTAATAGGATTACAAAACCACATGTGAACCCCTCGATCCCGGATTGTAAAGTTATGCTTTAAAAGTATGCAATAAAACTTATACCAAGGAGTAGGTATATAAACCAAGATTATCTCTAAGACAATCTCTTGGCTTCCCTCTATTTATAACCTGTTACCACATTTCAAACGCTATCAAAATAACAAGTATAAGTATAACAAAATAAGTTAGTAATAATACTTCTTTATTATAATCAACTTTATCAAGAGTTACAAGATCTTACGAAGTCATATTTTGTAAAATGAAAGAGAAGAGATAAACAGAAGAGAAGAAAGCTCGAGGTCAGGTTTGCCCTTTAAACCCAATTTATCAATAGAATTTGTAGGTCTAATCAAGCATTAGGGTTGAGAAGAAAACATTTACATTAATGATAAGGGAAAGTGATTCAACACGCACAACGATGCTTATAAACCTTTACAGCAGAAGCAAAAAAAAATAAAACTTTTCACAAGATGCCTTGTTTCAGGCATCTGGATTCATCATTCATTCATCCAGGCATGGATCAAGATTTATGGCAACAATTCAGCACAAGATGCCTTTAAGATCTTTAACAGCAACTTCAGAAGTTCACAAAATATAACGTTCACAAAGTCCGATACAAATGTATTCGTAAACAAGTAGTTTTTAAAAAGATCCTCGTTCACAGTGCAAGAATTAGCAGGGTAACTAAAGAACTCGACGCATTTCCGGGAGATTGTGTCAACTCTTTGACTTCGGAGTTTTACTGATAAAATGTAACGAGGGGGAGATGAGAACCACATGATCAATAATTTAGCAACTATGTCTCTTGGACACTTTTATTAACTTTCTATGGGAGTAAGAACACTTAAGGCACACATGAACAAGGTCCCAAATAAAAGAGGAAGAAGTCACTCCACAAAAATATATTTCTTTTTAGCAAAGCGCTTTCAACCTAACAAGAGGTCATCATCAGTGCTAGCCGTTAAATAAAGAAGAGGGTGATAGATGAGTCTTACAGATCAGATATCAAAGATAGACTCCTTAGTTCTTCAAGGTCCCAAATCGTAAGGATGTAAGGATAAGAATAATATTAGAGTAGTGTTGGTCACTTTAAATAAACGTAATAATTACAAAGATTGAGCAGTGAATGCAGTACAGGCGCCGGTAGGTGGAGTGAGGAGCGGCCTGAGCCGGCCTTGGACAGATACACAACTACTTTCTACCTCTGAGTAAAAGTAAACAAGCATATTTAAACACAACGACGAATGCGTAACATTGTTTTATCACCTTTTACATTTCCTAGTCCTAACAACAGATTGAACAAGGCAGGGAGTGATGAGATTGATTTAAAACAATTGAAAACCACTTCCATTGGTCAATTTAATACTATAGCTGTCAACAGAATGCGCCAAAATAATTAGTACGATAACTTTTCCTGACTGAGTTTATATTTTTTTCTAGGGGAGACTATGATGACTCAGTAGAATTAGCTGTTTTGTTTTCAACAGTAGTAAAATCTACAGTTTTGATGAATCTTCATGTTGACTCATAAAATTCGTTAAAATTTACAATGGAAGCGGTTTTTAGGGAATTTTACAAAAAAGTAGCGCTAACTCTCCCAGTTATACCAATTATCACTTTGAGGGTATATTGCCACTTAGAGGAAAACAACACCTCGATACAAAATGCAAAATCTTTTTTTAAAAGAATCTAGGTATTTTTTTTTTTTTTTTGAGAATTGACCTTGGATCGTCAAGCTCGCTATTTTCGGGCACAATGGACCCCAAATAAGAGGTCAAAGTGCATTGTAAATCATTTTTACAAACAAAAATTATATTTCATTCCCGTAACGAAAGTCGCTAACTTTATTAGTATCGCACCAAATTTAGTATACGTAATATCAACCCTATAGAACAATTCCTTTAGGAATACATTTTTTAATTAAAAATAAAATTGGGTTCGTGAGCAGAGGGTCCCGGTTGTTTAATGCGTATTAGCAAGTGCGCCTGCCACCCAGAGAGTACGGGTTCGATCCCAGTTCGGACCTCTAGGATTATCATGCGAGAGATGGAAATCCTTTCACGTGCCGTCATTTGAAAGGGACGTTAAGCCGGTGATTCCGAGCTTGTGCCATGTCAAGTACTAGTAAAAGATCCCTAACCCTAAATGAACCTGGGTTGGGGCAAAATTTAGGACCCTCAATAGTAGTTTATATTAAATATACATGTTTCTGCCTTATGGTTTCGAGAGCAGGAAAGCCTGGTCTGGCTGTTGGGCACGTGTTGTTTCTAGTTGAAGCTAAAGAAACTTAGAGTAAAACAACAGCTCTTCTGTGGATTTGACGTAAAATGCCTGCACTAGGACTCATAAAGTAGAACACTATCTTCTATTTATGGGAATCAAAAAAAAGGGCCCAACAACGCGGCCTATTTGCTGGGTGATTTATCACCTCTCCCTAATTACTATCACTATCTGGGTACGTGAGCATATCGAAAATGCCTCAACATTGACGCCTTTACACGCAAGTAAAACTAAGCAAGTGAAAAAATTCAAGTCTCAAATTCAAAATTTATATTGGAGTTATGATTTGATAGAAACGGCGCAGTTTGGAGACCAGGGTAAATACAGCGTTAGCACACTTTTAAGGCCTTTAAAAGAAACCTAATATTAATACAATCAAGTTTATAGTATAAGTTACAAAATAATGTGTGTATGTAATAAGAAGCAACAGGGAAGTGAAAGTTAAATCGAGGTTGCGTCAACTTGACCGGACTCGGGGGCTTTATACTTGGCATAACTTATCAATGAAGTCTTAATTAAACAACAAATAAGTATAAGATCAGTATGATTTTACTTTGCAGCTATAGAATCACGACAGTGATCAGTTTAATATTGAAGTTATTGCAACATAATGAATAGAATTGACTTGTATTTGGACCCTGGCCCATTGGCGGGCTTAGAATAGGCATTTTGTGTATCGGTAGATGTTATGTTGCATTTTTGACGGCTATCAAAATTATTTAGAAGTTCATACTAAAATAATAATAGTCACTGAACAAGCTACAAGAGTTTTTAATTCTTCTTTATTTTATTATAATTTCGCAAACCACTGTTTACATGAAGATGTAAACAGTGGTTTGCATCTTGAAGACATCATGGAACCACTGTTTACATGAAGATGTAAACGGTGGTTTACGAAATTATATATAAATTATACAATAAAGAAGAAAGAAGAAATAATACTTCAGCTTAAGTACTATTGTAGAACTAAAGCTGGTTCAGCGACTATTATTATTTTAGTCTTTAAACATATTTTATTGCTGCCAAGTAAAAAACGAATTTAAAACGCGTGTCTTCGCTCCATGAAACTAAGCGTCGAGCGGGCAACCTTAGTGGCACATGTGTTAGGCTTTACACTTTGGGGCCGCTTAGATTTGGTTAAGCCCACTTAAAACATCAAATACAACACTTTTATTTTATGTTAAAGAAAGTATTGAAGTAGTTTTCGACTTTTCCAGTTTAATGATTAGTCTTATAAGGACCATACATAAAGTTATCCATCCCACTAAGATTATATTATCTTAAACGTTGGGTTCATTATTAGGATTTAAAAGCAAATAAAATTACTCTCTATGAGGCCTAAAGGTTTTAAAAACTATGTTCAAAAGGCTTTTCTCAAAAATGTGTATTGAAATAGCCTCTTAAAACTATTAAGTAATAACTCTTTTAAAACTAGTAGACCAAGAGCCCAGGGTTGTTTTGTTAATAAAAAGTGTAATGGCTGGAACCGGTCTTAATTTTTCGTAAATACCTTCCTGAACAAGGATCTGCAATTCTGCCGACTCGTATCGGAAGGGTGTCCCATGGGATGGGACACCCATCCGATACAAGCCGGCAGAATTGCAGATCCTTGTTCAGGAAGGTATTTACGAAAAGTTAAGACCGGTTCCAGCCATTACACTTTTTATTAACAAAACACCCCTGGGCTCTTGGACTATAGAAACAAACATATTTATTAAAGTGCTTCAAAATTTTACGCTATTTAGTATAGTACAAAAGTATTACCTTCAAAAAAAAATTTTAAAGGGATGAGGAAGGAACGTTGTATTGTAGCGGAATGCAAGGTAAAAAGGCAAAGGGTAGAGGCTATGAAAACAATAACTGGTATCACATAATAGACCTAGACTATAGAGGTCTAATTTTAACTCGTGTAGCAATCGATTGAAACACTAGGGCAACATTTCTATTCGAAAAATCACGATTGTTAGAGCAGTTGAGAAATACTCGAAACATGGACCAGCGCAAAAACCAAATGACCATCTGCAAAACAATAAGCACGATGGTAAGTTACACGAAACCGAGTGAGACACGGGAAAGAGCCACAGACAGAGTATTGTCACATAACGCATCGCGCTAGGCATCAAGCAATCTAGCATGATACAACAGGGGTTGAATACCAACAACATTGCTTTCAATTTTTCCTCTGTTGTACCGTAGGTACATAGATGAAGAATTGTGTTCGCACTAAAACTCCTAAACCGTGATATCAAGTAAATAACATTTTTTAGATGTTTTAAAGGGTTGTCTCTTAAAATGTGTGAAAATGTGTGTGTGTCGTAGTTCCTAGTGTGCTTTTTCTAGAGGCTTAAAACTCATCAATCTATATGGTTTGTTGCGGAAAATAATACTTCCACGCCATTAAACATGATTTATGACTCACGAATGTGATTTATAAAAACCGAAAAAAGATTGGCCATTTTGAAATTTGGTACGCATACAATCCTAAATAAGACCAATTCATTATCAGCATTAGTTAACTTTTTAATCAAATGACATTTTTAAAAAAGTTTCGAGAAAGCATTTGATACTATCTTCACAGATTCTATTTTATCATCTCAAAAAGAATTAGATGTAGGACCTAAATACTATAAAATTATTTCAATATACACATATATATATATTATATATATATATATATATATATATATATATATATATATATATATATATATATATAATATACATATACAAACTCAAAAATAAAAATTACCTTAGAAGAAAAAACAGAGGGCTGAGACAGGGTGATGTGCCATCCGCACAAATCTTTACTTCAGTGCTGGAACGAGCTTTTAAGAAGCTAAATTGGGAACTTAAGGTTAATGGAATATTTTTCAATAACATTAAATTTGCGGATGACATTGTTTTAATCAGTAGTTCAGTAAAAGAACTCCAGGAAATGCTTGAAGAGTTAATAGCAGTAGCTGAAGAAATAGGCTTAAAAATAAACTCCAAAAAAACAAAAGTGATGCTCATCAACTCCAGTGGAAATATTTATATAAATATAGAAATAATTGAACAAGTTAGGAATTTACATATCTGGGTAGAGTACAAACTATAGATGATAATGATGCTGTGGCATTAACAAGAAAAATAAATATGGCATGGAGGATATATAACAAGTATAGAAGACTGTTCAGGTCAAGTGTTGAGATCAATGAAAAGAAGAAACTATGGAGCACTGTTGTCCTACCAGTATTGACTTACGGAGCAGAGACTTGGACCCTAACTAAGCTAACTAAGGAAAGAATTAAGAGAGTAAGAATTAAAGTAAGGTCCATGATGAGGAGTATGCTTAAAGTTAGAAGAAGAGCCAAGAAATCAAAGGAGTGGCTTTGTAAGCAAACTAGTTTAAAGGACATAGGTGAAATAATATGTAGAAGAAAATGGCAATGGGCTGAACATATTATCAGAACAAAAGACCAAAGATGGACAAGAAAAATTCTTGAGTGGTGTCCTAGAGAATACATCAGGAAAATGAGGAAACCAAAAAGGAAATGGGAAGATGATGTCAAAGAAGTATGTGAAGACAAGGTGATATGGATGCGAATTGCCCAGCAGAGAGCAGAGTGGAAAAGGATGTCTCAAGTTTAAATCCAAGTCTATCTACTACCCTCCTAGCAATTTATTAATAAAAAAATATCCTCCTTATAAAGAGATTGATTTTAATCTCTTTATATATCTATAAAGGATTGATTTTAATCTCTTTATATATCTAGTGTCTAAGTTAATGATATTAAATATAAACTAAGATAACAATAAATAAATAATAGAATATAATGATATAATAATATAAATAAAATAAAAGTATAATTGAAAATAATAAATTAAATAATAATATATAATGTTATATTTTGTTAGTAAATAATTGTGTTAAAATACGTCATAGTAAATAAAACAATTAACTGATAAAAAGTAAATATAATGCAAATTAATATTATAAGTACATATACTTTTTTTATGTAAATGTTTAATTTAAATATTTTTAATTAATTTTTACAATAATTAAAATAATTATTACTAAATTTATTTTTTATTTATGTTTTATTTATAAATACGTTATAAATGTTTAATTATTAATAATTAAATTCATGTGTTATCACAATTACAATAATTGAAAAAAATACTATATAAATATACGTGTGAATTCTAATAAAACCTCTTCTAAGGGAAACCACAGCCCCTTGGCTGATTTGCAAGTTTATAAAAAAGTGATTAAAATAAGTATTTTTTTATACAATAATGCAAATAATAATAGTATATTATGCTACTAGGCAGCAAAATGGAATTTTGCAGACGAGTTTTATAAATTTGCCCCCGAGCCGAAGGCGAGGGCGGGCTATGGATATTACCTGCAGAGGCGTAAGCCGAGGCAGGTAATTAATTGCACGAGTCTGCAATGTTTCCTTTGCTGCATAGTAGCATATACTATTTTATCTACTAACGGCAGAAAAAATACACAAGAGATTATTTTAAATACTTGCTGCGAGATTTTACAGGCAGTAAAGACTGCTTTGAAGTAGATGCAACGCTGACAATATCAGGTGGAGTGTGGTCCAATAACTCGTCAATGTCAACAATGTTTGTATCTTTATTCACTTCACTGTTGTTTTCACTCATTATGTTTTAGTAACTTAACTTTAGTTTTTGATAACGTTCTATTTTTGTAACTTTATATACTTAAACTAAATATAACAACATGAAATACAAAAATCTGACGACTTAAACATTAAAAATCTGTCGATTCATAAACAGCTGGTAAATAATTTTAATTTAATGCCAAAATTATCAGTGTTGCCAATTTGTTTCCAAAACATTATATATTATTAGATAAACAAATGTTAAATGTTAAACATTTAATAATAATATCGTAATTTTAAGTAACAATAAAGAAAGTTACATACTAGAAACAAGCTAGAATAAATCATAGTTTACAAAATAAAACAATACCGAAATTCACGCAATAATTTGTAAAATAATAACCTCCGCTCATTCATTTTCCCGCCTAGGGAGTTTTGACTTGTTTCCCATATTATTTAAATGAGCCATAACTCCCTAGTACTTTTTTCATTACCAAAACATTTTGCGTACTGTTTTGAAACATTTTGCGTACTGTTTTAAAATATTTCCCGTATTGTTTGACAGTGTAGGTAAAATGACATTTTGCAGCTTAAAAACAGTCCAGTAATGGCTAATTTTGCTGCCGTGAGTAGATAAAAATATTATTTGTACAAGTTTGAATAATGTGAATAAAGAATTTATTATTATAAAAAAAAATATTGAAACTAAAAAACTGCAATAAATGGTATTATATTGTAAAATTGAAAATCTTTAATCTGAGTTGAAAATTGACAAGATAATTTAATTACGCAAGGTCCCTTTGCGTAATAAATTCGACTAGTATACCTATGGGTTTGTCAGATCATTAATACTAAGCATCATTGAGCGAGATCAATATTTGAATAGGCTATCGCTTGAAATAAAACTGATCTTTCCTATCTGAGAACGAGCGAAGTAAGTACGAGAATATACTAAATGGTAAATTGGACACGTTTCATATTCTGAGGACGGAACGAAGCAAGTCCGACGTGTCGAGGATAAGCGTAAGGAATCTGATAAGGGAAGAAAACGTTCCTAGGTGCCCCGTATCCGGTTTTTTCAAAATAATTTCTCTCAGTTCTCAAACAATATCTTTTCATAGCTGAGCCTACAGCAGGAGCATACATTAAGCAAATAAAACAATATTTTTTTACATTACAAATTATTTACTTACGCGTCAAGTAACAGGTATAAAACAAACTTCCGAAAATAAAAAAAAGAAAACACGTAAAAAATTTAAATGTATGACTCGTTAAATTTGAACTAAGTAACTAAAATTTACAAGTGATTACATGAAATGAACCACAAAAATTAAATAACACAGGGAGAAATAAGACACGAAGTCGATATAGTACGAGGATGATTGACACTGACCTTGTTCAGTACGAATATATTCTACTATTTAAAGACAATTTTCATCAATTATTTTTTAATTGCTGTTAGAAATTAAATTTCTACAAATGGGGTCACACCATACGGAGCTGATACCGTAACTATTGATGGGTTTGATAACGTAAAACTGATAAATGTTATCAGGAGGTGGTGGAATAGATGTTTGAGAGAGATGGGACAGAGCGTGGAGTGATACGACCACTATAAGTGACCTAAAAATCGAAAAAACCATTCTAAATTCCCGAAAACCAAAATTTAGGTCGATAAAAAATAAATTTCGTGTAGGGTGTCGTTTTCAATGTTTTTTGGGCCTCTGAGATGAATGCCAGTGGTCCGGAGTCAATACAACCACTCAAACTCAGGGTACCTGGGTTCACATCCTGGAAGGGTCGATCATTTTTTTACCTAATATAAGTTTACAACTAGGAAATAATTCTGGCGCGGTGGTCCGCATGTCGGGCGAATTTCCTTTGATGCGTGTTTCCGTGCTTTTTATATAAGTTTACAACTACTAAATAAATAATTCCGGCGCGGTGGTCCGCTGTCGGGCGAATTTCATTTAGAATACGTGTTTCCGTGCTAAACAACCATTTTCTTGCTTATGCAAGAACCATGCCCATTGCGTGGTTCTAGAACCTAAGCAGTTACTCAATTGTCAAGCACTGCTCGTAACTCATTTTGTCTGTATTTTCCAAAGGAAATGCGCTAAAACCTTTAAAGATTACTGACTAAGCTTAAAGATAAGTAACTAAGCTTTAATCTAGTGCAAATAATAGTGCGTACTTCTAATTTTAGAGGCATAGTTTTGTACAACCAACTGGATAATTATGCGCATTTCCTTTGGAAAATACAGACAAAATGAGTTACGAGCAGTGCTTGACAATAATTTCTCTCAGTTCTCAAACAATATCTTTTCATAGCTGAGCCTACAGCAGGAGCATACATTAAGCAAATAAAACAATATTTTTTTACATTACAAATTATTTACTTACGCGTCAAGTAACAGGTATAAAACAACTTCCGAAAATAAAAAAAAGAAAACACGTAAAAAATTTAAATGTATGACTCGTTAAATTTGAACTAAGTAACTAAAATTTACAAGTGATTACATGAAATGAACCACAAAAATTAAATAACACAGGGAGAAATAAGACGAAGTCGATATAGTACGAGGATGATTGACACTGACCTTGTTCAGTACGATATATTCTACTATTTAAAGACAATTTTCATCAATTATTTTTTAATTGCTGTTAGAAATTAAATTTCTACAAATGGGGTCACACCATACGGACTGATACCGTAACTATTGATGGGTTTGATAACGTAAAACTGATAAATGTTATCAGGAGGTGGTGGAATAGATGTTTGAGAGAGATGGGACAGAGCGTGGAGTGATCAGCACCAGGCGTGATATTCAGTTAATTAATTGATAAGAGGTGATTGTTCAGATAGAGAGATACGTGCAGAGATGCGAAATCAAGTGGTTTGAGTGGCTAGATCTGGTAAGTGTGTGCTCTTCAGGCAATGACACGACCGACTGCAGGGGGTCTCAGATTTGTCAATAAAAACGTGTAGTGATGATAAACGGAGAGGGGAACCATTTGTTGAAGCTCTAGAGAAAAGCTCATTTCTAAAGGACATTTACATAAAATCCCTTACTAGGCTGAACATGCCAGTACCTTTTAGCGAATTTCCTTTGAAAATTCGCCTAATGGGATAGGCGTCATGGCGGAATTCGAACCTCGGACCACGACACAAATCCGTTTCAGAGGTCCCTTATGACGAAAAAATGCTTTTTTTGAAACTTTATATATATATATATATAATATATATATATATATATAATATATATATATATATAATATATATATATATATATATATATATATATATATATATAATATATATATATATATATATATATATATATATATATATATATATATATGTATTTCTAGACACTTTCTTGTAAACACTCTATCTTTCGAAACGGATTAATATTTTTAACCAAACTTGGTACAAAAATCAACCTTGGGAGGACACGAACCCTATTGAAAACCAGGTTTTTGTGACGTCATTAACCCGGTTTGCTGAGTCAGCGAAATTTTCAAAAAATCGGCAAAATTCAGGGTTAATATTTTTTGCCGCAAAAAAGGTCAATATTTATGTTTTTTGAGACGCTGAATCGAATGAAACGGTCGAAGTCGATACGACCACTATAAGTGACCTAAAAATCGAAAAAACATTCTAAATTCCCCAAAAACCAAAATTTAGGTCGATAAAAAATAAATTTCGTGTAGGTGTCGTTTCAATGTTTTTGGGCCTCTGAGATGAATGCCAGTGGTCCGGAGTCAATACAACCACTCAAACTCAGGGTACCTGGTTCACATCCTGGAAGGGTCGATCATTTTTTACCTAATATAAGTTTACAACTAGGAAATAATTCTGGCGCGGTGGTCCGCATGTCGGGCGAATTTCCTTTGATGCGTGTTTCCGTGCTTTTTATATAAGTTTACAACTACTAAATAAATAATTCCGGCGCGGTGGTCCGCTGTCGGCGAATTTCATTTAGAATACGTGTTTCCGTGCTAAACAACCATTTTCTTTGCTTATGCAAGAACCATGCCTTGCGTGGTTCTAGAACCTAAGCAGTTACTCAATTTGTCAAGCACTGCTCGTAACTCATTTTGTCTGTATTTTCCAAAGGAAATGCGCTAAAACCTTTAAAGATTACTGACTAAGCTTAAAGATAAGTAACTAAAGCTTTAATCTAGTGCAATAATAGTGCGTACTTTCTAATTTTTAGAGGCATAGTTTTGTACAACCAACTGGATAATTATGCGCATTTCCTTGGAAAATACAGACAAAATGAGTTACGAGCAGTGCTTGACAATTGAGTAACTGCTTAGGTTCTAGAACCACGCAATGGGCATGGTTCTTGCATAAGCAAGAAATGGTTGTTTAGCACGGAAACACGCATTCTAAATGAAATTCGCCCGACAGCGGACCACCGCGCCGGAATTATTTATTAGTAGTTGTAAACTTATATAAAAAGCACGGAAACACGCATCAAGGAATTCGCCCGACATGCGGACCACCGCGCCAGAATTTTTCGTACTCCACAAATTGTTTTATCCTCTTAGTCGCAAGACTTAAAATTTCGTACATATGCAAAACCATCAATGCTAATAAATCCAATTCGTTCTTTAACGTTATTTTTTACTCAACGGTGGACGCATTTAACAGGCCAGGATATAGGCGCACCGAATTCAGATTGTATTCTGCTTCGCGAAGCAGAAGAAAATTGTATAGTACTAAAACAGTAAGCTAAGCTAAGCTATTTAAACACTAAGCTATTTTTCTTATAGTGTAAACATTTTTACGTATTTAACGCACGCAATTTTGAGGAAAATTGCACTGCCTTATTTTCGACAGAAGTAACCTTTGAGATGCGGTTTTTTGCGTTTCCTTTTAAGTTTTACCCTCTGAGTACAACGCTACTTTAGTTTTGTCCAGCCATGTTTACTTTTGAGAAAAGTCAATGCATAGATTTGACTACACGCTACAAAACGAAATTTCAATAAATAATAAATTTCACTCTTTTTTAGCGAATTTTCATAATGAAATGACGCTTATGAGGTTGTTCGGATGACGGAAGTTGAGGGTGGGAGTGAGTGGAATCGGTTCCTATTGGCTTCCTGATAACAAAAATATATGTCCGAAAAAAGTTTATATATAATATATATATATATAATATATATATATATATATATATATATATATATATATATATATATGTATGTATGTATATATATATATATATATATATATATATATAATATAATATATATATATATATATATATGTATGTAAGAGTTTCTACCTTTCGTATGGCGAACGATAACTCTCGAGGCGTTCTCAAATTGAAACGAAACTTTGCAAATCGCGAGATGTCGAGGAGGTTACGAGGCCTATTGTTTATAAATACATTATGACGTCATCAACCAAAGTTATGACGCCATGAAAAAAAAATTTTTTTGAAACTTAAAATGGCTTTAAAACAAGGTATCTAGTATTTAGGTAGACGGCTAGCTGAATCAATTAAGACCAATTTCAGCTCAATCGAACCATCACAAATGGCGCAATTGGTATACATATATATATATAATCTTGTATATATGTATACGTCTAGGTCAAAGACTCGTACGATATTGTTGGGTTCAGTAGTGTTAGAGGGTGGGGATATAGTATAAAGAGATACTCTACCTCTTGCTCCATCATGGTAAGCCTACTGTCCCAGAGAGACAGGGCAAAAATGGCTTCCACTGAACCACGCCGAGCTAAGCAGACCCGTAAAGAGGAAGAACATCGAAGTAGTCTTTATATGGTCGAAGTTATTCTAAAACGAATGCGACCAGTTTCAGCTCAATCGGACAATCCTAAGTGACGCAAACGGTATTTTTATTTTAAATAATCATGAATATATTTTTTTCAACCTTAAGATTTTATTCAAATAAACAATTTGTTTACAAAAAAAAATTTGACATTTTTCTTTAAGTAAGAGTTGAAGTTGTCTATATATGGTCGAAGTCATTCTAAAACCATTGCGACCGGTTTAAGCTCAATCTGACAATCTTTAGTGACGGAAACGGTATTTTTATTTAAAAACAAAAATCATGAATAATATATTTTTGTTTATAATGCTTCTTAATTTTAATATTATAGCATACTATTAATAATAGAGTATTAATAAAATCTCAATTAGTAAAATCAAGTTTGTGAGAAAACCACTCAGGCCCGCGAAGCGGGCCTGTGTGGAGAGGCTGTGAAAATTCGCTAGATACATGGCAAAATGCCATGTAACAAGAACAATAATGAAACAACACATAATACAAAACAACAACAATGTGGCCGCAAAGCGGCCACAGGGAGGCCCCCGGGCCGCGACGCGGCCCGGTTGGCCGACGCCGCGGAGCGGACGAGGCGCGAAGCGCCGAGGCCGCGTAGCGGCTACGGGCCGAAGGCCCGTATTTTAAAATTAAAAGTATATTCTTACGTAGTTTTCTTTTAAGCAAAATAAATGTTGCTTAAATTGGGATGAGGGTCATCACAAATCTAATACTGTATGCGAGTAAAAGATGCAAAGTCTATCGTATAAAAATGTGAGATTTATAAAGTACGCCAATGCATGTCCCCATCATTTCCTTCGCCCTTTTAAACCCCTTCATAGTTCCTCGTTTCACTTTACACATGGCTATGATGAAGTATATGTAAGCACCGAACCGGCTCTGGATAACTGCAAAATCAGTCAATTTCACGAAAAACTAAATTGTTTGTGTAGTAAATTATGTATTGTAAACTATTTATTTATTGCACTGTGTAGTGTAAAAAGTCAAAATAAGAAGAAAAGGGAAGGGTATAAGTAAAGGAAGGGGCCAAGAATTAACGTAAAATAACATTTCACTTATTTTTATGTTTTTATTGCTTGTGTAAATTTCGCTTTTGTACACACGTGTTTTTGTAAGCCAAAAGCCAAGAAAATTTGATTTAATTTAATTAATAACTTAACAGTTGAAGCAAACAACTTAATAGAGGATGCAGGCTCGATACCATATCATTTTTTGCAGGATTATATTTAACTGGTGACCTTGTGAAGTCACACATACATCTTTGTATCACACAAATATTTTACTTCGTTTCCCAAACAATTTAGTACGTTCACACACACTTTAGATCCGCGTATCGTATAGAGTACGATCTCTCAATATGGTAATTTAAGCTGTATGAACCATGCGGAGGGGATCCGATCGCATACGCTAGAACTAGGGAGATGGATTCTAAATAGATCCCCCGATACGCTGTCTTTTTGTGTGTGTACCTTTAGAGACGATCGTATTTAACGGATAACCTTCTCATCGAACTTTTAATTCACTTTATTTCACTTCTATATAACCGTTTTTGATCAAATAACTTTTGGAATATTATTTTTTTAGTGTAACTTTATTATTATGCAAAGAAATCACAATTTAAAGAATAAATGCGTTAATAGAATATTTAATTAAAAAACAAAAACGGGTTAGTTAGATTGATATAGATAATCTGAGAAACAGTGATTCTCTCAGAAAATTCACGAAGCACACATGAAGCACTTGTATCAAAGTCTCCAAGCTTATCAAGAACGGAGCAGTGAGAAGGCTACGACAAGTATACCTTTATTACATCCTTAAGTTTACACAATCAAAATTTAGGAGATAAAAGGCAACATAGAAAAGCTCAGCATTCCTTCCATAAAACATATTTATAATTAACACAAGCTCTTAAACCAGAAAAAATAAGGTACGACTAGTGCTTGATAATTGAGTAACAGCTCAATTTATTAAGCATAAATCGTAATTTTAAGCTAGAAATGGATTGTTATAAGCACGCATTTGAAAGGAAATTCATCCGGCACGCGCCAGAATTTCATCAAATACACATTTTATTAATAATAAAGTAAAAATGCCTAGAGCCTTTAACAAAAATTTCACGTATATCGGTTCGTAATTTCCGTCTCAAGCGATTTAGACAAATTTAATTCAAACAAATATGTATTCATTTGTTAAGAAAATATTTATTGGACTGTTAAGAATTAAATTCTAGGTTAATAATGAAGACTTCAGTCCTTTAGAGTATTCATTTATTTTAGTAAATTTTAATTTATTTACACTTAGAGAGTTGAGGTAAAATAATTAAGGGTGAATTAATGTGCACCGTCTGATTCTAGAAGACAAAGATGTGTTAGTGCGAGTGAGTTGACATATGTATAAGTGGTAGATGTAGAATGTCAAGGACGAGGAGTGGAAAGCGACGGGACAGTGACCCACTAGCACTGGACGTGTCCGGCTAGTGCCACATAGCGCTAAACCAAGAGTATAAAAAGCCAATTATTGTATGATGATTGCAGAGGAAGAGGGGAACCACTAGTTCAAATCCCCGCAAGTAGACCACTTATTTGGGGATTGAATTGCTAACTCCTTTACGGTTGTAAAACACTATATTTAGTCCAAGAGCCGGACCTGAAAAAATGTGACTTATTTTGTACTACTTCAAACCAAATATTTCTGACAATATACCTTAAATTATGAAGAAAAACATAGTCTGCCTATTTAGAGTGGAGTCCTTCATATCATTGCGCATGCTTCAAATTTTAGAAAATCGCACAAATTTCAGTTTTCTTGAAATAAGTGGTTCCCTGTGTGTCGTGAGCAAAACATGAAGAGAACTTTTTTTAAAGCTGATAAAATGTTCTATATAACGAGTGTTTAATCATCAAAATCGGATGACAACCACCAAAGTTATGCCTCTTTTAAAAAAACTTAAAAATTGTAAATTCATGCAAAGTCAGCGAATTTCTTTGGAAAAATATTGGCTTTTTGTGAATTTTTTGTGAATTGTTTTGGTTATCTAACAAATGTAATAACTTAGGTTGTATGTGTCCAATTTTGACGGAAAAAGAGTCGTTTTATCGGAAATTTTATCAGCTTTAAAAAAAGGTTCTCTTCATGTTTTGCCCACCAGCTACAGGAAACCACTTATTACAAGAAAACTGGAATTTGTGCGATTTTCTAATATTTTGAGCGAGGGCATTCATAGGAAGGGCTCCACTCTGGATAGGCAGACTATGCTTTTCCTTCACAATTAAAGGTACATTTTCAGAAAAATTTGGTTTGAAGTAGTACAAAATGAGTCACATTTTAAGGCCTGGCTCTTGGACTGCTATTAGCACACCATGTGCATGTAGCCGAAGCGAGAGAAACAGATACTATTTTTACCGGGATAAAGTAGTATTACTGCACCAATACTACTTCAGGTGAGCGAGTGAGAGGTAAAAACTTAATTCATCGTCCTTAATGGAGTCTTTAAAGGAGGGATCAAAAGAAGAAAATGGTTCCATAAGACAAGTGCACAAATCACGTAATTAACATTACCCATAAAAAAAAGCCGACGATTTTACTTGCAAAATCACCACCTCTCGCGAAAAAATCATAAAAACAAGGTATTTATGTTACGAATGATTTATGAAAATGGTATTATCAAGCTCGATAACTCATCTTGCTTTACAGGATTATATTTACCTGGTGACCTTGTGACGTCACCACATCTAAGTTTGTATGACACCAGAATTCTATTTTATTTTACAAATTAAATCCACAAGTTTGATTTGAATCCACCAGATTTGACAATATTTTGAATCCATAGAACGGGTTCCTTTGAAATAGAATAAAAAATGGGATGGTAAGCACGATATGGAAAATTAGAAAAACAGAGATTCGTCTAGACAGATGATTCATTAAGCAACTGTTAAAAATGTTATGACTCTTAGTCGAATAGGAGCTAAGTACTTCGGATCAACCACACCAGTTGTTGATGACATGTCTTATTGTTCCCCCAGTAACTACATACCAAATAAAAAACGCTATAAACTGCATAATACTAGTACATATGAGCGCAAATATGCACTACTAACCCAAGGAAACAATGTTGCATCTAGTTCTTTCACACTGCACTGAGTCAAAAATAATAAAATAAAAAAAAACTCTCCATACAAACTATACAATACGATGCGGTAATGTATGTAATACATTTTCGCTTCATGTGAATTGGTAATGAGCTTCCTATACGTATGTTGAGTAGTAAACAATCCACACATGAATTTTAATTGATACATCAATGTGTTGATAGTCCAATATGAATCCCATTGATTGTCATCTCATGTACATTATAACCCTTGACAATAATCTAATTGGGAGTTGAAAATGTTACACCTAAAATACGTTCTAACCCTTAACTATAAGGAATCTAATTGAGAGTTAAGAATGTTACAATCAAAACACATTCTAATTCTTGACCACAACGAATCTAATTGAGAGTTAAGAATGTTACAGCCAAAATATATTCAAACCCTTGACCATAAATAATCTAATTGAGAGTTAAGAATGTTACAATCAAAACACATTCTAATTCTTGACCACAACGAATCTAATTGAGAGTTAAGAATGTTACAGCCAAAATATATTCAAACCCTTGACCATAAAAATCTAATTGAGAGTTAAGAATGTTACAGCCACAACGAATCTACAGCCAATATCAAACCCTTGATCATAAATAATCTAATTGAGAGTTAAGAATGTTACAGCCAAAATACATTCTGACCCTTGAACGTGTTTGTTATTCTTGGCTGAATTTTGAAATAAGGAATAGAAAAAATATAATATAATTTTGTTGGGTTGCAAAGATCTTAAAAATATATTTAGCTGGGCTTTCATAACATATTGATATTCTGGTAAACATGAATGACCTTGTATTGATAGACATAGGGTTTACATGACTTAAATAATATGAACTTGAATGACATCTATCATTCCAACAAAGTTTCCATTACACACCAAACCTTGGCTAGCCTATTGGCTTAGTTGGATGATAATAAATGGCCCCGTAGGGACGATGGCGAACCTAACGAGGTGGCCTCGAAGTAGCCCACATGATGAAAATTCGCCAAATATATGACAAAATGGCCGCTTTGCGACTCCGGGCCGAAAAATTATTTTTTAAATTGTCTTTGTGTCATTAAGTTGGTATCTAATCAAACTTTATAATTTTTATCTATTGCATTGACCTTGTGACGTTACACAACCATCAGCCAAAAGTTTGACCTTATCAAACTACTGCTGCTACAATTTTTATCCGAATCGAACCAAATCTAGTATACTTTTTACGAAGAGTAAATATGGAGTTCCTAAAAATGATATAAAAAATTTAGACGATAAAAGACGCAAGACTTATCAGCATAAATTGCTGAGCATGACTACGAAATTGCAAATCTCTAAGATAGAGACAGAAAATGGGAATGCAAAAGAGGTATGGGTATACATGATTTAGAAAATGGAAAATCAACGTATTGAAAATTCATCCATCATTCCAACTATTTTCCATTTAGGAATAACTTAATGACAGGATTTGAAATCTCATCCATCATTTCAATTAAGTTTTCATTAACTATTTACACGACAGAAATGATACGAATTGGAATTACACCTATCATTCCCACTACGTTTCCATTTAGGGTTTAAATAATGGAAACGAAGAAGAAAGAAAGAAAGAAATATGACTTTTATTTACAAAATAGGCCAAAATAATACCTACAACTCATAAGCCTACTCCAGGGTCCGTGGACTGGACCGTCAGGAGGAGGTTACTAAGTTACTCTCTCTATACATAAATATTTTTTAAATACATATTAAATGATATACTATAGATTATTATTAATCTATAGTATAAAATGGAAACGATATTAGTTAGGATCTTATCTCTCATTTAAACTAAGTTTTAAAATTATACAATATTTTAAAAGATGTTCGGTACATATCTCACATGAAATGTTAGATGTGAGTTCAGAAATTCAAATACACCAAAAAATCTATTTTTATTAAATATATAATCGCAAAAAAAGATCAAGATAAGCCAAACCTAGGAGAATTGAACCAAGGACAAAACCACGAGGATAATTGAATTCAGCGATAGAAACTCATAAATATTTGAAAGTGAAAAGATAAGTTAAAGTTCCAAAGATAACTGACAATCGTTTAATCAGTGCACAAAACCTTGCATGAAATAATTCATGACCTCTGTGACCTAACTATACAATAAAGTGCATGAACAATATTGAGCTATGGGGAGATGAGAACCTTGCGAAATAGTGAAAGTGACCCAAGTTACCAACATGGCAAGTCTCATGCAGTAAGCTGGCACGTCAACCCTGAACAAACCCTCTTATCCCTATAATGTTTTGATTGACCGATTTTGCATTATATTTGAATAAGAAATTTCAAAATATAAGAACAACTCATGGTCCAAAAGCCTTACCTGAAAAAATGTGACTCAGTTTGTACAACTTCATAACAAATTTTTCTTAAAATATATTTTATATCCTATAGTCTGCCTATCCAGAGTGGAGCCCTTCATTTGGTTGAACATACTCAAATTTTTAAAAATCGCACAAATTTTAGTCTTTTTGAAATAAGTGGTTCCCTGTCATGTGCAAAACACGAAGCACGAGCATTTTTAAAGGTGATAAAATTTCCTATAAAACGAGTGTTTTTCATTAAAGTCGGATATCTACAACCAAAGTTATGGCTCTTTCAAGAGCACCAAAAAATTGTTAATTTATGCAGACAGCGAATTTCTTTGAAAAAATATTGGCTTTGTGGTCATTTTTTTTGGCCATTTAACAAATTTCATAACTTTAGTTTTACGTATCCGATTTTGACAATAAAAACACTCGTTTTATAGGAAATTTTATCAGCTTTAAAAAAGTTCTCTTCCTGTTTTGCACATGACCTACAGGGAACCACTTATAACAAGAAAATTCTGGCGCGGTGGTCCGCATGTCGGGCGAATTTCCTTTGGATGCGTGTTTCGGTGCTTTTTACATTATATAAGTTTACAACTACTAAATAAATAATTTCGGCGCGGTGGTCCGCTGTCGGGCGAATTTCATTTAGAATGCGTTTTTCCGTGCTAAACAACCCATTTCTTGCTTATGCAAGAACCATGCCCATTGCGTGGTTCCGGTTCATGCTTTAGAACCTAAGCAGTTACTCAATTGTCAAACACTGCTCGTAACTCATTTTGTCTGTATTTTCCAAAGGAAATGCGCATAATAATCCAGTTGGTTGTACAAAACTATGCCTCTAAAATTAGAAGTACGCACTATTATTTGCACTAGTTTAAAGCTTAGTTACTTATATTTAAGCTTAGTCAGTTATCTTAAAAGGTTTTAGCGCATTTTAGCACCCTACTCGAAATTTAATTTTCAACGACCGTAATGTTGGTTTTCTATAATTTTTGTGGTTTTTTCGACTTTTTTGTAACTTAAAGTAGTCGTATCGACTTCGGACCGGTTTCATTCGATTCAGCGCCCAAAATTACATAGAAAACCACACCCTACTCGAAATTTATTTGTTATCGACCTAAATTTTGGTTTTCGGTAATTTACAATGGTTTTTTTTCGATTTTTAGGTCACTTAGAGTGGTCGTATCGACTTCGGACCGGTTTCATTCGATTCAGCGTCTCAAAAAACATAAATATTGACCTTTTTCGCGGCAAAAAATATTAACCCTGAATTTTGCTGATTTTTTTTAAATTTCGCTGACTCAGCAAACCGGGTTAATGACGTCACAAAAACCTGGTTTTCAATAGGGTTCGTGTCCTTTCGAAGGTTGATTTTTGTACCAAGTTAGGTTAAAAAATATTAATCCGTTCGAAAGATAGAGTGTTTACAAGAAAGTGTCTAGAAATACATATATATATATATATATATATATATATATATATATATATATATATATATTATATATATATATATAAAGTCTCGCGAAAATTTTTTTTCGTCATTAGGGACCTCTGAAACGGATTTGTGTCGTGGTCCGAGGTTCGAATTCCACCATGACGCCTATCCCATTAGCGAATTTTTTCCCAAAGGAAATTCACTAAAACTGAAATTTGTGCGATTTTCTAATACTTTGAGCGAGGTCTTTCATATGAAGGGCTCCACTCTGGACAGGCAGACTATGCTTTTCCTTCATAATTACAGGTACATTTTTAGAAAAATTTGGTTCGAAGTAGTACAAAATAAGTCACATTTTTTTAGGCCTGGCTCTTGGACTATCAAGTCATTGTTAACTTGCATGAAATTGAGCGCCAGTAGAGTTGTTCATTATGGATACAAGAAATGAGTTTCCATCCACAAATTTGTTGCGTGGCGAGACTCTCGTCTTTTATCCAGGTTTATTCTATGTTTCTTTGTTTTTATATCACAACCTTAAGATCCTCTAGAGTAAATAATACATAAATTAATTATGTACAATTTGCAGCAGTAAGCCTGCAATAGTTCATTCTCCTAAACATGCACTACTTTCATATGGCATGTTTTTTTTCTTAAGGTTTTTATGAAATGTGCTTTTTTTCAGAGAGTGCTAGATGAAAGTCTATTTACACTCCCCCCCCCCCATTATAATGAGTAGCATACCCTAACAAAGTGACATTTTATTGGAAAATCCCTAATTTCCCAACAGGAAATCTTAGGTAGACAAACCTTTAGATGATCAGGCTCCATCCTCTATTAAGGGTGTTAGCTGCTTTGATTCCGAGGGCTAAAGCTTTCTCTTAGAGGCTGTCGCGTTTTCCCACAAAAAATATTTAAAAAATTGGTCAAAATACAGGAATATTAATCCTAAACCACCCATACTTTTTCCAAGTTTCCCACATTGCTTAGTCATTATTTATCATAGATATTTTGCAAATATGTTCCGCTAATTATTTGGTTGAGTCTTGCGTTGATCAATATCATCCTTAGAAACTCACTTTATATTTTCATTAACAAAAAGCTAAAAATACTAGACAGAAATAAAATTTTATATTATTTTACATATTTTTAACAAAGAATTTTTTTACCTATCAATTTTTGGCAAACCCCCTAGAAACCCTTTACAACGCACAGGTTGGGATTTTTTTCCTACAAATTTTATTATTTTTTTCAACCTATTTGAACCCGATACAAAAAAAAAATTGATGATGGTAACTTCCCTGCGACCCAATTTTATATCGAAGAAATTGTTGCGGGCTTAGTGTTGTGTTAAATTTTGAATGATGGCCAAATTAATTAACAAAATAGGTACCGTAATTAACAAAGTACCGTATAACTAGATTGTAAATAATTATTTCCTTATAACATTTAATATAATTGTACAAAATTACTTTTTTTATTCACCTAATAAATTATAAATTGGCAAGCGCAGCGAGCCAGACATTTTTACAGTATTAGACTTTTTTCTACTATTTTGGGGTTACTTGGACATTTTCTTGAAGTCGGCTCCTGTAGAGCCTGATGCCAGAGCAGAATTATGGTTTTACCTATATTCTAATTTTTTAGATCCAACAAAACTTTGATGACAAACAATGACCAAATTGCTATTTCTCTGAATACAGCTTAGAATATAAACAATTTAATAGACCAACAAAAAGTTTAATTTATAGAAATCAACCTATATAGAGCCGTTTATATCTTATGAAGAGGAGAATGCAACTGTCAAATAAAAGGGGAAAAGCTGTTCTAAGTTCTTATCAATTTTTATACAAGTTTAAGCATGATGGACTAGAAAATAAAGTTAGTAAATATTTTAGATTTTTTTTTCAAGAGTATACCTACAAATATTTTAAATTTTATTCAAAAATAATGTTCTTTTACCAATCATTTTCTAGCAACCATGATTTTTTCCAAAAAAACTTTTTTTGCTCATAAAATGATTAATGTGTTTAAAATATATATTAAGCTGTAATTAAAATATTTAATTTAATTTCAAATAGTCGAAATAAGCGTTTAAAGAAGAGGAGAGGTGGATGGGTGAGAGAGTGGGGTGAAAACGGAACGTTTTAAAGGTTGGGTCATTTGAGGTACAGATGGGAGTTTTGGTTAGAAATATCGTAAGGTCAACAGTTGCTTACAGTTCAATAGAATGTAAAGAAGACTGAAACAAAACAATCCCATGATCCAGGTAATACAATGCCTAAAGAACGTGATGACTACAGCTGTCAGTATCATCTTGTTGGCAGTATAGAATAAACTCTTATAAGTGTTGCTCTTGTGAATATTGTACTACACGGCGGTATTCTTACGTCACACAAGCAGTTGAGGCCGTTTTCCCAACAAAAGAACATGTTTAAATATATTTTTTTCGTTTTTTCCTGTATCATCAAAAGTATAAGTTCTGTCATTGTAATATTTTACAGGGTGTTCTTTTATATGACGTGCTTAAAGACAATGCAATAAAAAAAATTGTGCCAATACTTTATTGCCTACGACCCAATTTTCAGTCGAGACCCAAGGGTTGGGAATCCCTGTTCCATCACATACACAGCGGGGGTTATGTGCGACACATAACACTACACAACACATAACACATGTCAGGATAGTAAAAAACACTTAAAACATCATAAATATGCCTGAAACAGATAGTTACGATGAAACCTCATTTTAGGATTTTATACAGTGAACAGACTACTTTTTCTATATATGGTAGAAGGTGAATTAATTAAATAAAATAAAATATCTATTGATGGAAAATTCACTATATTCTATAGACTATAGAAGAATACCATCTACAATGTAAAATTATGTAATTTAAAATTTGTTGAGTCATCTCTATTGTATGAATTAAATTTATACATAATATTTATATATACATGAGAAACCTTCATAATATATCTTTGTAATCTTTGATGTTTATAATAATGGTGGAAATAGTTTGGTGAATAAATTAACATTCATAAATAAAAACAAGCTAAGATAACAAACTTAATGTTCCAAGGATAATAAAAAAATACCTGTAATATTAATAATGGCTATGAATTTTAAAACAATGATAGATTTTAAAATAATGATGGATTTTAAAACTGCAATTAATTTTTAAAACTCATAATGCCATAATAAAAAAAAAACAGGTGTTTTTTAAGCTTTAGTTGAAAGATCAATCAATCAAAAAATACTATCTACTAAAAAGTTACAAAACTAATTTTTTTAGAGCAACTATTGGCATTACGGTACAGCGTAAATTACAAAGAAAATACAATTAAGAGTCTGAAAGCGGAGAAAGATTGATGTACAAAAATAAGACTGAACTGCATGTATAATGAAAAAATAACAATAAAAACTACGTAAGAGAAAGTAAATAAAAATAATAGTTCTTTTGGAATCACTTGGCAAAAAAGGGCCCAAATTCATATGCCACAAAGCCTATCCCACCTTAAACATCCAGCCAACACGGCAGCTATACCCAGAAAAACAACCGAAACACAAAACCCAATACAAAAACCACCTACAACGAAAAGACCGACAAGACCAGACACAAAACCAACCAAAAACAATAAAATTTTTAGATCTCTGCTGCACCAGCCAACCCCAAGCCTAATCCAGTCCCACTAATCCCCCCCGCAAGCAATCTCTCAAACCAATCCCATGCCCCAGCGACCAGCAACACTGATAGGACAGGTTACATAATGTCTTCCAAGATTTGTTTACTCCTTCATTTAAAAAAAAATTTTAAAACAAGTTTTAAACTAATTTTCTTTAAAAAAGTGACATTAATGATCAAAAACTTTATAAAATCATTAGTAATGCTTAACTTTATCAGTAGAAAGTAATGTCTCAAAATGGTAATAGATTTATGATGCCACTTTAAATAGGTCTATTAATTTTGGCATACTGTAGCAGTGCGTTCCCGCCAAAATTAATGACGGGAACTAATTAAAGCTCTCCAGTGATCCGAATGATGATAACTAATGAATATATCATAAACAAGTGTAAGCAAATTTAATGAAAAGAGGGGTGAAAAATGTATAGAACCTTTTTTAAATGACAAGATATAACCTTAGCAAAATAAATAAAAGACAACAATATTAAGGCATGTTGTTTAATTCACCTCTAGCTCACCGGTAAGTGGATTTCATTTTTTTTGTTAATCCAAAGATGGATTATTGAGTCATTAAAACCTACTCACTCACCACACTACAAGCCTCGCCTTTTAGCAGGACTTATCTTCTTCCAATTCCCTATTTACCAACCAAACACCACTTACGTCCAACCAACTAGTGGATTCTCAGCTAAAAAAAATAAAAGCCAAGCCAGTAAGGAGAGTGCAATGACTCAAATTAAAAGTGGTTTATTCGCTATAACATATCAACCAAATTTACTTAAATATTTTATTTATAAAATTTATGTAATAGAGAAAACGTTAAAAATGGCACTCTGTGTTTACCGTTGCTTAGCAACAGTTACACATCAACAAAGCAGGATGTAGGAACAAATGGCGATGACTTGTGGCATAGTAGTTGAACTAGATTCCCTCTTGATTAAAAGCTGGTCCATCTCACCCATAGAGAAAAAGGTGGGAGTCGGAACACTGTCTCTACGCAGACCCCTCACTTTTACAACACTTTATTGATAAGGCATTTTGATAGCTTAATATACAACTTAAATTAACTTGTTGATCCTATTCCACTATAGTCACACAGAGGAAAGTCTCACTCTCTAAGGATCATTTAGTACATACACACAGCATATTTAACAAGACATCGTATTCCATACGCATTTAATACAACATGGTTACTTATACAATACAATACTTGCAGCATATTTGTTCAGTTGATCAATTTAGATAATGTGATAACTGATCCGGCCAAAACATTGTGTCTTTTATGGTAAAGGTTCTTTTTAGGTTATAAGGAAGTTATAACAAAAAATACATTTAATTAAATTGTGATTTCTTAGCATAATAATAAAGTTACACTAAAAACAATAATATTTAAAAAGTTATTTGATTAAAAATGGTAATATTGAAGTGAAATAAAGTGAAACAAATGTTCGACAGGATGTTATCCATTAAATACGATCGCCTCTGAAGGTACATACAGCGGGAACCGGTGGGCCGCTGCCATTTAGATTCCATCTCCCTAGTTCTAGCCTATCTGATTGGATTCCCTCCGCATGGTTCTTACATCTAATATTACCATATTTAGATATTGTAATTAATAAGATCCGTGGATTTACAGTCTATCATTTAGTTTAAAAATCCCCAAGGTCATAAGTATTTTGGGGATTAACCAATCAGAGAAGCCGCTGCCAACCTCTCACTTAAAAAGAGGAAAAAATCCCTACCACAATAACCGCTGTAGGGAAAAAACCTTCTTCCCGGCAATCGTTCACTTTGTTTGTGGTTCTTCTTTTGATTACATCGTTTTGAAAACTACTTTTAAATTTATCTTAAAAATGATATTTTAAAATAAAACTACACCAAAGAAGTGTAAAAAAACATCGCCAAGAAAATACAGGTAAAATAACCTGATGGGTTTACCTAGTTCTTTCCCGCTCCTTTCTTGCAGGGATTTTTTTTCTTAAGAATCAGTGGTGTCTAAACTGACCTGTCAAGATTTTTAAACTAAACGATGGACTGTAGAAGTGTGTATAAACATACTAATTCATAAAGGCCTCTGTCAGCTAATCAGCTATTTCTTACATCAGGTTTTCCTCTCTAATTAATAACTAATCTAATTAGATTTATGGGTGGATACACTTTTTAAATACATTTCTTAGTGGTCAGGACTCAATGCCTTAAGGTTACTAGCCTGTCATCATGTAATGGTTATTTATAACACCAGTGACATCAAAAACATGACAATAGAACAGAGCAGCAATCTACCAGGGGACAAGCGGCCAGCTACGCAGAACACATCTTTTTAAACTCATTTCATTAATATTTATAAGGAAAACAATAGACACGTCAAACGTTAAAGAATTTCATGTGAACATGACGAGTATTTATTACAAAATGTTTGAATAAATACCAGGTGAACCCTCGCATTACCTTTAAATAATCAAATAGGTTATTAATAAATTACTCACTTTTATGTAAAATTAAGTTTTATCTTCTTCGCACTTTTAAGTTTTAAACTTTTGCCGGTACACTGAAACGGAACGGAACACGAAGCCGTTTTCAACGAAAACTGACGAGAACTAAAACATAAAAAATAAAGATTGTAAAAAAACAGCAAGGAATATTGAACAAGAAAGTTAACTGGAGGGGGGTCACGTCATGTGGAATCAAGGGTTGCCATTGGTTAAACATTTATCTGACGATTTTTCCCTCACTCTTATCAAATCGTGGAGTATAGTAACATAGAGCAATTATTTGTAGGTAATTGGAGTATTATTATGAACAAAATTTTAAGTGATAAGTGTAAATATTAAATATTAGCTAAGTAGCAATCAATATAAATACAAATGCTAAAAAATTTAAAACATAAAACAAAATAATACCCTAAAATTAAAATCATGTAATCACTAAATTATTATGAATATTTGTTAGATTCCTCTATTCAAGTAAACTCTATGTTATTTTCTACGCGGTTAAATGAAGTACTAAAAATAGATTTAAAAAATATGATTTTTTGTGATTTATAAGGAAATATTTCGTCATGATATAAAATTCTGGGCTAAATGTGAGCACTTAGTTGTTAGTTTATTTTGAGATTATTTTCTCACAGAATTTTTTCATGAAATAGATGAAATAAAGTATAAATGATGAAATAGACTTACAAGATGTCGAGTCTAGCGGCGTCAGGATCTTCTTTAAAATAAATTAGTTCTCAAAATGGTCAAAATATAGGTCCAGAAGACAGTTTCAGAAAAAAAAATCAGTATTAAATTGCAATTTATTGTTAAGAATTTCCGCTGAATTTCACTCATGTAAATTTTAGTTCGTTAAGCACTAAACACAATTTAGTGCTTAACGTGCTTTATTCACTAAGATATTTCATCTTTAGGATTCTCTTTGCTTTATAGGCCCGTATTTTCGAGACAATTTACTTAAGTAAATAATAATAATAAATATGATGCCCGTTTAGAGCCTTGAGGCTCATCAGGGATAACCCCTGCGGGAACCACCGCGGGTGGTAGTAGCAACCGTTACGCTCAAAGTGTATTTTAAAGTTGGCGATAATTTATCTAAACAATAATCTTCTACAAACTGAGAGCATAACCTGGGATGCGAACGCCAGACCTCCGTGGGTGTCAGTGTAAAGACTAACGACCTCGGCCACGGAGGCGGCTACACTTAAGTAAATACTTAAGTAAAATTCAACGTAATAATGAGGAAAAAATAATAATGAAGACAGTAGTCCATTAAATCATTAAACTCCCAGTCCATGATATTGAGGGCCTGACCCCCAATAACGACTTCTTTACGCCAGAAATGAATTTTGAAGGAATAAAAAAACAAAAAGGCCTTCGCCCTCTTGGCCGCTACACAGCCTCTGTGTCTCCCTTTGTTCTCTCATATCTACATGTGGCGTCTTTCCTGCCACATGGTTGATGTCCTGTATCAGTTTGTTGAACGAAAGTAAGTGAGAAGACATTGCAGAAGATAAGGACGGCGCGTATGTTTGTGTGTTTGTTTGTACGTGTCATAACTGCCGTAAAAATAGGCCGATTTTGATAAAATTTTGTATACATGTAAAACTAACTATGTGTCAGAATATAGTTATAGTTATAGCTGTATAGTTTTTGGTAATATTCCGACAAATATTTTCAAAATGGCAGCCAGTATGGCCGACCAGAAAAAAATTAAGCGACAAAATCGTGTTGCATATCGTTTTAAAGCTCTTAAAGCGTAAAAAAAGAAAATATATGTTTCATGGTCAAAATTTTAAAATTTTTTACAAAATTTTAAAATGGCGGAAAAAATAATGAACTCAAAAAAATTAACTTTAAAGGAATAAATAATTTAAAAAATAAAAACTAGTTCTTTATTTAAAAGTAAAATAGTTAAGTTGGATATCCTGATTTTTTAAAATCACTTTAAGATTTGCATACTCATTGTTTTTTTTGACAAAATATCATTAAATCAAAGTTTTTTTTAGTTTAAAACCTTAGCTTTAATTGTTTAACCTGTATTAAACTTTTATAATTAGATTAAAATATTACTTATAACTGCTCTTATTAGAGCAGCAAGTTTTCTTTTACCAAGTTCGCTTCAATAGCAATGTCAGGCGGTTTATTGTTAAAAAGTTCGTCAATATCGCACACAATATTATCTGACAATTGAAATATTTGAGTAGAAAATATTCTACTCAAATATTTCAATTGTCAGATAATATTGTGTGCGATATTGACGAACTTTTTAACAATACACCGCCTGACATTGCTATTGAAGCGAACTTGGTAAAAGAAAACTTTTTACCAAAGAAATCGAAAAAGTTGGTGTGATGATCATAATATACAACAAGTAAGTGAAAATGCATTGCTTGTTTATTTTAATAATGAATGAAAACCAAAACAAGCGTCAAGTCTGTGGTCGCTGTATTCATTGGTCAAATCATCTTTGCTTGTAAGAGAAAATGTTATTATCCAAAGCTATGCATCACTAATAGCAGTATTAAAATGAAAAAACGAAGGTTATGTTGCAACGAAAGCAAATGTTTTTACTAAGAACCAAGTTGAAGATTTTTTGCATAATTCACCTAACGACGAGTTTCTTATGATAAAGGTAAGATAATTTTCAGTTGAAAAAATCTTGAAAAAAAAACATTCTTACTATATTTTCTCTCCTTCCCGCCAAATCACGCAACCATATCCCCCTCTCACTAATACTTGTTATATTGAAAAATGTAGTTGTATTAATAAAATCAAATAAAAAAAAAAAATACTATATTTTCAAGGTCGACGTCTGGAGATAAAATCTTGTATGCACCTTGGGAGTAAAATACCATTATTCCCTCGCAATAATTTCCTACCTCGGCTTCGCCTCGGGAGTAAATAGCTATAACTCCCTCGGCTTCGCCTCAGGAGTTAAACAAATAAATCCTGAAGCAAAGCCGAGGGATTTATTTGTTTTTAATCCCATTATGTTTTAAAACATAATGCTCAGGGAAATAATGACATTTTTTACTCCCTTGGTGCATAAATAACTATTATTTTATGTATTCTTTTGACGTGAGTTCTTGATGCCACGCATTACTAGTAATATTACTAGTTTAAGTAAGTGACATGCTGTCACGATCAAGCGAATTTTCAAGTGAATTAGTAAAAAAAAACGTGATTTGTTTACATATGGTTATATATGTCAATCAATAAAAACAGAACTAATACTAATAATTCAATTTAACCTCAGGTCCAATGGACCTAGGTCTGTATTTATTTATATCTTAACATATTATTTTAAGTTAGTTAATTCTGCTTCCCAGTCTCTTATATATGAGAGGAAGCATTGTACTGACATAAAATATCCTCGTTTCCGTACCTGCAGATCCTAAAAATAAAAAAATTCTCCATAAGCCAGGCCAATTTCTCTGAAATGCATGCTTTCTTGCTTATCAATCCATGTCTTCATTAAGTTTTCAGTATATGCTTCATAACCTGAGCTGTGGCATAACAAATGATTAATTAATTTGATCTTTTTTTTTAAAAAAAGAAAATGCGCTTATTTATCTTATAGATTATTATATCATGCACGGCACTGTATTATTTGCACTCGTACACTAATGTTAAGTGCATTTCATCGGTGCCAGAATTATATTGAAGTTATAAGTTTATAAAGACAATTTTAAGATTCGAACCTGAGAACCCTGGCTTTAAGTGGTTGTATCGACTCAAGATTAGCTTAATTCGATTAAGAACGCCAAAATCATGGAAAACGACAGCCTACTTGAAATTTATTGTTTACTAAGTTACTAAGTTTCCTGTAATTTACCAAGGTTTTTACAAAGTTTGTAATAGGTATAGAAAAAAAGAAGGTATAAGAGAGAATCAGACAAAAAGTGGGGGTGAACTTGGTGCTGGCATCTAGCGGCAGCTCTAAAACTAACTCTCCTTACCACTTTTTTTTAGTTAAAATGGTAAATTTATTACCATTTTAAAGACACAGTATCTACTTGAAAATAGTCATTTATTATACAAAGCAAACATTAGGATTGATCAGTTGTGTGCCAGAAGTAGTTTGCTGGAAATAAGACGACAGTGGTGTATTCTCGTAGTTGGCTTGGTGAAACTGCAAAAAAAGTTCTTAAACTTGGAAAAAGTTTCTAGGTATTCCCTACCCAATTGTTTTAGATGGTAATAAAAAAGTTAGAAGTAGATTATTGATTAAATTATTAAAATTAAATTAATCATAAAAATCTGGTACAGGGTACCTTGATTTTTTTGTTATCACATTGGTTTCGCTACACGCATCCTCCAGGTTTATATATTTGTTTCATTCCGAGCAGTTGAGTCATTCAAGCAGAATTGACTCAAAAGAGTCAGTTTTGTTGAAGGTATGGTAGGTTTCCTGGAATCGTATTGACGTGTTTGAGTTTGCTTACTTAGTGAATTCTGCTTTTCTATGGTATCTCTCGATTCTCGTTTGTGCTCAGATAGTTGGTTATTCAAGAGTATTCGATGAAATGGTTATACCGCCAATACATCCCAAGGTCTATGCATGGACACACACACACACAAACAACTGGGTAGTAACACTCAGGAAGTTTAATTCTTCTTCAGGATATCTATTCAATAACCCGTAAAATAGATATTTCAATTCAATTATTTTTCTATACCTACAGAATAAATCAAGAAAATTAAAAAGTGTCATAAAGGCCATAATTTGGTAGCCTTTGTTATCAAGAACTGACTTATTCATTTTCAAATTTATTATCATATAAAATTATGGTTACACACCATATTCAATGCCTCCTTCAGAGCTCTAAACAAAACAGGACGATAAAACCTGAAGAAAGATTGAAAGAGGTTTTACAAATTAAATAGAACAATAAAAGAAAAATTTAATTAATTTTTATTTACAAATAAATAATAAACAAAATTATAATAAAATCAAACATTAAAATTTAAAATAAAAATATGTGACAAAACTTTTTACATTAAAGAGAAAAAAATATTCTTTATATTAGTAAAGAATCCATTATGAGGAATCAAATCTACTAAACAGAATGTATTAGTAGATTATATTTGGCGATCAACAAGTCAAGGATATTTTGTTGGTTTGCCTATCATTTTAACACAATAAATGATAAGTAAGTAATGTTTAGACACTTGTTGATACTTAATAACAACTCCTTCCTTCTTTATATGACTTATCAAACAAAGAAGTAAGCAGTTGTTATTAAGATGAGACTTAATAACAACTCTTCTTCTTGATTCCCAATTCAAAGACCATAGCAGCGCCACCGTGGCTGGTAAGAAATTGATAACGGGTTTCTTAATTTTTTCTTATTTTTTGCGATTTATCTTTAATTTTTTTCTTGAAATGATATATTTTAATTAATTTTAAGGTGTTTAAACTCACTAAAGTCACTCTTTCATTGGAAACCCCCTTTTATATGGGTTGTCACGAGTTTTTAAATAAACTGATAAGAAGGTGAATATCACAATATAATGCTTTATTTTATTTATTGTTAATTAATTTTTCTTTTGAACAATTTTAGTTAGCACAAACTCACTAAATTACTCTTTTTTGCATTAAATTGTTTAAATTAGTTGCAACAAGTATTTAAATTAACTGATAAGAGGATATTTTCCAACCTTTGTGTTTTATTTCATTTGCGTTATGAAGCATTACTTTTTGTTTAATATTAGACAAATATTTTAATTGCAGTTTGATATGAAACCATATTTTACTTTTATATCGGTAAATATTAGCTTGAGAACGAACATATCCAAGTCTTTAGTGATAGGAGCCTAATTCCTATTTTTAAAATGAAATAATGACAATTTTTATAGCACCAATGGTCGTTCTTTTAATTTTTCAACTCATTAATTACAAATTAAGTAACAATAAAAAATAAATGTATAATTTGGACCGGCTCCCATGCTAATCCTATGATAAAAAATATTTGATCACCCTTTTATTTTACCGCCATTAGTACTGCCAACCTTACAACTATCTCTTTGAATAGCGAATATGACTTGTTACATATAGAAGTAAGCAGTTGTTATTGAGTCACATAAAGTGTCTAATTATTTCTTATGAAATATAATGACAAATATACTAATAGTTACAAGATATAATTAAAATAATAAAACTAATCAACTTTATAACACAATAACAATATGTTGCATTTTGATATGGAATGTATGTTGGACTTAGAATCTAATTCATATAAAAATATTTAAATACATATACATTTAGACTTTGTTAAATCTCTATACAAATTTGCAATAAAAACAAATAATTACGCAATGATAAATAAAATAAAAATTAAAATAGAATCTAATAAGATAAAAACAGATAACCACACACTGACTATTCTGGATTTTAATGTAATACAAACAAGACCAGACTACTCGCTTATTCAAGACCTTCTTTTCTAGTATAATAAACAACTATATTAATAGTTTAATGTAGTATAGTAAAGTATAGTTAGAATGTGAAAATTTCTACACTATTTACACAAATTTCCGCACAGTGTGTTACAAGCAAATATATATATATATATATATATATATAATATATATATATATATATATATATATATAATACACACACACCACACACACACCACACACACACACACACACATATATATATATATATATATATAATATAATATATATATATATATATATATATATATATATATATATATATATATATATCAGAAAAGTACTACTAAATATCTGAAGCCAGGATTTTAACTGAATTTTCTGTTTATAGTGTTTTTAAGACCTCCAAAGTGGTTTTTGTCAAAACTAATGAGTTTACTGTTGGAGGATGAATTAAGCGAATCTATAAACCTTGACTCAATCCCATCAATCCCATCTGTCGGTTGGAATTGATTCCATATTTTAACTAATGTGCCAACTCTGACAATGACTAGGTTTTAGTAAAATTGTTATTTTTTTTTTAAATATAATACTTTGTAAGTAAATTTGATTAAATTAAAAAGAAACATATTAATAAACCTTTTATAGAGAAACCATAGCACATGGCTGGATATGCATTCCCAACCATGTGCTATGGTTGGATATGCATATGTTTATGCATACAAGTAGAGGGTGGGAGGAGGGGAATTCTATCTGATTGTTTAATAATAGAAATTAGAAAAGAAATAATAGGTTTTAGGCCTGTATCCTCAATGTCTTTCAATAGGGGTTTAAAGAAATTTTCTTACCTATTCGTTATAGAGGCCTTTAGGTCTCCTTTAGGCTTTCTTAAGGAAACTTCTGGTCTCCTTAAGAATTTTAAAAGAAACAATAATGTTTAAACAATAAGTATGGGAAATGCCTTTGAATTCGGGCCCAAGTTAACAATCTCGGGCTGTTTAAAAGAAAATCTTAACAGGTTTTGGAAATAGTGTAACTCTGAAAATTGTACATGATAGCTAATTTTAAATCTATGTAGTTCCTTAAATCTATGTTGTTCTTTCCTTGTATCTATGTTGTTAAATCTATCTATGTCCTTATAAATAGTTCGACGCTATTGAAATGAAAATACAGGTATAGAAACAAATTCACTAAGGTTCGTTTCTTAGAGATCAGCGAGTATAACTGTTCTTTTTTAGTGAGCAGCGAGTATAACTGTTCAATTCTTAGTGAACAGAGAGTATAACTGTTCATTTCTCAATTATTAAAAACAAGACAAATGTAAATATAAAAAAAATAAACAAATAGTTTCCATGGTTACTGAAGTAATCAAGTGTAACATATTTATATGACAAATATATTTTTTTTTATCTCGATTAAAATCTCATCCCCCCTCCCTCCCACCTGCGACATTAATTAAACATGATTAATAAATAAAAAAATACAACCATTGCACAACATTTAAATCATACGTACTAAAAAGGCAGGGTTCAGGCTGATATTGCTGGACGTTATTTAGTTTAAGTAAAACTCATACTTGTCTCCAAAAAACGAGTTCCACTCAGACTCATACAACATTTCCAACATTTGACAATATCATTCTGAGTGTAATATCTTTAAATTAAATCTATATTCTGTTTAGTAGTTTTGGGCGTAAGGATTGCAGGAGATATCAAGGCTCTGACTGGTACTTGCCAAAAACGTGTTGGCAACCCAACCAATAATTTAACTCCAACATGGCACCAGACACCCAAACCTGCTAGTCAGATTATAAGGTAATAAATGCTAATTAAAATATCTTACAATACAATTTGACTAATACAATTATACAAATGTAAAATTAACATGTAGAAATAGAAATGTATCCAGATAAATTTGGATTTTTCACATTTAATGGTGGTAAAGTCTCAATTCTGACAGTAAAAACTCAACCTGAAGGCTAGACATTTTGATTGAAAGGTTTATCCGTGTGTCCGTAAATAAAGTAACGGAATGCCAAGTCTTCTGGGTAAAGCAGGGGTTCCCAAGCTATGGAAGCTTGCAAACCACTTGAAACATCCACCAGACCACCAGAAATCTGTAGATCTACAGTGATCTGCAGACCCTTAATTGATCAACAGACTTCCAGTAATTTGTGGTCCTCCAATGATTTGTCGAGGTACCGTGATCTGCAGACATACAATGATCTGTAGACCTTAAGTTATCTGCAAACCTCCAGTTAGGAACCACTAGTGAAAAGACAAGATCAAATGGGAGGTAGTAATTTAAAAACATTAGCGAATTTCCTTTGGAAAAAATTCGCTAATGTTTTTATGATAAACAGTTTAAAAAGGAGTTTTTAAAATATTCAAGAATATATTGTTTTGACGTGGAAATTGGTTTCAGTAAGGTAATTCATACACTATGGGTTGCAGTATTAGTATTATACCATTATCTTATGGGTTGCAAGTATCTGGTGTGTACAAGATGAGTGTAGTCCATACTCATCAAAATCATAACATTGAAGGAAAACCCTCCCAGCAGAGGAAGAGGGTAACTACCTAAACAATATGTTTAAGTTTGTTCAACAGGTCCTGAGTGCTCTCGATGACTGAGTATATGTAGGGCCTCTCCATGCAGGAAACCCTGAGCATGGATCTGATAAGATCATGCATGCCCTGCGAGAAGGCGGAGGTCGGTGGAATGTCCACATTCCCATTTAACACTGCCAGAGCCACCGAGTCCCCTCTCTCGTACACCAGGTCATAAGGCGACTTGTAAAAACACATGGCGTACAGTAAACAACCCAGAGACTGAAAGAAAAACAATCAACAGGTGCAGTGAGGACAATGCCAACGAATATGGTGTTCGTTCCAAGGATGTTGAACATTATAGATGAAAATTAAAAATATTTTTATAATTTTTAAAGGAAAAGTATCGTAATAGAACGAAAGAACAGAAAGTCTCTCCACAGTTTATGATATTTATTTACAATAAAGCAGAGCGCTTTCGACCTAACAAGAGGTCATCTTCAGTGCTTCTTTGATGTGAGCTGCTCAAATTGGCTCGACTTGCCGATCCAGATGTATTAGAATGAGCATAAATGGAGTCCATCGTAAAGAACAAAAGAATAGAAAGTCTCTCCACAATTTATGATATGAAAAGTATTGTGTTTGCAAAAAATCCAAAACCATAATACAGCCTGAATTATACGTTTCAGATGTTTTTAAAACTTCCTGTGTGGTTTTCACAAAGTTGTCTATCTGTATGAGCGTGGGTGTCAGTTATCATCATAGCTCTTACAGTTGAAACTTAAAAAAAATCAATCTTAAGGTCTAGTAGTGCTAATTGAAAAAATATATTTTTTGAGGTAGTACGTAATTGAGCACTTTATTGGACCGTTTTTAGGATGAGAAGCCAATCATTATTGTTATAGGAGGTTATTCAGTACTTTTCACCTCCGAGGACAATAATGAATGTAAAAAAAACTCCTAGGACGTAAAAGTAATTCATATATTGCCGCCATTACTGTAATGTAGCGTGTTCAAAAAACAATCTGTGTAAAAGCTTTATGAGGTTTCTTTAATAATGTTCATTTTGTTTCTGTTTTTGTTCGTAGACTAATTTTTTTTTCATTTTTAAAAGGTGTTCTAATTGACAATTTTTGTGTGTTTATTTGTAAAGCTTTTACATTTTTGAGAAAAAGTGTGAAGCTACGGATGAATTCAATGACAACCATAATATGGAGTTAATTGGACGTTTTTTTTTGTTTTTTTTCAATTAAGTATATAGCGCAGTTTATTTAATGAGCGCTACCTCAAAAAAAATAGTGTATGCCATCCGGCTGAGAATGTCTTTATGTCTTGGCAATTTTTCCCGACTCGCTTCGCTCGTCGGTAAGTCTAATTGCCGTGATATAAAGACACACTTCTCAGCCTTATGGCATAAATAACTATTTTATGCATTTATTAACCTGCAATTAATTACTTAGGAAAATTTGCAAAAATTAATAAAACCCAGAAACATGATCCGATCAATTTGAGATTTGGCTTGCATAGATTCATATATTTATATGACCAACATACGTACTAAGTTTCATCTCATTAGTTCAATTTTTATTAAATCACTTGTATATGCTTTTTTAAAAAAATAAAAATAATCCAATTAAGTTCAAATTTGGTACAAGTAGGTCCCTTTAAATAAATACACTAAATTTCATTTCAATATAGCAGCTTTTGTTGAACCATAACAATTAAGCACTCTACGCAGGCATGTTTGGGCATAATAACTAGGCTATGTTTTATTACTAGGTATTATAGTCACACAGCCAAATCTGACCATAATACTTTATAAGAAAACATACTCACTTCTATTTTTCTTAAACATCTCAATGGTTTTGACCTGATGATGGCCTCAGGTTATTTTGAAAACGTTTTGCCAAAAAAGTTTTATTTTGAGGAGATACTTTTATCTTAAGTGTATCAGTTTGGTAGGATATATGTTTATAAAATACCTTTCTCAAGTCTATCAGTTTGGTAAGATACAAGTTTATCAAATACTTTGAGGTTGTGTTATGATTTAAGCCTCTCAAGATAAGAAAAATTATGTGTCTGACTAATATATTGATGATCTTTACTATCGTTCTAATATTTCTTCATTTTGAAGGTATTTATTTTTAAAAGCTACATTGATTATTTCTGTTTTTTTTTTTAATTTTTGGCTGATTAGGATTAAAGTAATCTTAGGATAATACGGCATTTACCCAAATATCTGTCCTTTGGTCTATGATACAGTAGCTCTGGACATTAAAGAGTTCAGGAGCCCTGTAAGGCATGGAACAGGTCTCAGCTGCTGTGTCTTGTAGTTGTTGGGCTTCTGCACTGCCACACACCTTGACATAGGCAGGAGCTACTGAACCTACACACAATATGCAAGTCATCAATAATAAAGTAGGTCTTGACATTAAACGGGTCTGTCATACAACAAACATAAACATAAACAGGTCTGTCATACAACACACATAAACATAAACAGATCTGTCATACAACACACATAAACATAAAGAGGTCTGTCATACAACACACATAATCATAAAGAGGTCTGTCATACAACACACATAAACATAAACAGGTCTGTCATACAACACACATAATCATCAACTTTTTTAGTTAGAGAATTTCCTTTGTTAAGTTTAGTAAGTTGTTTAATTTTAGTTTAATGAGTTGAAATCCTGATCCTACAAAAGGTTACAAGAAGAGGTACCACTTCTCTTAGATAATTAGATTATTCCTTTACCTCTCATCTTTCAAATCTGTTTCTATAGATTTTTATTGAAATTAACTTTCTTTTTTGATTCTTTTCCTTAATTCTGGCTAACTGGCCTTTATAATGCTCGATTTTTGCAATGGCTGACTTCCTCACAGATATCTATCACCACCCTCAAACTTTCTTTGTTATACATCAAACCCTTCAACTTCTCCAAGATTTTGGAGTCAGTTCAAGTCTAACACCAGCCCTGTGAGTGTGTAAAGAAGCCTCTTTACACTATTTCGATTTACCTTATACTTCGAACCGACAGTTAGACTTAGCTCAATTTTTGCTCTCTTTAAGTGCAGTGTTTGATTAGAGCAACCAACTAATTAACCAAACGATCCGTGCCGTTGCTGTCACCCGGTTTAGCGTCGGTTACCGTATGTATTGTGCAGTTACAACTATTGTAGTGTTACCAATCTTTAGTGCTAGTTTGTGCACGCAAGATATCAGTTGGATCTGATTAGCCAACTACCAACATTCTACAATCAGGCCAGATTTACCTCTTATATTTTAATAATCATTAAATCTATTTAACCTATTTCTTTGTCATTGCCATTATCATTAGTAGACTTCTATGCCATTTCATCTGCTTTTAATTCATTATTATTTTATAAAAGGACTCTCAACCCACTGATTATTATACCTTCCTCTATGTCTCAACCAAATAATTATTTTATATTTGCTGTAATAATCAAATCTAATTTATCTGATTTTTTAAGAGTAAAATATTATATGTTTAAAACTAGCCTCCTTGTCTGTTGTATTTTATTTATCCATTTTATTATTTTTAAATAATGACAGTCCTCTTACCATGAAAATGTAGCTAATAAGGTAGCTCATATGGCGGTAATTGGACCCGGGAGTGTGACCAAAAAATGTTTCGGAAATACCTTATTACAAACAATAGGTTTTGTAATACTGTAGTTTTTCCAAACCTATATAATATAGGGTAAAGACCTAATAAGTCAGTCTAAAGACCTATATAATAAATTCCAAATATCAATACTTGAGCTTTAATTTCGTGTTAAAATATCCAATTTTTACACTTTGGTCACCTATTCCTGCCAAAATAGTGGTCTTAGACAAAAATATGTAAGGAGCAAAATGTATTGTATTTATCCATTGAACCTAAAAAACTCAATAATAGTTATTTATGCCATAAGGCTGAGAAGTGTGTCTTTATGTCACGGCAATTAGATTTACCGACGAGCGAAGCGAGTCGGGAAAAATTGCCAAGACATAAAGACATTCTCAGCCGGATGGCAGACACTATTTTTTTGAGGTAGCACTCATTAAATAAACTGCGCTATATACTTAATTGAAAAAAAACAAACGTCCAATCAACTCCATATTATCGTCGTCATAGCTTCACATTTTTACTCAAAAATGTAAAAGCTTTACAAATAAACACACAAAAATTGTCAATTAGTTAGAACACCTTTTAAAAACGAAAAAAAATTAGGCTACGAACAAAAACAGAAACAAAATGAACGTTTTTAAAGAAACCTCATGAAGATTTTACACAGATTGTTTTTTTGAACACGCAACATTACAGTAATGGCGGCAATATATGAATTACTTTAACGTCCTAGGAGTTTTTTCTTACATTCATTATTGTCCTCGGAGGTGAAAAGTACTAAATAACCTCCTATAACAATAATGATTGGCTTCTCATCCTAAAAACGGTCTAATAAAGTGCTCAATTACGTACTACCTCAAAAAAAGTTTATTTATTTTACTATTTGTTGCATGGACACTTGAAGTTACCTACATCAACAAAAAGAAGTTATTTAAACACAAAAAAGTACCATAAGTAACATTAATGTAGGAGTCCCCCATGGTGTAGTGGTTACGGTACGCGGCCAATACACTGAATGAATGGACTTTAAACTTTTGAGTTCATTTAGTCATGGGTTCAATCCCAGCACGGGCCTCTAGGATTTCTATGAGAGGGATAAAAATTCTGCGTACCGCGTTCTTCAGAAGGGACGTAAAGCCGGTGGTCTCGAGCCTGTACGTTGTAAGGTACTCCTTAAAGATCCCTTACCCTAAATGAAACTGGGTATAGGCAAAAGTTAGGACCCTTATAGTAGATTCATTATAATACTATAGTGTGTCTGACTCGTAGTTTAAAGTGTATGGAGGTTTGGTTTAACAGCGAGGGCACGTGTTGTTCCTAGTTTTCACTAGGCTATAAGAGTCAATGAAAATATAAATGATTGCTTGAAAAAGCATGAGAAGAACCATAGAAATTCACGGCTCTTCTGTCTAGATTAGATGCAATATACACACACTTGAAATTAATAGGAGTAGTAGTAGTAGTAATAGGGTGGGGAGGCAAAGCCAGGCAAATAGGCCACGTTGTTGGGCCCTTCTTGCCAGCCCCGATTCCTTAGCCTACACCACCTCTACCAAGAACCTCTTGGAAAGGTTGATATATTGTAGGATATCTCTCCAACTAAGAGAAGAAAGCTCCTCTTCATACAAGAGGCCTACGCCAAATATGCAGGTACGAAGAGATGTATAGGCCTCACACTCTGCAAGCAAGTGAAAGGCTGTCTCCTCATAATGCCCACACATGGGGCAGCTAGCCTCTGGGATTATGCCTAAAGTATTAAGATGTTTATTTAATCTACAGTGACCGGTCAGAACACTAACTAGGTTCCTAAGGCAAGGCTTGCTGAGGTTAATTAGAAAATTTGTATTTTTTACAATTGGCCCAGTAATGAACATTTTTGCTTGTCTGCCACCAGCAAAGGCATGCCAGTTAAGTTTTAGGGTGTTCATTAGCCAGCTATCCAAGAGTGTTTTGGCATGTGTTGCTGAGAGGGGAAGGACAGGTTCTGGTCCAATGAATGGGGTTTCTGCTCCCAGTCTAGCAAGTTTATCTGCTTCCTCATTACCCACGACACCCATATGGCCTGGTACCCACTTAAGTTCAACAGTTTTGCTCTCTGCCAAGAGAGACAAGTGAGCTCTACATTCTTGAACAAGGGCAGAGGAGCTACTAGGATTGGAGGTAAGGGCTTTAATTGCAGCCTGACTATCAATGCAGATTTAAATGGAATTCTCATTACCTTCTCGCACAACTGGAAGGGTCGCAACCATCAAGATAGCATATACCTCTGCTTGGAACACAGTAGCATAAAGCCCAAGAGGGTAACTTAGTTCTACAGAATATTTAGGAATATAGACCCCTGAACCAGTTAGGCCTTCTCGGGCTTTCTTAGAGCCATCTGTGAAACAATTTAGTTCGTGCTCGGCTTCTTTTATTATAGGTTCAGACCGGTAGGTTCTAGGAGGTATAACACTGCTAATATTGTTGATAATGGCTACTTTGCTACCGCTCTCTTTGGGGTTGGCTGCTGCTAATATGGGTAGTTCCTCTAGAACAATGTTTTCAATCCCAGCATGTTTGTTGTTATTATATGGATTCCACATACCAGTGTCTCGAAGTCTAATAAAAGTGGCTGCTGCTTCTCTAATATCACAGAGGTTAATTTTGGTAAACATAGAAGAACTTCTAGAGCAATGTTGGAGTGGTTTTCATGGATCCTGTTATAGCAAGACATGCTATTCTTTGAACTTTAGTAAGCTTGCGATCAATCGTGGTTTTGTTGATAGCAGGCCACCAGACCAAAGAAACATATTGTATCCTTGGTCTGACAATTGCTGTGTAAATCCACTTAAGTACTTTTGGTTTGAGTCCCCAAGTCTTCCCAACTGCGTAACGAAGTTGCCATAAGGTTGATGTAGCTTTTGCTACAACTTTATCTATATGCTCATTCCAATTCAGTCTGTTATCTAAATGACTCCTAAGTATTTGATACTACTAGAAAGAACAAGTCTTTCACCAAATAGTTGAGGAGCTTTAAAGTCGAGTTTTTTATGGTTTGTGAAAAGAATGAGATTTGTCTTTCCTGGATTTACGGACAGGCCTACTTTCCTGCACCAACTTTCTATTAAACTGCATACAACTTGCATTAGCTCATACAGTGTATTGAGAAATTTTCCAACTATAAGCACCAGACCATCATCTGCGTAAGCTTGACAATAGAAACCTGCTTTTGAAAAGCTCAGACAGCAACGCGTCCATTACAAGACACCAGAGCTTTGGGCTCAGACATCCTCCTTGGGGACAACCGACTGAAATAAACTCAGTCAAGTTGCACTCATTGTGTGAAACAGTAATCCTACGATTATGCAGCATGCTTACAATCCAACTGATGACATTTGGGTGGACATCTCTTTGCTCCAGTGCAGCTCTAATGATACCTGATGTAGTTTTGTCAAAGGCTCCTTCCACATCAAAGCTTAGACATAGCACAGATTCCTTATGATGAAGGGCCCTCTCGACTCTACTTACTAAAGCATGAAGAGCTGTATCAGTAGAGCGCTTCTTTAAGTAAGCATGTTGGGTAGGATATAATGGTTTCTTCTTCGTTAAAATTTCCACATTTGAATATTCATCGACTAATTTCTCTAGCATCTTTAGTAAATATGGTGTAAGACTTATGGGTCTAAAAGATTTAGGGTCAGTGTAGTCCTTTCTTCCAGATTTTGGAATGAATATCACTCGGACTGACTTCCATGAGTCAAGCACCTGTCCTAAAGCAATGCTGGATTGAAAAATAGATAATAATGCTGAAATTATTATGTCAAGCGCCTTCTGAATAAGAGCTGAAAGATCTCATCCATACCAGCAGCTTTATAAGGACTCAATGAACCTGCTGCCCAACGGAGTCCTTCTACAGTAACAATCCCTCTGACCTAGTTCACGATCAAAATCACAGATATAATTAGTGTCAATAGAGGCTTGAGGCTGTTTCTGAGGAAAGTGCGCTTTGAGCAACAGTTCTAAAGAGTCTTGTATATTTGTACTATAATTACCATCATCTGATTTAAAAGGTCCAAGTTCAGCATGTTTATCTTCTTGACTGAGAACTCTGACAAGCCTGGCTGATGCTTGGTGTGATTCTATGTCAGCAGTGAAATTTCTCCAGCTATTTCTATGATGTATTCTTAGTGCTTTCTTAAAATTACGACGAGCATCTTTGAAAGCTATATTATCGTCTTCATCTTGTGTTTTATATGCTTTCCTCCACTTTCGTTTGGCTTCACGCTGAAGTTTAGCTAAATCCTTATCCCAACTCTTAATTCTTTTTAGTGGAATTGGGCGTAATAAACAAGCTTGATGGTAAGCATTTAAGATTGCATCGTTAAGCTGTATACATGTCCCAATCAGTGGACCTGGGTGATCTTTTGAAAGGTCTTACTATGGGATCAGTACTAATGTGGAGTCTTATCATGCGGTGGTCAGACATACTAATATCATTAGAAACTCTCCACCCTTTTATTTTGTCCGCGAAGTGAACTGAAGTTAGAGTAAATATCGATTATAGTCTGACTTCTAGCATTAACAAAAAGTAGGTTCAGTACCCCTGTTTAGAATCTCAAGATTAGTAGAAGCTAGAAATTCAACCAAGGCCTCCCCCCTTGCATTGTTAAGCCGGCTGCCCCACATAATGTGGTGAGCATTAGCATCACAGCCAATGAGTACCTGGTAATTTCTTCTTTCACAGAAGTTAACCAGCTTTATCAAATCCAAAGAAGGAGGAGGTTGTTCACTATCACCGGAAGGTATAGTGATCCTAATACTAAATTATAATTAATATTATTTATTCTAAATTGAAGTAAGGCAGCTGTGAGATCTCTAGAACACAATTCTGAAAGAATGGTGAGGTTTAGATTTCTAGAGGCTAATATGCATGTTCTTTGATTGTGCTCACCAGACATTCCTGATAAGATAACCCCACCTACTTCATTAAGCATTTTGATATTGCGTTTATAAACATAAGGTTCTTGAATAAGAACTATCATATTAGTTTTACCGCTAAAGATTTTAGTAAGCTCAGAAGTGGCTGCTTTACTGTGTTGTAAATTAATTTGTCGTATGTCTATCATTAGGCAAGATAAAAATTTAGAAAAAAAATACTTAAAAGTATGCTTAATTCTTATTCTTAATTCTAGTGATCTCCCTCTGATAAAAGGGGCAAACTGAGTCTTTTATTGAGTGGTCACTCTGTCTTTTGGTCTCTCGGCAGGGCCCACAGGAGGGTTTTTTATTTGCCGCTTTTCAGGGCAATCATTGTAGACATGTCCTTCAAGAGAACAGAACCCACAGACTTTTTGCTTTGACGGACATTCTGAAACTGAGTGCCCTATCCGAAGACACCGAAGGCAGCGAGATACCCAATTATAATTCCTAACTTCTAGTTTAGACCATTCAATGTTAATCTCTCTTTTTTCTAGGAATATTTGTTTCACCTCTTTGGGAACAAGCACTACCCATCTTACAAATTTCCCACCACGGACCCAACCACAAGGAAGAGTAAATTGAGGGATTATTTTATCTTTTATGTCTGCTCTATTTTTAAACTGATCAAATTTCACAATATTTTGTTTATATATATCCTCTTTCAATTCAGCTTTACTTAAGGATGCATCAACGCCTATTATAACAATAGGCTCTCCCTGCTCTGCTGGGAGTTTAGCACATAAACCAAGACTATTTAGGTCTTGGCAATTAATGATTTTATCTCTATCCTCTACAGAGCCACATTCTAATGCAAAAGCTACACCTTTTCTTTTGGCGTACATATTTGTGACATTTACATTAGATAATTTAGGTTTTTAACTCGGTTAGAATTTGTTTCCTAAGTTTGTCTATTTGTTCTTTAATTTCATTACATTGATCTAAATTTGTCTTATCAAAATGTACCGGAGTAATCCGCAAATTCAATAATGACTGATTTGTTTAAATCAATCATCTTTGTCTTTGTTTGGGGAAGAGATGGCAGTTTAGAATTAGGATTTTGGATCAGGGGGAAGTGGACCAGGAGTTTAGGGCTGGCGGAGAAGGCCCTGGTGTTGGGCAGGGCAAAGGAACTGGAGTTGGAGGTGTGGGATTTCCGTTCAAGTTCCTCACGCACTCGCAAAGGAACCACTGCCCCCATTCCTCCCATATACTTTATCTGTTATCTGACTATTTGGACCTTGATAATAGTTTCTGCTACATTCTAGTTCAGTAGGCTTGGCGCAGAATTCTGTGCCGCAGCGGGTAACTTCAAGTGCTAGACTGGTTACATTAGTTCTTACAACTCTTAAGGAGTCTAAAATCACTTTAATTTCTGTCTTAGATATTTTATGGTCTGAACTAGAGTCAGTATTAAATAAATATTTTACAAACGTTTGTTCTAATTTATCTAAATTTCCTAAGGCAGACTCAGTTGCCCCTTTACCTATATCTCTAAACTTATCTATAAAAGTATGGTCAGCAGTTGTCTTCGCTGGGCTGTCGTTCTCATCTCTCTTTCTTTTCTTCTTTGCTTCTTCTTCTTTCCCTCCGCCAACGAGTGATCTAAGTAAAGGTTGTGGATCTTCTTCTAAACTATCACTACTTTCATCTACAGAAGGCTTTAACCAAAGGTGAGGTTGAAACATTGCTCGCGTATTGCCTTCACATTCTTTGATATGGCGAGGGACTAGCGAGACTTGACCCTTCTGTTCTTCTTTCACTAACTTGACATCCCTCTTCAATTCCTGGTCAAGATCCTCTTTACTGCCATGTAGTGGTATTACTACGGCGTAAGGGTCCTCGGGTCTGGCCAGCGACCTTCATTACCTTCTAGCTCTTCAACTATGGGGGGCATGCTTGTTCTCGGAGCAGCTCTGGGCCCCTTGCTGTTTTTTGACTTTTTAACTGGTTCCTCAGATGTTTTAACAATTATTTCACCCCTACTTATTTTATTAATGGTTTCTAACTCTTTATCTCTGAGAGCTAAAAGTTTTTTTAGACTTTTACTGTAGTCCTTTTTGGACTTGAGTATATCTTCCTCGTTTCCTTTAGCTCTTAATTTGCCTATAGAGAAGAGTCTCTCCGCTACTCTTTTTTCAATGGAGTAGTGCTTTTTAACCTGATCCTTCCAGTCTCTACAGGCCATCATTAACCTCTTCGCATTACCAGACTGGATCATATACTTGACTCCTTGTTCCTTCTGATCTATTGACATTTCAATTTTTTCCTTAGGTTCAGGAGCCAATGCCTTAATTAAGCTAGGCAAAAATCCGTCTTAGTCGAAATTAATAGGAGTAGAACACTATCTTATGGAGCTGGCAAAAAGGGCCCAACAACGTGGCCTACTTGCCTGGTAGTTACTACCACTCCCCCCTATTACTACTACTAACATTAATTTATGTCTAACGGTTCCAAACTTAAGAGTGGTGTGGAAGAGACTCTTGATACATCCTGTATAATTGAATAGATATAAATGAATAAAGACCTAGATCCATGATGATGGGGGTCTGGTCGACATCAAGGAGTATGTTGGCAGGCTTGATATCTCGGTGGGCCAACGCAGGTGTGGCCTCATGAAGCATTTTGACTCCCTCACACACCTGTATGAACATGTTAAGTATGTCCGTCTCACTGCGGTTCGTCCCCACTATGTGTCGCCTCTCTAAGTCATCTGCCAGAGTTTTCTAAACAAAATAAAACCAAAACATTTATCAGACTTAACAATTCTCCTTAAATTGTTTTGTGGAAACCACATATTCTAAACTAAGCTTTAACTTCACAAGAAATGAAAAAGATTTTACTGAGTACATCATATATTTCGAACATTCTTTTTTTTTTTTTTCAAAAAAACCCTTTATTTATAAAATATAAAAAATCAAATTACGTATTCACAATTAATCAGGTTTATCCCTCCACAAAAGATAAACTAATATCTTGCGCTGCGAAGGGAGAAAAAAAGACACTTGAGATCATATTTTGAACAGCTAAACATACAGTAAATAAAATAAGAAATTTAAATAAAATGAATAAAAATAAAAGATGAAGATAGACACTACTCATTGTAGATGCAAGGAAGTGGGATTTCAGGAAGCTGGTGGACAATATCCCAGTTAAGGCCCGTCTACAATCTTAAGTTAAGTTAGGAAGAATTGAAGAAGTGAAGAATTTTTCAAAATCTCTTTTTCTTCTTAAAAAATTCTTTTTCCCGCTCTTTTGACTTAAGAAAACCATAAGAATGGTTTTTTATAAGTTACTTAAAGAAGAATGTACTACGTTATCTGTTTTTGAATGATTACAATATTTTGTAAACGAGTGTGATGTGATTGTTTGATTGTTGTTGTTTGAATATGTGATTATTTGAATATGTGATTGTTTTGTTTGTTTTGAATATTTTTTTTATATAATATATATTTTTCTTTTTATTTTTTAATTATATAGTTTTTGAAATGGATGAGGTTCCTACGTCTGTAGACATACTAGAGATAAGGAAAATAACGCTCCCAACAATTACCTTATCCATTTTGATTTTATTTATTAATTAAAATAAATAAATCACGGTCGATTTTGAAGTAAATTAAAAAAATATTTGCAAAAATTCTTTAAAAAATGGTAGGAAAGATCATTGAAAAAGCAATGGTTATTTAAATTGTATTAAAATTGTTATTGAGCTCTGCTCGTTGTTACCATAAATAAATAAATAAAATGTGTGTTGACGGTAGAAAGAAAAGTAGTTTATTAGTAGTTTATGTTTATTTAAATTGTATTAAAATTGTTATTGAGCTCTGCTCGTTGTTACAATAAGTAAATAAATAAAATGTGTGTAGACGGTAGGAAGAAAAGTAGTCTAAATACAGCTATATGTGTAATTGTAACTTTAAAACTTGACTTAACAACTCAGAGGTTGTAGACGTGTTTACCGATCTCTTAAGTCTAAAGAGCGGGAATTTCAAAATAGTTTGTTCCAAGTGAAAAATTCTTCACTTCTTCGATTCTTCCTGAGGAATTCTTCATTTCTTCGATTCTTCCTAACTTAACTTAAGATTGTAGACGGGCCTTTACATCCGATAAGAGTATGTTTCAGGAAGTTTTTTTAAGGATATATATATATATATATATATATATATATATATATATATATATATAATATATATATATATATATATATATATATATAATATATATATATATATATATATATATATATATATATATATATATATATATATATATATATATATATATTAGTTTTGCAGCTACTTTTTGTCATCAGGGACATCTGTAAAGGATTTTTGCCATCTGTCACACTCTCGCACTTTAAGTCCTCTTTGCCAGCCACTTTTTCAAAGAAAATTGGCTAAACACATGGTGTTTTATGCTTTTAGTACTTAATACTCTAACTTGATTTTATTACTCTTACCGTGTAGTATGGTAACAGGAGCAGAACTTGACTAGTGGTGTTGAGAACTGGGTCAGGGCATCCGGAGACACACGAGTCGACCAGGGGCAGGATGTTAGGATGGATCAGGAGCTTGTGGTACTCTGCCTCCTGCAGGGCTCTCTTCTGGTCCTCTCGTCCATGACATATGATTTTCTTGAGGGCGTACCTCCTTCTCGTCCTGCTGTGTTCCACGAGGTACACCGTGCTGAACCCTCTACATAGACAAACAAGCCTGTTTTAATGCCTTTAAGCTAATCAGGAGGTTAGAGTACGATAAGGGACCCACCCGCAAAATCAAAACAAATAAATTTCCCTACATTTTTTTGACATTATTTTAAACATAAAATAAATAAATCCATTCTCGGGTATGTAGAAAGGCTTTGGGGCTTTGAGTAGGATATATAAGGGAGATTAAGGCAATAATGTATCCAATAACGAGGTTTTACTTTAAATGAAGGGTTGGTCCCTTATCATACTATCTACAATGGGGTAAGATGGGTATAATGGGTATAATGGGGTATAAGGGACCCACCCTAGAAGAATACAATACACATATTCTTGGGGTTGTAGAAAGGCTTTGGCCCTTTGAGTAGGGTGTATAATACTCTCACCTGCTAGTAAATAGTACAGTAAGGGACCCATCCTTCATTTAAAGCAAAACCTTCTTATTAGAAATATTATTGCTTTCAACTCCCTTATATATGCCCTTCTAAAACCACCAAAGCCTTACTTCCAACCCAATATAGGGTGTATGATATTCTTCTAGGTTGGGTCCCTTATAATACTCTTACCCCATTGTAGATCATACCAATATAACCTTATCATACTGATAAGGGACCCACCCTTCATTTAAAGTAAAACCTACTTATTTGATATATTATTGCCTTAATCTGCCTTATATATGCCCTACTCAAAGCCCCTAAGCCTTTCTACAAACCCGAGAATGAATGTTTTTATTTATTTTGTTTAAAATATTTTTTGTACATCAAAAATTTGTAGGGAAATTTATTTGTTTTGATTTCGCGGATGGGTCCCTTATCATACTCTAACCAATCAGGATACTCACTCAGCAGGAGCAACCTAAGATGGGTCACATTCATCATGCTTAAAGTGCTATATTCTATCTAGCAGTTTTGGGCTTATGGATTGTGAGAGGTCTCTGAACTCGAATTAGTTCCTGTCAATAATAAAATGAGGGAACCCACATGAAGCTAATAGCTAGGCCAAAATGACTTACCCTAGATGAGGTTACATCAAGAGGTATAATCGATACAATATGTTACCTTCTACTGCAAAAGCTAGGCATTACTTATGATTTAACAAACTTTTGCAAAATTTGTAGTTTTTAGAACAAATATTCATTTTGTTAAAAATACACGTAAATTTGTTTCACCTACTGCACATGTATATTACTTTAATGAGACAAAAAAAGATTTTTAAAAAGTCAGGTTTTATTTATTTATTGTTTTATGCTTGATAACTGTGAAGCATTGTTTTTTCTTATACTAGACAGTTTAAGCTCAATTATTATTGAGCTAAAAAAGACAGAAAATATAATTACCATTGTTAAGAAAAAACTGACTTTGCAGCCTAGTATCATAGTATATTAATATCTAGAAAGTAAACGTAATCTCTTCAATTATTAACCATTTAAATAAATACAATGTATTTAATAAATGGATTTTAGCTGTTTCTTGGAGTCACAAGAAATTATTTTATAACCAATTTCAGAAATTATGGTGATCTCTCTGATGCCTACTTGCCTAACATAGAACCAAATAGGCACAAGAGAGAGGAGCTCTCTCTTATGCCTATTTGCCTAGTGTAGAACCAGTGGTGTTCTCAAGTATGCCTATTTGCCTAGAGTAGAACCAGTGGTGTCCTCAAGTATGCCTATTTGCCTAGAGTAGAACCAGTGGTGTTCTCAAGTATGCCTATTTGCCTAGAGTAGAACCAGTGGTGTTCTCAAGTATGCCTATTTGCCTAGAGTAGAACCAGTGGTGTTCTCAAGTATGCCTATTTGTCTAGCGTAGAATCAGTGGTGTCCTCAAGTATGCCAATTTGTCTAGCGTAGAATCAGTGGTGTCCTCAAGTATGCCCATTTTTCTAGTGTAGAATCAGTGGTGCTCACTTGCCAGGCGTAGAATAAATTACTTGTCTTCTCTCTAATATAACAGGGTACAAAAAAAGCAAATGGTACTCACCCTTGTCCCAGCTGCTCTATAATATAGTACTTTACATTATTTATATAAACATCATCCCGGGAGCAGAGGCACCCCATTTTAAAAATCATGCTCAGTCCCAACGTATTCATGTTGAGCCCTACCAATCTAAAACTAACTACATTTACTAAACACAGAAAAACACTAAATTATTTTACGTAACATTCAAAAACATATTGGAAAATGTTTCAAGGAAACAAATTGATGTTTTATTCATCTTTTTGTTTTTCTTCTTCTTTGTGTTTCTTTTTCGCAAAAATTAATACGTCAGACCTGTGCGATGTTAGGTTCCTGGTTTATTTTACAATCTAAACAAAAATTTGTTTCTGTAACTAGTGACTTAAGTTTTCCCCCAAGCCACCTATGTAATTTTCCCTTTACTGAATAAATCTGGTTTGGTCTTGTTTGTCAGAAGCAGTGCACCTATTACTGGCGAAACAGCTTTATTTATCCAATATTAGATGGATTTTTTTAAAACTTATTGTTATGAACCGTGAACGTATAAGCACTCGATTTCGGCACTGGACATCCGGTGCTCGCTGATATTATATGAATATTAGTTCCATCAAAAAGATTTCGCTAACATTACCATATACTTAGAACATAAAAGATGCGACTCACCCGAGGTGGTTCCTACTAGAGTGCCTGTATAATCAGATTATACAGGCACTCTAGTTCCCATTGGCCATTTATTTATTTATTTATACTTGTAATAAAATAAAGCGACTTCTATTAAACATCAAAACGAAAACCTTATGCAAGAAATAGATTGTTAAGCAAGGAAACACGCACTCAAAAGGAAATTCGCACGGCATGCGGATGACCGCGCCAGAATTATTTTGAAGTTATAATATAAACTTATAATATGAAGATAAAACTATAAAAAATGAGCGTCCTCCCCAGGATTAGAACCCTTGCCCCTGGTTTTCACTACTTTGATGGCTGTAATCGACTCCGGACGATTTTTATTCAACTCACAGGCTCAAAAACATCGAAAACGACTCCCCCACTTGTAATATGTTGATTATCGGCCGTCTTTAAGGTTTCCCGGCAATTTATTATGTTTTTCTGACTTTTTGGCCACTTAGAGAGGTCTTACCGACTTCGGACCGTTCCATTCAATTCAGCGCCTCAAAATACATAGAAAACGACATTCTACTCGAAATTTATTTTTTACGACCGTAATTTAGGTTTCCGGTAATATATTATGTTTTTTTACTTTTTGGTCAGTTAGAGTGGTCGTATTGACTTCGGACCGGTTTCATTCGATTTTATGAAAGAACGGGTTGAGATAGAACTTGCGGGCAAATATGTTAGCTTCGTCAGAAGTATTAAATTTTCTTTAAAAAGGAAAAAAATATTTTGATGGAAGGAAGAGAAAGAAAAAGAAGACAAAACGTACCATATGATTTTGTTTATTTTGTATTCAAGTTTCGTCTGTTATATTTTCGTTCATTCGTATTTTGCTATTATTTTTAAATGGTAATAAAGGTGTATAGTTTATTGCGTGTTTACAGTCAACGTGTGCATAACGGAAAGTATTTTTCAGTTGCATCTAAGCTATGGAGCGAGAGAGAAATAAAACGGTCATTGCCTCGAGACGGCTTAGGCTTGAGGGATTTCATAGCTGTAAATCAGAGTGATGTACGGATAGAGCCTGATATACCTCCTTATATACAGCCTTCTGATATCCATGGATACGATAGGAAGGGTTTGTGATCTATGTTACTTATTAGTTGAGGTGGTTTGAGGCATAAAGTAAGGACCACCAGTAAACCTTCTTTTGTGTGAACACTATCAGTCTGAAGACTGATAGTCCATTGTGGTACAGTCATATATGCTCCTCTATATTAGTATTATAGTACGACACCCGGTTAAAATCAGTTGACAGCGTGGGGAAATAATGCAAGGGAGCCAATGAGGTTAGTCCTGGATGTTAAATCACGCCCATTATTTCATATCAGGTCATATTGGTTCCTCAACATTAGTTTCCCACGCTGTCATCTGATTGTAACCAAAATTGGCTTGGTCTGAAATCACATGGAGATTACTTTTCATAACCTGTGTCAAAAAGTTTAGTCGGTTTTCCAGCTATTTTATCTTAAAAAAGGTTCTTTTGAATCAAATTTATTATATATTTGATGCAAATGAGTAAATATAGATGTTTAAATACAATAATAGACGTATTAATGATATCTAAGTTATCAAAGATATAAATTGTTTTGTTCTAGTGTTTAATAGGGCGCTCTGCGGACTTATTAGGCTTGCTACGGCCCCATAGGGTAATTTTAAAGTCTTCAGGTAGCATTTAGTAAAACATTCAGATGGACCTGTATATTGTTAACCTGAATATTGCTTACTCCCCTTCATCTAGTACTGAGAATCAACAAAGAAATAAATATTAACAAATCAATAGGGTCTTGAATGTGTTTTAGGATTAGGGCAGGTAAAAAAGGTTATAAAGTATCCTGATTTTTTTTACTAAATGCAACTAATTTAATCTAATTTTAATTGTAATCTAATCCCTGGGCGAAAGCTCTTCGTCAATTTATTTTCAATGAATTTTAATAAAAAAGAACTGAAGTCTTCATTAATTCAATTGATATTACAATTTATAACAGTCCAAAAGCTTTGTCTTTATATACAAGCAATTCCTGTCTTTAATTGAAATAAATTTAATGACAATGAGGGAGAGATGAGAACTACTTGTTCGGTTATCAAGCAATGTCTCTAGGACTCTTTTTACTAACTCATTATAAGTGCAAAAGCTCTTTACACCCTGAAGCCAGTTAATCCATGACATGAATCAAGGACCATTGCTGGCTGATCATATAGATCACATTAAACCCATCAAGGTTCACTTGACAGCTCGTCTATTAAATCTCACTTCTGACTTCAACTACATACTCAACTAAAACTTCTATGCTTTGTTTACTTAAATATTCACTTTTTTATCTCGCTGCGTAGTTTCCTTCCCACAGAGTTAGTTAGCTGTCTTAAGAGACTTATAGTTTCAACAGTTCATCTGCCTCACTCTACCTCTATAGTGAGCATATTTTGTTATTCTGACCTGTACTATAGTATGTAGAATTAACAGCTCTCTAGAGTCTAACTTCAGAGTCCCATAGCAAAGATGTCAGAAAGTATAAACATCACACAATGTTTCCCAAGTGAGTGTTGCTTCTTAAACAAGCATCTGTAAACTTGCCAATTAGCAAACCTGAATATATTTGAAGCCTTCTTGGTCTCAAGACTACACAGCCATCATTCTATCACTTGAGAACCAGCTCTTCTCTCATTTTCGGGAGAAGGTGACAACAGTAGGCTCTCTATTTAGCACGAAAACCAATGACTCGACTGAGAATTGAACCTTGCCTACTTAGAGGTATAAAAGGCCTGACGCTCTAATCAACTGACCCATCAGTGATTCCTCTATCAGATGCTCTATCTTGGAGCTTTTTCCATCCTCTCATTACGATTTGTTCTGCTCTGATCTCTTATCACATACTTCTACGTATTTGTGGTCTAAGCAGTACAAATACTTGAAGTACCTAGATGGAGCATCTGTTGGAGGGCTTGATATGGGATTAGAAGTAACCTTTAGCTCCCCCTTCCAAAGAATTAACCCTTTAAATAAGCCCCAAGTAGAGTATTCTATACATACATTACAATTATAGACAAAATTCAACTATTTGATGAAGAAACAAATATTCTATTGTTTTCCTAGTTTGTTTACATCTTGTGAAATTACGATGTTTCTCAAACACTCTTAATATCACATTTATCACATATATTTGAACAACTTATAACAATAATTAATTGATAATAATAATTAAATGTTGTTTTTAGTAGGGATTCTTTATAATGTTGTTGAATACAATTGGGTTTTACAGTGTTTTTTGACGTTTATGGATGTCAGATGAATGTTAACGATACAGAAATAGTCTGGTCCATCCTTGAATCGGCCGGGTTCTCAAAGACAAATGATATTTCTAAAGCTGATGTTATCCTAATGATGACTTGCGCTATCAGAGACAACGCTGAGAAGAAAATTTGGAACAAACTTGTACACTATAGACATATGAAGAGTAAAAGATTAAATTCTCTTTCTGCTTATAATCCTGTTAAAATTGGAATATTAGGTAAGTTATTTTAATTTTATTTGCTTAACCTGGGCATTGGGCACCAGGTATTAAACCACTAGTGGGAACAAACACACTAGATATAAAGCATTTAGATAGGGTGGGGGGCTACATCTGGAGAGATCTCATGATTGTCTTCGTATCGTCTTCCTGAGCTATTCCTTTACTTATGTTACTTTATTCTACTCTGTTCTTCTTTTTTACAGAGTAAACTTCAGATTAGATGGGTTTAAGAACAGTAAAAGAGAAAAAATTAGAACTGAATCATAGAGGAATAATGAGATCTTAAATGTTGGTAAATAAGACAAAATACTGTGTGTACTAAACCTTCAGGTTCTTGGCAGTTGCAAACTTGCTAATTGTTGGAGTGGCGAAGCTTGTGTGGATTGCCATGCCTGTAGTTCTCAGCTCACTTATCAGTCTTATTACCTTATTAGCAATGTTTTATTGAATATAGGTTTGAGGAGCATTTTTATTGAATGGCCAGTTTTTATAAAAAAAAATCTATAGTTTCAAATGAAGATTCGCGATTCAAAGTCCGTAGCAGTGCCACCGTCGCTGATAAGAAATTGATAACAAAAGGGTGATCATTGTTAAAGTCCTTATGGGGTTTTTCTTATTTGTGATAATTATTTCTTTAATTTTTTTTTCAAAGTGCTTTAATTTAATTAATTTTAGGGCCTATCAACTCGGTGCAATCACTATTTCATTGAAAAATAGGGGTTTTTATTGCATTAAATTGTTTAAATTAGTTGTTACAGGTATTTAAATTAACTGATTACTAGCTGATTTTCACCGTAATGGTGTTTTAATTTATTAATTGTTAATCAATTTTATTTACTCATTAAAATAATTAATAACTCACTAAATGGTTTTTGCTATGTAAACTTAGTTTAACTTTAGATATTGATATCATGAAGCTTGCCTATTATGTGCATTTTCATTCACGTATGCTGTATTGTATTAAAGAATGGGGAGCAGCCCCCGTAGCCAACATTATTTTTATTTTGCAAAAAAAGCTATTCATATCATGAATAATGCTAAACATGACGCTAAGTACAAACAATATATTATTGGAAATAAAATATTAACTTTTCATTCAACCTATATTTTTTCATTGTTGTTGTTCATTAAAGCAATGTATGATGAGGGGGAGTTCAATTATATTAAGAACCACAATTAATTATGGCACTAGATATAGATACTTGTTGGCTCAACAAATCACATCAGTCCCCAAATTTTAATGGAATAAGATGCTTTAATAAATTACCCCCTTCATTAGTTGAACTTCCACATATATAGCATCAAAACATTGTTGCTTGAGAAAGCCTACTATAATGTTAACAAATTTTTAGCCGATAACTTAGTATTCCCACCTTAAATGTTTAGTGTTTCTTATGTAAGTTTGTTATTCAAGTTATGCTGTCTATGTAATAATTTACAATCAATTTGTTTTTCTTGTTTTTTTTTTAATTTCATTGTAAAATTTTGACAATTGAGAAACTTTGTAATAAAGTAACCTCAAGTATGTAAATAAAAATTCACTCTTTTATGTAAAATATTTGTTAAAATTATCCGTTAAGGTTTTATTGGTGGTTAGGAAGGTGGCGAGAGAGCAATGGGTAAATTCTTCGCAGAAGAAGCTTCTCGAGAATTTTGCCCATCACTGGCAAGAGGCTTATTGGTCGGTAGGAGGAGGGAAGGTGAGCAGGTTTCGATGGTTTAGGAATCATGACTATTGAAGCAAATTTCCAGGAGGTGGGGAAATGAGTGGTGCGGAGAACAGCGTTCATGATGTAAGTAAGGAAAAGGATGCCTTTCTTAGGAAGTTTTTTAAGTATGTGGGAGGTTATCAGATCATATCCAGGAGCTTTACGAGGAGGAAGGTGTTTTATAATATAGGATATATCGGAAGGATTGAAAGCTTTAGGAGGAGGAGACAATTGGAGAGGAGTTAAAAGATCTTTTTGAATTTGGTCTTCATGAGCGGGGTCGAGGATATCAGGATGAGGAGTAAAGAGATTGTGAAGATGGTGAGTGAAAATTTCAACTTGCTCAGGTTCGGTCTTTGCCCAACTTCCATCTTCGCGACGGAGAGGGGAAGGGATATGCTTGTAAGAAAGGAGTTATTTTGTAGCGTCCCAAAGTGATCTGTCTCTGTCGGATTTCGCTCCCACCACTCCACTATACAACAATCTCATCGAATAGTGCAATCTCCTCCTGTCTTGAGAATAAAAAGTATTGCTCGGCTGTCTTCCTGGACGAGGAACAAGCCTTCGACAGGGTATGGCATGCTGGGTTGCTTTGGAAGCTCAAGACCATCCTTCCTTTCACTTATTACCTTATCCTTCAATCCTTCCTTAGCAATAGATACTTCCAAGTAAACCTTCGCTCTTCCTTTTCCTCAATCTATCCTGTGAGAGCTGGGGTGCCTCAAGGAAGCATTCTGGGTCCTTTGTTGTATTCAATTTACACCCACGACATCCCCCAACATCCAAATACAACCCTAGCTACCTTTGCTGATGACAAAGCAATCCTATCAGTCCATAAAGATCACATTTCCGCTTCCGATTACCTTCAAATCCATCTTTTACTCCTAGAACCTTGGTTGAGGAAATGGAGGATAAAAATAAACGAACAAAAAAGTGTTCATGTAACCTTTGCTCTTCGTCATAGTACTTGTCCTCCAGTCACCCTCAACCAAGGCATCATTCCTCAATCCTCCACTGTCCGTTACCTTGGGTTACACCTCGACAGAAGACTGACGTGGGCACACCATACGAAGACCAAACGAACTGACGTTACTCGACGTTTTAAACTACTTCTTAGACTTCTAGACCGTCGGTCCAAGCTAACACTAAATAATAAACTTCGAATCTATAATACTATTCTCAAGCCAGCTTGGGCCTACGGTTCGGAAGTCTGGGGTAGCACCAAACCTTCCAACTCTAACCGCCTCCAAATCCTCCAGTCCAGAGTCCTAAGAACTATCACAAACGCTCCCTTCTTCGTTTCTAACCTCACCCTTCACTCAGACCTTAATGTTCCATTTGTCCGCGACTATTGCAAATCCCGTTATAAATCCTTCCACGAATCCTTAACAGATCACTTCAATCCCTTGATCCAAATCCTTTCCTCCAGAACTATCCCTGATAATCCTCCTAGACGCCTAAAGCGGCAGTGGCCTAGAGACCTGCTAAATTAATTAATTAACCTCCCTCCCCCTTACACGCCTGAGTGATATCATTGGATATCTTCTCTTTCCCGCCAAATCACGCCACCATATCCCCCTCTCACTAATACTTGTTATATTGAAAAATGTAGTTGTATTAATAAAATCAAATAAAAAAAAAAAAAAAAAGGTTTTATTATTTCTGGGTTAAATTGGATAAATCCAAGTCTGTAGTGATATGGGCCTGATTCTATATTTTAAATCCTGGATTAATCTAAGTATATATCTATAAAATATTGGCCATTTTTTAGCACCAATGGTCGTTCTGTTAATTTTTAACTCATTTATCACAAATTAACTAACAATAAAGAAATAAAAGAAGAATTTTTATCGGCTCCCAAAGCTAATCCTATTATGAAAAAAAAAATTTTTGATCTCTCTTTTGTTTTCCTGCCATTGGTATTGCTAACCTTACAACTACCTCTTTGAATCGCGAATAGAACTTTAGTCTTGCAGAAAGAGTTGATTGTTGAAGGTGTTCAAAATACTATATAGCTTAGCCTGAAAAATCTCTTGATTCCTCCAAGAGCCATATGTCATTGTAGCCTAATTAAGGAAACATTTTCTTATCTGCGTCACCTATATTTAAATTTTTAATCTCTTGACGCATCTAACTCTTAACTTAGTGTAGTATAGTTTAAGGAGCATGCTTGCATTAATTCTTTGGGGTTTGATTAGCCATCCGATTGCTAACTTTAGACGGAACATGGAGAATTGTGCTTGGCAGGTTTCAACTTATTGTCAGCATTAGGCGTAGGATAACTAAACACTGTAAATTATGACATAATTCTTATAATTAGTTAAGAATTATTCTTCTTTACCTCAATAAAATTCCCCAAACACTGACTTTTTATCATAGTTTCTTACGTTCAGTCTACAGCTTTATTATTTGGTGTTTGCCCTGTTTTTGAAGGTGATATGACAGTATTGTTGTATTAATAGTATTTACCTTTTCTTTGTGTTATCTAAATACAGGTTGCATGGCTGAGAGACTCAAGACAAAGCTACTGGAGAAAGAATCCTGTATTGATTTAGTCTGTGGACCAGATAGTTATAAAGATTTACCTCGATTGCTAGCTCTTACTGATAATCACGAGAAAGCTGTCAACACCATACTAAGCTTAGACGAAACTTATGCTGACGTTATGCCGGTCAGACTCGATCAGAACAGTGTCTCTGCATATGTGTAAGTTACTGGTTTGTGCTATGACTATGTAATAGTCCAAAAGCCAGGCCTAAAAAATGTAACTCATTTTGTACTACTTCAAACCAAATTATTCTGAAAAATATACCTTAAATTATGAAGGAAAAGCATAGTCTGCCTATCTAGAGTGGAGCCTTTCACATGATTGCCCATGCTCAAAATATTATAAAATCGCACTAATTCCAGTTTTCTTGCAATATGTGGCTCCCTGTAGGTCGTTTGCAAAACATGAAGAGGCCATTTTTAAAGCTGACAAAATTTCCTATAAAACAAGTGTTTTTTTGTCAAAGTCGGATAAATACAACTAATGTTTTTCTAGGGTTAGATAAATAAAATAAGATGTCATTTATTGATAAGGTGCGGTCAAATATCCACGGCCTTCTAGAACATTGGATCACCAACAAACTTTTTTTATAACTTTTTTTTCAAAATTTTCAGTAATTAGCCGGATTTGTGATAAATGAAGCCTATTTTTATAAATGAAGTGTATTTACATTCACTCAACGATTTATTTTTAATCTAACTTGGTACATACATAACTACTGTTAGACGTCAATGTTATCTACCTGATTTGTGTTATATTTTGACATGTCATATTTGTTAACATTGACGTCTTCATAATTATTAATTAAAATATAGATGTCAAGATTAAAAGCAACACACAATCAAGCTGATATAATTTATAAGGTGATTTTTTTGGAGGGTTTTAGGAATGAAATCAAATTTTTTTGACGTTTGGTTATATTCTGGAATCGACGTCACGGCAGTTATATATTTAATTTACACATATGTTGATTTTTATTTGCTTTTAAAATGTTGTCTATCTCATTTTTATATTTTTCTAATGCCTTCTAAATTATTTATTTTTTTACTTAGCTTATTAAAACATTTTATGCCTAAAATAATTAGGGATTGGTATGATTTAGTAAGTCAATGTATATGGGGAGGACCCTTAATAGGAGTTAAAACTCCTAGAGTCAGGGTAGACTGCTCAAGTTCAAACTGCTAGTGTATTTTTTGTTTGCTGTAGTTTAAAAAAAATAAAAACATGTTTAGTATTATTTGTTAAGGTCTATTATGAGAGGATGTGACAACATGTGTAGTTACTGCATTGTTCCGTTCACTAGAGGGAGGGAGAGATCCAGACCTGTTGATTCAATCCTCAGGGAAGTTGAGAATCTAGCTAGGCAAGGAGTCAAAGAGATCACACTTCTAGGTAATATTGCTAACATAATGCTATAAAGTTTAAGTCACTATCAAATAGTATAAAGAAAAATAGTCCAAGAGCCAGGTCTAAAAAATGCGACTCATTTTGTACTACTTCAAACCAAATTTTTCTGAAAATATATCTTAAGTTATGAAGGAAAAGCATAATCTGCCTATCCAGAGTGGAGCCTTTCATATGATTGCCCATGCTCAAAATTTTATAAAATCGCACTTGATCATGCTTCGAGCTCTTGATGTAAATGCACTTGCACAAAATATTAGAAAATTGCTCAAACTTTAGTTTTTACAATAAGTGGTTCCCTGTAGGCCGTGTGCAAAACATATAGAGAACATTTTTTAAAGCTGATAAAAGTTTCTATAAAGCGAGTGTTTTTTTTTATAAAAATCGTATAACTACCACTAAATTTAAAAGTGCAATTTTACAGAATAATTTGTTCTAACATTATCAGTGGTCTTGTTTATGTTTCAATTTGAAATGACTGTTTATTGAGCAGGTCAGAATGTGAACAGTTACAGAGATATGTCTGGTAGAGTAGAGAGTAACGAAGAGACAGTGCTAGCTCCTGGATTCAGCACTGTATATAAGAAGAAGAAAGGTGGAGTTAGATTTGCTCAGCTGTTAGACAGAGTTGCCGAGTTAGTTCCTCATGTCAGGATAAGGTTCACTTCTCCGCATCCCAAAGATTTCCCTATCCACGTAAGTTGACTTATTCACATGTGCAGGAATATAAAACTATCAGTTTGAATCGTAGTTAGTGGTCTATTTATTAGTGGGCTTGTAAGATACTATAGTGCTCTGATTTGGATGAGATCGCCTAGGACAAGTGTGACGTTCGATTTTGACCAATCTTAATGTCTTGAACTGTCACATGATTTGACTGTAAACAACTTAGTCAATGAACCATTTAATGTTCATGGAAAGATGCTGACTTGTCCTATTTATTAAATTAAAATGTTAACTACGCTAGAACTGAGTGTATTGAAAGAGAGGGTATAGGTGAGATGGAGGGAGAAGACTCAGGGGAGGCCGAAACTGCTGTTTTAAACAGTTTAAACATTGCTGTTTAACTTAAAGGTAATAAAACCAATTGTCAACCTCTCAACCCATATTGGGGCAAAAGAAAAGTATAACTTAACTTCTTGCTTTTAGGTTGTGATGTGAAACAGTCCTATTAATATAAATTCTAGCATGGTGGTCCGCATGCCCGGGCCAATTTTCTTTGGAACGCAAGTTTCCGTGCCTTAACAATCCCTTTCTTGTATAAGGTTCCAGTTAATGCTTCATAACTTGAACCGTACTCAAGTATCAAGCATTACTACTTGAGTAATGCGCTGTAATGTACCGTATTCTGGCGTGTGGACCACCGGGCTAGAATTATTTTGTAGTTATTAACTTTTATAATGTTAATAAAACATTATTTTCCTTACCTGGATTCGAACCTTGGTACACTGGCTTTGAGTCCTCTGATGGTTCGAATCAACTCTGGACCATTTTTATTTAACTCACAGGCCCTAAAACTACTTGGAATATGTTGTTTATCGGCCATATTTTAGGCCGAAAATGGTCCATTCTTCGTCTCTTCAAGTGGCCGTATCAGCTCTGGACCAATTTTATTCAATTCAGCACACCATAAAACATTGAAAATGACACCCTACCTAAAACGGTGTAACTCTATATTAGCATTTCCTTTCAAAAACAATATTTTGTTTTGATCTATGGCTACTTGTTTTTGATAGGTTCTTGAAACTATGTCGAAACACAAGAACATATGTAAGGCCTTGCACATGCCAGCTCAGAGTGGAAGTGACTCTGTTCTCGAGAGAATGAGACGAGGGTACTCAAGCGAGGCATATCTGAGACTAGTAGACACCGTGCGATGCATCCTGCCTGGTGTGACTCTGTCCTCGGACTTCATATGTGGCTTCTGTGGTGAGACAGAGCATGACTTCCAGAAAACTCTACAGCTCATAAGGACTGTCAAATATAACGTGGCGTATCTATTCGCTTATAGTATGAGAGAGGTAAATGTTATAGTTACTGACTATACGTAATAATAATTTTATTACTTCTTTTCTTCATTTACACCATTGTATTGAGGAATTAGATGTATAGAGGAAAAATATTGTATTTGCCCTTAAAATTTGATGCCAAGATTTCACCTGAATTATCTGTTTCAAATATCCGTTGAATTCAGATTTGGCACGCATGTAACCATGGATAAAAACAACATATGTGCTAAGTTTCATCTTATTATCAGCATTAATTCAATTTTGATTAAATGACTTGTATACGTTTTTTAAAAATATCGGAAAATAATTCAATCAAGTTAAAATTTGGTACAAGAGTATACTATTATGTAATAAATAAGTACACTAAGTTTTGTTTCAATACAACCAGTATATCCATGATTGTTGTTAAATCATAACAGTTAAGCATTATCGAGCGTGGTCAGTGCCTAGATGGGTGACAACTGGGAATGAAACCAATGTATTTACTATCTTAGGATGAGCCAAGCGAGTTCAAAGAGGTGTTGGAGTATACATTTGACAAATTGTATATTCTGAGGACGAGCCAAGCGAGTCCAAAGAGGTGTTGGAGTATACATTGGACAAATTGTATATTCTGAGGACGTCCAAGCGAGTCCAAAGAGGTGTTGGAGTATACATTGGACAAATTGTATATTCTGAGGACGAGCCAAGCGAGTCCAAAGAGGTGTTGGAGTATACATTTGACAAATTGTATATTCTGAGGACGAGCCAAGCGAGTCCAAAGAGGTGTTGGAGTATACATTTGACAAATTGTATATTCTGAGGACGAGCCAAGCGAGCTTGAAGCAGGGAGGATGAGTGTAGCAAATCTGATTTGATGAGGAAAAGTTTCGAGGTACCCCTTACCTGATTTGTTCTTATTATTGAATATTATCTATGTTTGTATTTTATATAATTGTATATTATCTATGTTTGTATTGTATATTATATATGTATCTATGTTTGTATTGTATATTGTATATTATCTATGTTTGTATTGTATATTATTGTATATTATCTATGTTTGTATTGTATATTATTGTATATTATCTATTATCTATGTTTGTATTGTATATTATCTATATTGTTTACAGAAAACAACAGCTCACAGAAGATATGAAGATGATGTCAATGAAGAGATAAAGCAAGAGAGATTAATAAGAATGATTAGAGAGTTCAGAGAGACTGCTTATATTGCTAATCAGACTTTTTTAAACACTCACCAGACTATACTTATACAAGGGGTAATCAAATTTTAGCCAATTTTCTTTGAAAAAAACATGTGGTGAAAGGGGGAAGATCGGGAAGGGGTCGAAAATCCATTTTAGAGGTCCCCTACCACAAAAAAATACATTTCGCGAAACTTTACATACACAGGGTGTTTCATATAAAGTGTCCACCAAAAAAGTAGGTGATAGCACTTCTCAAGTGGAACAAAAAATGTCCCATAATATAAGCCCTGATCTCCAACTGTTTTCCCACAAGGTTAAATTTAATATTTAAAAAAATAATATTATAACCCTGCATTAAGCTATTGTTGCTAGAAGATGGAAAAACTGTTAATTTTTTTGGCAATGTTAATTAAAGGGTACACAAAATAATTAAAAATCTCTAAAACTGGGGAAAGAGTGGTTTTAGAGAAAAAAGTATAAGAATAAAATATGTTTATTTATTTTACCCCCTAGAGTTAAAAATCTCATTATTTGTTGACTATCGGGAAAAAATTAAAATAGCACATTATTTTCACTTTTATTCTATGACAAAAAAAAAAACAGTTTTTCCTACTTCTAGCAACAATAGCTTAAAATTTTGACTATTCAATGTATGAAAATTTTAAGGTTTTATAAAAAGGGCAATGATAAGAGAAGTTTTTTCCGTGTTTGGCTAAATTTTTGCTTATCTCTTACTTCCTCTAATGCCCTACCATAAAATTCCAAAAATTCAATTTTTGCAAAAAATCATTTTCACGCAAATTTTTGGCTAGAAGTACCAAAATATTGTAATTGACATAATTATTAGCTCGTCCTTTCCAACGAGACTAATTTCATCATTCTAGCTTGAACAGTTTAAAAACTACGTTTATATGATGTGGTTTTATGCTTTTTTTAAACTATTAAAGAAAGCTCGCATTTCTAAGAAAATTTGCACGGCTTGCAAACCTCCGTGCCAAAACTTATTCTTATTTATATCATAGGTGTGCAGGGAAAGTATTGTGTCTGCAATAAACATTCAAAACTAAGCTCTCAGTGTTTATGCTAAGAAGTTGAAACTTTGTACAAAATTAATCTTTTGGTCTTGCTTCGACTTGTGATATTCCTTTGTGAAATAGTATTATTGACAAAGGAAGACTATTGGATTGTGATATTCCTTTGTGAAATAGTATTATTGACAAAGGAAGATTAATGGGCTGTGATATTCTTATTCACTACATCCTTTCCACGATATTTTGTTAAAGAATCCCATGAGATCCAGGACTGATTGGTAATCACTAGTTTTATATTTGCTATAACAGGTTGCTCCATCTGACTGTTGGTTTAACTATCAGATGTCTAAGTTAGCATAAAATACACAACCTTTTGGATTTAAGTATAAATGTATATGAAATCAACAATGGGTAGTTTTACATGTCAAAATGTGGCTCTAAATGTCAACAGGTGGTTTTACACGCCAACCAGTAGATTTACATGTCTACAGTTGGCTTTATATTTCAAATCATCACCTCTTTTTTACTCTTTCTCTAATTGTGCTAAGGCCTTGCAGCCAGTTTGCTCATCCTTGTGTCTAACTTTCCATTTTTTAGGTCAGTAAGAGATCTAATGAAGAGTTACAAGGCCGAACTGACGGCAATATTAAAGTAGTCATACCAAATATTTCTCTACCTCAGCGCAGCCAGTCCGGAGATGTCACACACACTGGCATTCCTCTAGAGAAAGGACATTATGTCACTGTTAAGGTGAGTTTTAAGTCTTTTCCAATTCATTATTTTTAGTAAGCAACTTTCATGAATTGAAGTCTCATATATTGTTTAGATGAGTCCAAACAGGGTTAGAAATGTATTATTTGGCACAAATAACTCTAACCTTACCAAATTCTTTAGTTTATCTATCACTACAAATTAAGGTAGTGCCGTATAAAAAATTGTGGTGCAGAGGTCCGCAAGTTGGGCAAAGTTTCTTTGAAACGTGTGCTTTCTTGCTTAAGTTTCCTGTATATGCTTTAACCCTTTGGCTGCGGGCTATTGGGTGTTGGGTCACTAGTTGCGGGACCTGCCAGAAAAAAAACTTTCTCCTATTGCGGAGGTTTTTTTTTGCTTTTCTACCTTAAAGTACTCAAATTTAACTTGGCCTTGGTAGTTTCCCTTACGTAATTTTTATGTTGTACTGATTGTTTTATATTGTCTATACATATATCATATTAAATTCTTTTTTGCTCTTGTCAAAAAAAGTTTATTTATCTGAGCATAAATTTTATGTTAAAAATAAATATAACCATGGGTTTTGTATTTAAAAAATGATGCTATTCTATTATTATATTGTAATTGTTAAAATTAAGTATGGTTAATTGATTTATATAATCGTAATATTGAAGAAAATAATGGTTGACATATATATGAATGTCACATTAATGCCGACGGCGCAAAGTGAGGGGTAAAAATTGTCCTTTTTACATAAATTGTGTTTGCTGACGGCGTTACCACATCTTTCCTGTATATGTCAATCATTATTCTCACCGATTTTATGACTTGACTAATCAATTAACCCTGTGTAAATATAACTCTCAACATATAAATGTTGAATAACATCATTTTTAAATAACAATAACCATATTAATATTTATTTTTTACCTAAAGTTCATACTCAAATAAATAAGTTTTTTTTTCTAGAGCAAACGATTGCCAAACGTTTATTATAATAAAAGTTTAAACAATTTTTTTTTATATATTGAAATATATATTAAAAAGAGTTTACGATAAAAATAAACAAAAATCATGACCAAAGACAACCGGTACAGCAAAAAATCACAAAATTATAAAAAAAACAGTACGTAAGCAGAGAAATCTAAATACCCGAAAATTATATTTTAAACATTAAATACTAAACAAGAAAAAACAAAAAAGTATATACATGTTGCACTCTGCTAATTAAATGTGATTCCAAGGATGGTTGAGGTATTTTGGTGAAATATTTTGTCTATTTTATCCTTTTATGATTGACCGCATTACAAAATAAGTGCAATGTCGCTGGCACTGATTTTAGGAAAGAGATGTCATAAACAAGTCAATCAAAGGGCTATAGATTATCAAACGGGAGAAGAGATTAGAAAGGTTCAAATGCGAGAGAGATGCGTGCTATAGTCCATGACTCACAATCTTCCTTACGTTTTTAAGTACAAGATAAAGAGAAGACACTACTGCCACCTGTCAGTGACACTAAAAATTACCCCAAATAACCAATAGATGTTGCTAGAAGTTGAAAATAATACTCACAGCACTAACCAGGTCATCTTAAAAAAAAAAAGATGCTTATGCCATCATTTACAACACGCAACATTTTTTCTGTTGACGGCATATGCCCACATTTACAACACGGTAATTTTTTCTGTTGACAGCATGTGCTGTCATTCTTAACTTGTGAAAGTTCTTCTGCTAACCGCATATGCCGTCATTAGCAGCGAAAGGGTTAAAAACTGAGCCCTAGCGTTACATCTTGGTACTCAATTTTTCAAAGAAATGCACTAAAAATGATCATAACAAAGCATTTAATGAGTGGGAATAATGCTGTGCAGTGATGATTTTGGATTGATGACTATAGTTTTGTATAATCTATAGGAATAAATGTCATTATTTTCTTTGAAAAATTCAGAAAAATTAAGTAAAAAGCTGTAAAGCTGCTACTCAGGTTATAAAGCATATAATTGAAAACTTAAGCAATAAATGGGTCTTTGAGCAATTAACCTAACTTGCAGACCTCCGTGCCGGAATTATTTCTCTTTCTGACTCATTTAATTTTACGTAATCCTGCTTTGAAGTTTGCATATCTCACAGCCCAGTTCCTAAGAGTATTTTGCATATTTTACAGCCCAGTTCTCAGAGTTGTTTTTAGCTTGAGAAAATTGTTTGAATTTATTCTTTGTTTTCCCCCTGTATCTTCTGAAATATAATAACTTTCCCTATGTACTGTAGGAATATAGAAAAAGTTTTGTGTTGGCAAAAAAAATCTGATGTCTCCTGAATTATCCATTCTAGGTGTTTTAAGATCTCTAAAGTGATTCTCATACAGTGGTTTGTCTGTATGTGTGTGTGTGTCTGTTATCATCGTAACGCCTAGTGTATTTATTCTAGAGAGTTGATACTTTGTACAAAAATCAGTCTATAGGTGTAGTTGTGGTATCCGGAAATCAACCAGAAATAATGACAGCTATATATCGCAATCAATTTGAAATTTAGCACGCATGTAGCCATGTATAAGACTAACATGAGTGCCAAATTTCATCCATTTTCAGCATTTGTTCAATTCTTATCAAATAATTTTTTTTTATTTCTAAAAAACTATATTTTGTCAATTCATGTTTAAGTACTTCAATTCCATTCATATTTAAGGCTGGATGGAAGAACTAAGGTGACTTAGAGTCCATTCTTTTTGCTCTTATTTTTTTCATGACTTATATATATATACAGGGTGGTCCAGCTAAGAAGGACAAGACCTTTTTCTCGGAAACTATGACAGCTAGAAGGATGCGGTTTTCGGCGTTGGATTCAATGTAATAGTGAGCAGACGAGAAAAATCCGTTTTCGGGCGCGCTTCGCGCCTGTCATAGAGATGTTAATGCTAACTTTTTTAATTTTATAGTTAGGCATAGGGAACTTTTTTTTGTTCTTTAAAGAATAAAAAATAAGGAAGATTAGTGAAGACCGCATCAAAATCGGACAATTTTTAATCGAGCTATGATGAAAAAACACTTTTTTTAAATTTAGTTTACTTCGGCGCCATTTTGGATGATGTTGCATTTAAATAAAATTTATTATATGGACATATTTTAAAACTAGAAACATTGCTTTAATAAAAGAATATCAAAAGTTTTAATTCCAACCTCAGTTTTAGGTGTAAAATAGTCGTTAAACATAACAAAAACAAAAAAAAATATGGTTTTTCTAAGATACCATGAAAAGTAAGATAGGGAGCTATAGTTTTTATGGTTTGTACAGTTAGCCAACATAAAAAGCAACAAAATGAGTCCAATTTTAACAAATTCGCTTCACAATTTCAAAAGTTATTACTAATAAATCTCTTAAAATTGCCAAAAATGGAATATTTTTTATAGTTTACCACCTTATTGTTGATATTTAATGGAGCTGCAACGTCATCATACCTTGTGATCTTTATTGCAGCTTGTATAAGGATTCCAGAACGCCTAAAACACTTATTTTTGTTCATTGGTTGTGGAGAATTACGATTATTGTGATTTTCGTCAATCGTAGAATGCAGATTAGAGGTACCTTGCAAAAACCAAGTAAAATCCTTCATAAAACGTTAATAAAAAATTGATTTTGATGATAACTACTTCGTTTCTAGGGGTGAAGGACCAATAAATAGCAAATCATACAACTAGACTGTAAAGTGATATTTTGCTGCTGCGGAAATTTGTTTATTAACGACAATAAAACCAGCAAACTTTATTTCCGGAGCTATAAATTATCATTATTTATATTATTTACCTTTAGTTGCACATTTATTAAAAAGAGTCGATTTTTTGTATGAATAATTTAATTTAACTTAGTTTAAAGAAATTAAAACACAAGATTGATAAATAATCATTCATACTTTTACAAAATTAAGGTAAAATAATATGGGGACCTGCGGCTCAATTAGGTGGCCATTAAGGTCACCGGACTTGACCCCACTCGATTTTAAATAGCAAATCATACAACTAGACTGTAAAGTGATATTTCATTGCTGCGGAAATTTGGTAAAAAAATATTGTATAAATTAAATATGGGTGAACTGAACAGTAATCTACAAATAAGAATTTGCTTAAACTGGCACCCCTCTGCATAAAACAGGTAAATCACTTCATCTTGCGTCGCTTTATACAGGACTCTATAGGGAATACTTGCTCAATGCTATATATATATATATATATATATATTATATATATATATATATATATATATATATATATATATATATATATATATATATATATATATATATATATATATATATATATATATATATATATATATATATAATATATATATATATATATATATATTATATATATATATATATATATATATATATATATATATATATATATATATATATATATATATATATATATATATATATATATATATTATATATATATATATATATATATATATATATATATATATATATATATATATATATATATATATATATATAGTGTTTAAAATGAATAAATAACAAATATGGGGCAAATTCTCTCTTAATGAGATTTAAGATACTTTATTTAACAGTTATAAATACATCAAAAACATCTTTCCCACTATTTCTAATAATTTTACCAAGGCGTCTCTAACTAAAGTTAAGAATAGGGTAGAGATATTAGTATTTTATTTGTTATTTCATTGCTTATAAATAATACTTTGTTTTTCAGATCACAGAGTGTAATTCACAAGTTATGAGAGGAGAACCGCTTTACATTCAATCATCGCCTGCCTGAGTTCATAAGGAGTAAAAGCTACTTGTGCTTTGTAGGGGTTCGCTTGCCTAGGAGTTAAATGCAAGTTGTGTGTTTTTCTCTCTGCAGTTCAATTCTTGACCAGTATCCATTGGTGGAATTTTCTAGTCTTTATTTGTTGAATTGTTTTTTTAATACAAATTTTATTTGTTAAATTTATTATTTTTTTATAGGTCCTTCATAAAAGGCTCCTTCTTAAGCAACACTTATTAAATTTTAGGCAGAATACTTCTTATATTTGAGTAAATAAATGTTTTAGGGCCTTTCTGCCCATCAGGGTATTTGCCCAGCGAGAAAAACATCAGATGTGTTGCATCTACTATGCTCTTTATATTAATTTGCTCCAACTACTTCGGGTACCAGGTTGAGGGGAATGAGCAGGCTGACCAGCTGGGTTTTAGCTTGATTCCTTCCTCTCAAGAACCCAAAGTAGGTTTGGCACGCTGTGTTGTTAAAATAGCTCTTAAAGACTCTATGTGTAGAGAAATTAGTAATCTCTTGGTACATTCTGCAGGAATGAGACAGTCCAAGCTGCTTATGAAAGGACCGCCACAAAAGCTCACCAGGTCACTCTTGATCCTGAACAGGAGTACCTTTTATTCAATAACTAGTATTCTTATTAGTCATTATCGGTTGAACCGGCATTTACACCTGATAGGAATACCAGCTAGTCCTCTATGCAGGTTGTGGAAGAAGATGAAACTCCTGCTCATATCCTAGGTACTTGTCCAGCTTTGACATTGCTCTGATGGCAGACCTTTGGTCTAGCCAGTACAGTATTCCTTTAGGGTATCTCACAGAACTACCTTCAAGCTAGATAATAATTATATTTATAAGTCAGAAGACTTGTGGAAAGGGTAAAAGGATAGGAGCCTTCCTTTTATGTTTCTGGGTTAGCACTAAGGACCCAACTAAGTGGTCTACAATGGACCCACATACGAGGTCTAAGTACCTAGGAAATTATTTCCTCCGGAATTTAATTAAAAAAAAGTGGTCTACTCCCTTGGTTAAAAAGGTATTAATTAATTTGAGACAAATCTTAATTACAAATACTATTCATAAAAACAGTGAGCATAGCTTGGGCTGTGAACCCCGGTGCCAAATATGAGTATTTGCCACAGTCTAGCATACTTGCCAATTAGCTAGCCTGAAATGAAGCAAGACACTCAACATTCATTCAATCACTTGAGAGAAGAACCAGCTCTTCCCTCATTTTGAGGAGAAAGTAACATCATTAGGCCTGCAATGTTGCACAAAAACCAGTGGCTTGACTGAGAATTGAACCTTGGCTACTTAGAGGTATAAAAAGCCTGACGCTCTAATCAACTGACCCGTCAGTGATTCCTCTAATAGATGCTCTATCTATGAGCTTTTTTCATTCTCTCTTTACTATTTGTTCTACTCGGACCTCCTAACACATACTTATATGTATTTGTGGTCTAAGCAGTAAAATAATTAACAGAACTTTAAAAGTCCCAACCGGACTTTAAAGCCTGGTTAGGACTTTAACCATCCTAATCAGACTCCACTCAAACCATCTCAACTATTAACGAACCAATTTGTTCTCCAAAGTCTTACACTGGCAGCATGAAACAGAATTACAGCCCTGTACAAGTGATACCAGCTTCTCCAAGTTTTTTTTGCAGATCTTAGTACATTAAAAGTCAGGTAATAACTGCAAAAATATTCACCAACAAGAAAAAGGAAATAAATAACTAAGAATAGAAAGCGTAAATAGAACAAAATTTCACATTTTTATTTTTGTCACAAAAAAAGTCAAACAAAATTTACTGTACATTATTTGTTAAGTTTATTTTTATTATTAATGGAATGACCTTCAAGTAAAATACTTCCATTATAAAAAAAAAACAATAATAAATGCTCCCAACAAATGTTTAGGAAAATATAAAAATCAGTTCCGTACTAAATAGTTGTGCTGAAGTAACGATTCCAATTTGTACGGTATTTGGCTATAAAATAAACAAAGAGCTATTTTATAGCTTTAACAAATTTTGTTTTAATTTAAATAATAAATTAATTATAATAAATAAATTCCCAATAATAATAAAATTTGTGAGTTTTTGTTTAAATAAATTTGATCCATAATTTGTTTTATTTAGTAAAATGAAGAAATTATCACGAGTTATGACTAAAAGAAAATTAAATAATTCTTTACTTTCATAATTTATTTTAATAATGTATAAATTAAATGCTGTTGCAAGCTTTAGGAATATAACTACAAAGAAAATTAGTTCTCAATCAATGTCTTTAATTGTGGTCCTGTAAGATAATAAATGAGGGGTTAAAATTAGGCGATCTCAAAATTAGACAAGAAGTATCGTAAGATTTTTGAAAAAGTTGGATCCCATTTTCAGGAAAAGCCTAATTGATGATTACTTTACCTTAGTTCAGGGTTATGTAAAGTTTGGTTCTTGGACTCCTAGCGGTCAGTGAAAAGATTTTTGGGGGACATCAGTGTTGGTGAGCAGCAAAGATAAAAGTCCGGAGACAGCAGTTACAGTTTTGTCTAGAGGTTTGTAACTGACTGATTTGAAAGCTACAAGCCTCTAGACAAGACTGTAACCGCTGTCTCCTAACTCTTTTCTTCGCTGCTCGCTGGCACTGTGATGATCTGTTAAGATTGAAAGCTGGCTATGTCAAATATATATCATTAGTAGAGAGACTTTGTTTTTTTCAATACCCAGACTCTGTTAAATTTACAAATATAGGCTGTTTATTTAATTTTTCAAATAGTTCTCGTGATTTATATCATTGGAAACCAGTGTTAACACTAAACAGTACATAAATTATAATCTTCCTTTTTATTGAATTTGATGGTTTCAATCATCAAGATGAAGTCTAAAGATAAAATATAACCAATTTCTTAAGCTTTCTCCTGATGTAAGTTATTGAGCTGCTTTTCTATCCCAATTCAAAACATTAAACTCCGGAAGGTTAATGATGAGTATAAGTTAAAGGTTAATTGGGGGAGGGGGTACAAGAAAGATAGAGGCCCGCCAATTACTATCTGAAATAAGGGTCCGAAAATTACTATCTGAAATGGGAGTCCACCAATTACTATCTAAAATGGGAGTCCACCAATTACTATCTGAAATGGGGATCCACCAATTACTATCTGAAATGGGGGTCCACCAATTACTATCTGAAATGGGGGTCCACCAATTACTATCTGAAATGGGGGTCCACCAATTACTACCTGAAATGGGGGTCCACCAATTACTACCTGAAATGGGGGTCCACCAATAACTATCTGAAATGGAGGTCCCTGGGCCTCAGATGTTTAGGCAACCCTGTTATTTTGTTCTTTTTCCAAACAAGAGAAGTTCTTGATAGACAAAATTTAAAAATTTGAATTGTCAATCAACAAGAAATTTATTTGACAATCATTTGATTCATTCTGTCAAACTCTGATAATTACTTCTCTCCCCATTAAAAATAACAATATTTACATCCAAGGGTGGTGATTTAGAATAAGTCAAGTTTGAGTTTGATTTTATTCCGTCTTAAACAAGTGTTTCGAAGCTTCAACCAAACTTGATAATTATTCTAAAATACAGCCCTAAATGACATTTTCTTAATAAGTGAGTTCTTAAATTAATTTTTTTAAATCAAAATTAATCAAAGAATTTTTTAATTCTTTTATTAACAATAATTATTATAAAAATTCAACTTACAAAGAAAAAAAAATACAAGAAAAACACCAAAAATATTTTTATAAATAAATATTTAAAAAATCATTTATAAACAAAAAATAATATAATTTCAATAAGTAAAAAAAAACAGGAAATATTATTAATTGGAATAAATATTTTTAAAAACGACCCTTTAAAAAAATTAAAAAAGATGTGGTATAAGAGCATTAAGTTTAAGTGATACTTAAGTGTCAAAAACAAACACTTGTTTTTGACACTTAAGTCCAGCTCAAACTTATGTTCTAGATTACATGCTATGAATAATAATAAAAGTTTCACAGTAGCGCCCAAAGAGCAATAATAATTTTTGAAACAATGCCTAAAACTTAATTATCATTTAAAATTTTAAGTAAAATGTTTTATGAGTGGTTTTCTTTTTATACATTTCATAATATTTCATAAATTTTTTGAGAAAATAATTCATTTGAACTTGTTCTCTCGTGATTACAGTTAATATACAGACATCAATTTTATTATAACTCATTTTAAAAGTTTTTTTTTCCATTTTGAAAAAATGAAGCAAAATAAATATTAAAATGTTAGCTGCTTCCATCCAACAATGGAGGCTATCCTCTGTTTCGAATAGTTAGTTTTAATATGTACCTGAAAATTGTAGTTCAAACATAGTCTGTTGAGCTGTATCCCTCTTATCAAAATCTATATTGATATTTTTTATTTTATCTATATCCCCCCACTATCAACATTAAAAATACTCTTTGATGTATACACTCCATCAAAGACTTTAAACTTTTTTTCATTGGTCGATTTGAAAATTAAAATGCATAAAGTATTTGATGAACATAGTTATAATTTTTTCAAAGCTCTAATAATATTTTTCATTTGATTGTACAACGTATAGTATATGTATAGTATAACTATAGATAGTAAGTTTTTTCATAATTGAATACCACAATTACAACAAAAAAATTCTATATTTAAACTGAATTAAATGAGAGTAGACTGAAAAAAAAATATTATAATTTTGAAATGATGAGTTTATAAAGTAGAGAATCGGGGCGAGTTTAAGCTCAAAGTCTTGACAAGAGTTTGAAGCTCAATTTTTTTAGAGAGCGAGTTCCTCGCTCCAAAATCTTTTTTCGACAACATTTTGAGCTACAAACTCTTAGGTCGATGATATTTTGAGCTCCAAATGTTGACAAGAATTTAAGCTCAACTAATTAACAAAAGATTCAGCTCAAAATCTTGACAAAGGTTTGAGGGTTTGTGCTCAAGATGTTGACATGAAGTTAGAAGTCAGTCTGTTACGCGAGTCTTATACTTTGGATTATCTGGAATATAGCTGAAACAGAAAACAAGGAGCAATCAGTAAGAAATGTAATAACAAAGCAAGCTAGGCTAAAGAGCAGCACTGTTAGTTGATAACAATGATAAGAGAAAGGCGATGATTCTTAAAGACTTGCAAAGAAGTTGATTTAATCTCATTTTAATAAAAACATGAAAAAACTTGGTGAAAACCACACAAGAAGTCTCATGAACACCTGAAACGGGATAATTTAGGTGGAATCCAGGTATCTGATTTTTTTAGTTAACACAATACTTTTCCTATATACCTACAGTATAAATGGGGAAAAGTAAAAATATAATAATTAAAACTAAACTAAATTAAAACATTCATAGCAATAAAAATTGGCTAAAACTAAACTTGACATTGAAAAAAGAATGATATCCCTGACCTTCAGACAATACAAAAAAAACAGTTTGTCAGCTCTTCTACTTTAAATTAAAAACAAACAACTCCAACCTCAGTGTCAATGACAAACTAAATTGTTTATTTTATAGGGTTATTATGAGATGGCCTTATCATAACTATAAACAAAATTATTCTGTAATTAAGCTTTTTAGCTCAAAATCCTGCATCAGTAGAATTTAAACAAACATCATTATTCTGGCATCACAGTAGAAACAGGTGATTATTGTACTTTTACAGTTTCTTACTATTCTTTCTTTGCAGTTATTGTAAAACTTCTGAATGAAACTTGGTACATAAAAATCAACTTTATGAATGCCCAGAACTCTAGTTTTTACATCATTAACTCGAAATAATGACTCAACAAAAAATTGATAACAATCACAAACCTTGATAATAATCTGATCTGGCTGAAAAATAATACACATATACTACTTTATTTGCGATTTAAAGTCCGTAGCAGCACCACTGTACTAGACATTGTAGCGAGCCATTTGGTTAACACTTATATTATATTAGTTGTTTCAGCTAGCAGTGAGATAGGGATATAGTTATAAGATTCCAGTCCCCCCACCTCGTCAACTACAAGCTCTTTCTATTCTACCCCTTCACATTTTACAGTTCTTCCCTTATTCTACCTCGCAAAGCGACTTGTCTTTTATTTATCATCTTAATTGATTAATATATTCATACTAATCAATTGATCATCGTGTTAGTCTAGTTCTCCGATTTTTGTGTCTTAATGTATTTTTTGTATCTTTATGTGTATAGTTAATAAATTAAAAGTATTTAATTGTATAGAACTGAAATCAATTGTTGTCTTCTCTCTGTAATGATTGTATTTTATTTTAAATTACTTGCTTCATATTACATTATGGTTCGATTTCTAATGACTTCTATCTTCTGTGTCTATTATTTTACTTTGAATCAATGAATGAAGAGACAACTTGATGTCTGATGACTTTTATATTTTATTTTTTACTTTGATTCAGTAAAAGAAATGTCACACTCACGTAATTGTGTCTTCATTTTTGTTGTTGTATATGAGTTTCTCAGTTATTATCTGCATAAGAAAGTTTAAATGCAAATTTATTTTTTCTCCTTGGTTAGGCTTTTGAATTGTGTTATTTCTTTTTTATATGTTTTAAACGAAAAAATCTTCTTTTTGCGGCAATTATAAAACTACATAATTAATGAATAATAGCAAAATCAAAATATTTTGGAAAAAGTAAGTGTAGGCTGTTAAGTATTTGCAAAACACTAATTTGTTGTTTGATTGACGGTGATATTGATATTATTATGATATGAAACATCGTATAGAGACGAGCCCCTCTCGATTATTGGTTGCTGGAGACTCGGGAATAATACTCCCCACCTCTCTCACTAGCTATACTCAAATACCTACCAAAACAGTATACATACTAGAAGTGTTAACCAAATGGCTCGCTGTAACGTCTAGTCACCACTGTCGCTGATAAGAAATTGACAATGAAAGGGCGATCATTGTTAAAGCCCTTATAGGGGTTTTTTGGTTTTTCTTATTTGTGACGATAATTTCTATAAATTTTTTCTCAATGTGCTTTAAGTTAAATTAATTTTAGGGCGTATGAACTTAGTAGAATCACTATCTCCCCAATAGGAGAAACCACAGTTAAAAAGCTGAATTGCGTAGAATTAATAATTATATGTACCTTAAAAATATTTTATTTATTTAGCAATAAATGGTTATATGATATGAACCACAAATTAACAAACAATAAAAAAATAAAAGAAAAATTTTATTGGCTCCCATACTAATTCTATGATAAAAAAATGTTTGATCACCCTTTCTTTTTTCTGCTATTGGTATTGCCAACCTTACAACTATCTCTTTGAATCGCAAATATGTTTAAATCAGTTTATGCAATTAATTGGTACTATTAGCAATAGTTCCGATTTTATCGTTTGACACATACAAGTCTATATAACAGGACAATAACTGTGAGGTCGCAGAGACGACTAAAGGCCTCTTGTTTCACTATTTTAAAAGGAAAAACAGAGTTGCTTTTGTTTATTTTTTTCAGAGGTATTTATTCCTACGGTAGCATAAAAGATTGCAGAGCAAATAAGTCCTGACAGAATTTTCACCCCATTGATAATGTAATTTCTTAACAACTCCACTACATCAATATAAATGAAGAATTTAGCTTAGTCATATTTCTTAAGAAATTAAGTCTTGCTTATAACCACCTATCTCTCATCCTCAAAAATATAGATTTAGACGTATAACATAAGTCTAAATTTATAACAGTCAGTAAGATCTAATATGTTAATTTTTCCCTGCATCATTTTGACAGATTAGAATAAAAAATAAGACGCAATAATGTTCATTAGATATTTATATAGATCAGATAATGTTGACAACAAACAGCTGAGTAAACAATAATCACAACCATATTAATCAAGTCAGTCATAGAATCATTGTGTTTACCAAATAGTCAATAAAATAATTACTGCACACTTGAATCTTAGCTTAATAATTTTTTACTACACTCAGAGATTTTTAATAAATAACCAAGCTGCTAAAATTAATACAAGGTTACTTTTATTTTATAAATACATAATTATTTGAATTTTGTTTCAACTTTTTACTTGTATTGTTAATTTGAGATAAATATTAAAAACTTGAATATTGTGACAGCTTCTACTTTACTTTGAATTTCTGATGATGTGTACCATCACAAGAAATATACTAAATAAACAGTTATTAAAAAATTTGCAGTATAAAAGCCTATCTCGTAAAATCTATAAGTATGGTGTTTTACAAAATTCAAGAGCATATTCTAGAAAAATAATACGTGCGACAAGATAAAATTTCAGTTTGATGCTTGACTATTTTTGCTAATAGTTAGGATTACATATTGTGATTCTGTTCTACATCGGAGCCAATTTAGAAATGTCTTAAATCTTTATGTATTGGATGTGAGAATAGCACATGTAAATGAAAAAAGTGTTCTCAGCATTTATGGGGTCGGTTTTAATATCAAGTTCCATTCAGATATAGAAAAGTGTTTGAAAAATAATTACCACATGCCAAAGAAAAGAATAAAAACACAAATATCATACACACTCAAACACACACTCATATATAAATCTAATTTGAATATACATTTTAGAAATTATAAAAAATTGACAAGACCAAAACTCAAAAGGACCAACAAGCACCTCTATGGTCAAGTTCATGTAAGCATTAGCATTTTTGGGCTGATCTTTACCATCACAAACAAGGTTACTACATTGTTCAAATAAATGATAGTCAACATTAGATTTAATTTCTAAGCCTAATGATTGCTACTATCATCTATGGAAGTGCCCACAATGTGTGGGATGGCTAAAGACAGGTTGATTTATTTTTCCCACTCCAAATTAATTTAGTCTGAAAGAAACTGAAAATAGTTTAGTAAATACCTGAGCCGCAGACTACGAAAACAAAGAGAGCGAGGAGCCAGGGTCCTACAGGGTATTTTTCTTCAGCAAGTTTCTGAAATTAATAGAAAAATACATCAACAAAATAATAGGAACTGTTATTAGATTTAGAGTCGGGCTGGCATAACTGTATTCTGAGAAAAATGTGAGAGATGAAACGAAAACAACAAAGTGACTGACTGAGAGCATGCAGTGTTGTCACTTTCAATATAAATGAGGTTTGTTAAACTTTAAAAAAAAGTAACAACTATACAACACCATTATGGGTTTAAAGTATAGATAAATAGGACAATAAACGAAGAAACGGCTTTCAAAAACTAGTGCGAGTTTAGAAAGATTGAATTTATAAAGAATCAAGTTCTCTTAATATCTTACAAACAGCTGAAACTCTGTAATGGACAGAAGAATGTCAAATGTCATAATATTTTGTAAACAAACCCTCTGTTGTTTTATTGCACCGGAAAAATATAAAAAAATAGGTATTTGTTATGGTTTTAAACAAATTTTTATCATAAAAAGTAACCTAAATCAACGACAGGCAACATGTCATTAGGTAAAACCTCCTCTACAATTACAATAGTTGCTAAAAGTACCCCTACAATAGTGTCCAAATTGTTTTTTCTTTCGACATTTTCAGTCATAGCAAAAGCCCGAAGTCATTTGTTAATTCTATTCCACTATAGTTCAAAATAATATCGTGTTAAGCAAAAATATTTGGTTTCATCTGCAATGCAGAGTTTTCTAAACTTCATTAATATTATAAAATTTATTCTTTAAAAGAAAACAGATTTTTTTGAAAGTTTTAATTTTTTTTTAAATTTACCACAAATTTAAAATAAAATCTTTGATAATGCAATTAAATTTAGGAGATTAATTTATTTTTAGTTGATTAATTATTAAAAAGAAAACATAAAAAATATTCATATCTATATTTTGACCAAGTAGCACTGATTATGAAAGAGGGTATTCCAGAAATTTCTCAGATTTTTCCACTATTAAGACTGGCTACACTTCTACTTTCACTATATTTGAATAAGCATTTTTCCAAGAAAATATTTTAAAACCTTGTTTATTTATTTATTTATTAATACAATAACGGGCAAAATTACCCTTTTTATATATATATGAACTAAAAAAGTTTACTGTGGTTTAAGTTTAAATTGTATCTTTACATGGTTTTTTCCTTTATCACTCTTATTTTTGTACGGTTAAATAAAGGTTATTTGCGAAAGCAGCCTTTAAATTTATAAAAAAATTATTAAATGAAGTCTTGACAATTTACACAAATTGATTGTAACAAATATGTTTGTGTGAGTAAACAGTATGAAACCACAACTTATAGTTTTACTGTAAAGTCTTAACAGTTATGAGCAAAGTTTTATAAATAGAACAAGTTGTGGAGCTCAGCTGAAAAGTGTACCCCATATTACTGTTAGTACCTCAAATACTCACTAGTAAGCGCTACTTTCGTTTACGCTTACCTTTTTCTATTTAAATACATTACAGATATTATGTTTTTAAGCTATTATTTACTTTTTTTAATTTTGTAGATCGACTTATCGCTAATAAACTATTCTTTGTACTTGGACTTGATTTCTTTTGACATGTAATAGTTTTAATATGATTCTATTTGTATTAATTTTGTTAATATTATAAGAAAATAGACAAAAACGTATGTCAATAGTTAGCTTGAAAAGTAAGAAATATTAATCGTTTTTGGTACAAATACATTTAAAGTTTTATAAATAACTACAATATTTGTATTAAATTAATTACTTTAGAGCTTAGTATTTAAACAATCGCTAAATACGTCAATATTTAGGGTGGAACATTTCACATACAGCAACATTTAATTTTTATAAACATGGTCTTATATTTTCAAAAAGTAGTGTCTACCCTGTGCAATTTGACTCGCGAAAGTTAAAATTTATAATAAATATTTTGGTAACTATTCCCAAATATGGTATTTTTGTCACCACTTTTTTTTTGTCAACATCTGTTTCAGAGGTCCCAAACCACGAAAAAGTACGATTTGTAAAACTGTAAATGCATATATATATAATTATATATATTATATATATATATATATATATATATATATATATATGTGTGTGTGTGTGTGTATTTTTATTTTATGTATTTCTAGCGCGTTTTTGTAAACATGCTATCTGTCGAATGGATGAATATTATTCTGTCTAACTTGGTAAAAAATTAACCTTGGGAAAGGATACGATCCCCATGGTACAATTTTGTTAACGATTTTCAATATCGTAAAAATGATTGGTCAAAAATTTGGGACGCTGAATTGAATGAACCCAGTCCGAAGTCAATACGACCACTCTAAGTGACCAAAAAGTTAAAAAACCATGGAAAATAACAGAAAACCAAAATAACGGTTAGTAAACAATAATTTTCGAGTAGGTTGTCGTTTTCAATGTTTTTTGTGGTGCTGAATCTAATAAAACTGATCTGGAATCGATAAACTACTTAAACCAAGGGTTCTTAGGGTTGAAGTTTGGTACCGGCACTAATTTTTTATCGTCTTATTTATAGTATTTAAGTTTCTAACTTCTTATTAAATCTAGCATAGAGGTCCGCGCCGAATTTTCTAAGAAATTCAGACGAAAAGAAAACTTTATTGCTTATCAGTCCAATTTTTGCTAAAGTTTTCGGTTTATATTAATTAACCTGAGTAGTAGCGTCACGACTTGTTATTGAATTGTTTTGAAATAAATAATATATGAACAAAAAAATATGAACTGAACTTCAAATGAATGTAAACAAAGTTGTGCTGAGTACTGTATAATCTATGGTATAAATATGCGCATATTCTTTGAGCAATTGAAAAAAAATAATAATCAGTCGTGCTGTTACTGCTCAGGTAATTAAATATATATCGAAAACTAAAGCTAGATAAAAAAATAGAAATAATAAAAAAACGTGGGTAAATTAAGAGTTTTCTGAGCAATGAATTTAAAAAAATATCAAAAAATCAATGATAACTTATAAAACAAACTTATAAAAAAACTTAAATAACAAGAAGGAGTAATAATGTTCATAATAAATGAAAATCAGGCTCATAAAGTTTAATTAAAGTCTTAAAGGCACTTAAATATTCTTAAACAAGCACGAAACCAGGACTAATCAAATGTAAAATGATAGGAAATCGGCTGATAACTGCTTCATAAAAGATCGTCATGCCCCTGGCGGATTTTTTTAGCACTACACGATTTCGGGGTTTTAGCGCGGTATACGAGCTCCACAACTTGTTCTATTTATAAAACTTTGGTTATGAGACTAATCTATGCTTTCGATAGAGAAACTACACCAGTAACAAGCTTTGAGTTGGTGTTTAAGTTATTTATTAATGTAAGCGGGTAAAGCCCAACATATTGAGTCCCTACTAGTATCAGCCTATAGCAGCAACTTTAATTATATGTCACAATAATTTCAAATAAATTTGGATTCTGTTACGTATTTATTTTTGAAGCCAGAGCTGCATGTGTTTAGCCCTTGTATTGTGATTATAATACTAAAGTATATTTTGGAAGCTAATAGTTTTTATGTCAAAGATATGCAGGACTACTTAACATCGCCTGGAAGATACATTTTTTATTTTATCAGTAGGATAAACAAATCAATTCAAGAAAGCAGGGACTCGTTTGATAGTCACATATGGTCTCTTATAATAGGAACGGAGTATAATTATTAGACCATAAAAATTGTAAAATATAAAGAAAAAGTGAAATTGCTTTAATTATTATAAAGTGAAGACGAATTGATTAAATTTGTTACTTACAGTAGACTTGGGTACGTTTCCACGCTGGGTTACATTTTTACTTGCTTTTTCATTGGCGAAACGCATTCTTTGTTTGGGAGCCATTGTTATAAATTGATTGTTAAACTAGTAATGAGAATATTTTACGAAAAATTAATCTAAAAAACTATTACAGATTCCTGTCCGATATGTGGAGCAGTAAAAAAGAAAATAAACACTTTTTGCCAGCTCGGCCTTTTTGACGTTTTAACAAAAACGATACAGGTTAACCAACTGCGCAATTGTAAAAATCTAGAAAAGATCTTTCTAGAGATTTTTGATTTTTAAATGATGCACAGCCACTCGATTGGTGAAACCCCTTTAAATTTTGAAATAAATCTAGATTTGTTTTTGGTAAAAGGGTTCTAAAATAATATAGGAAAAGAAGGCAATGGTAGTTTTTTTATTAGATGAAACTATTGTTTGTGGAACCACTTATAAACTGTAGGATTTCTTAAGAAAAGATTAGATTATATGAGTTGTTGAAGACAACAACTTTTGAAGACAACAAGACGATTAAGAAATCGTCTGATGAAAAAAGAAATGTCCGACATATCTATAATACAGGAAAGGAAAAATAAAAGAAGTGTAAAAAATAAGAAGAATTTGACTTATATTTATTTCCCCCACCCGGCCAACTTTTATTATCGTAAATTGCTTGATTTCCTTCAAATTTTGTAAAACAAGGACGTTAAAGAATTAATATTTCATTCTAGAGTGTAGTATTTTTGATAATTGTTATCATTATAATCTGATGGGAAATTTCGATTGTTTTTACATAACGTTTTAATCTAGTGTAATGTGATAGCAAGGGTTGGATAGTGTTTTTCAGACCCATTTACTCGGTTTAGAGTGAAATTTGAAGTTTGAAGATGGTTCTGTTTAGTAAATTACAAAGTATTGATACATCTTGTCATGAATATTTTCATCCTTATGATCCGAGTTGTTCTAATATGTCAATTTGGTTGACTAAAGATGCTCTCTTAGAATCCTTTAGGATATATGTGGTTGCCTATAGTGTAAGTATTTGGGATTTTATAATTTTTTGGTGTAGAAAACTGGTGTTTGACTCCTTGTGTCACTTTTACAATTGTGAAAATAATTGTATTGTTTTTACATTGTGTAATAGTCCTAAAGGAAGTTTCATATTTGCTAGTCGATGTTTAGTGTATAGTATAATCTTTTCAAAAATCACTTGCGTGTTAAAAAAACTCCCTGCCAAATCTTTAAAAAAGTTGTAAAAATATATTTTCTGTCCCTCCAAGTCATGTCTGTTTTGGTTGGAGACTGTCATTGGAGTTTTAAAGTGAAGTTCATAGGTTGGCAGTATTGAAGGGGCTTATTTAAATTGAAAGGCAGCTTTTTTCATTAAAATCTTAGCGGCATGCCAGCAACGTTTACAAGTTTTATACTTCTGCTATTTTATGAGGTATTATACAATTTATTGGTTTTCATGGAGATAAATGATTTACACCACAGTATGATTTACATAACAGATTTTAGCAGTTGTAATAATTGGAGCAGTTTTACCTTCATAGATCCTGAACAACGAATGAAATGATAAGGGTATATTCAGGAACTACACCCATATCCTTGCCAACTCTACCTCTAAGGTAAATATAGCTTTATTATTGATGCAATCTGCGAGCATGTCGACAAGTTGAAGAAGCTGATGATTGCCTCTCAATTTAAATAAGTCCCTTTAGTATTGCCAACCTTGCATCTTCACTTTTAAAACGCCAATGACTGTCTCCAACTAAAACGGATGTGACTTAGAGAGACTTTGAATTTGATTTCCCTACCTTTTTGAACCAAAGACTTGGCGGGGAGTATTTTACCATGCAAGTGGTTTTTGGTAAGATATAATTACTCAAAATAAACCCTCATAATTTGTATGGTTTAATAATGTCCAATAACAATTTCTTTTGTAATCTTTGATGTTTCTTATTCCTACCAACATAAATGTGGCAGGTCTATAAATTTTAAATTCAATGAAGAATCTGACCACTTTTTTACTCATTTTACGTAAAACAGAAAAGTAAATGCTTTCATTTACCAATGAATCTTGCTTAGTAATTACTTTATTTATGGACGTTATCTTATATCTAAATTAATAACAGAAAGCTTATAAACTGTTAAGCTAATAAAATGTTTGCAGATATTGGTATAATAGTTTGATGACATACTGGCAGACCCCCTTAAAGGCTTTCCTTGGGGTATAGAGACCACACTTAGTGTTTCCCTGGTGCAAAGCTGTATTCAGCACTTAAAACTGTAGTTATTTAGATATGCGAAGGAGGTTAGGTATCAAGAGTTGCAGGCAACTATGATCTAAAAAATAAAAAACAACGATCCCAATTTCCTAAGAAAATATGCTGAAATGAATAAACAAGAAATGTTATTACAGTTTTTACATATTTTGAGATATTAGATATACAAAAATAAAAAAATGTATTAGCTAATGTTTAAGTATTGGGTATTTGGTTACATTTATAACTAGTTAATTGGTTCACTATCATTACCTCCATGTGATAATTATTATTTTTAATCAATAAATTTTATTATGGCTATTTAAATTACTTATAATGACTCATATTAAATGTCTGGACTAATTAATATTGAGTTTATTAACAACATTAAACTTGTCACAATAGGTTAGGTTATTACCAATGCCTCTATTTAATATAATATATTAATATATAATATATATATATAATACATACCTTATTATTATATTATTTTATATATATTTATATTATTATATATATATATACTAATATATTATATATATAATATATATAATATATATATATATATATATATATTTGTTTGTGTGTGTGTGTGTGTGTATGAGGGCCAAAAGCCCCCCTTTTTTTCTGTCTTGGGTTTGTAAATCAAACTTGTTCTAACAATAGTTATTTGGGTGAGTCTAACTCTTCCTGATTTTCCTGGGGGTGTATATTCCCTTGTCTCCCATGTACTAAAACTTAAAGATTGCTTTGTAAAATGTTATAAAATAATTTATTTTGTCTTCCAGATAGGTTTGCTAGTGAGGCGAAAGTTACCAAGCAGTCGAGATGTTCAAAAAACAATTCTCGGCATCATCCAGTCCACGGCTTTCCTTACAACCAATGCCACGGTCTTCTCTATGTTTGTTTGTTTCCTTAGGTAAATATTACTTTATTATAACTATTTAATAGATCTAAATAACAATAATAGCTAATCATATTTTTTTTAATTTTAAATGAAGCTCGTTTAAAACGCTATTACAAGTACTGCATTTTAACGGGACCTGTCTTCTTTCCCCTTCCTTTTTACCGACTACAGATCCACCCAAGTGCAACCAACCGGTGGATTCTCAGTTGTATTAACAGATAAGTCACTTGTAGATTTTTCTAATAACATGGAGAAGTGCCAAGTAGTGACAGAAAATAGGAAACAACAACCAATACACGATGGACTTCTTCTGAGAGGTACAAAGACCCCTTTTTTCCACCTGTATGAGGGGCTGATAGAAACTAACTAAAGTTTAGGAGGGAATGGAAGTTGTCGCAGGGGAATGGAAGTTGTCAAAGGGGATTGTTAGTTTAGTTGTCAAAGGGAAATTGAAGTTGTCATAGGGAAATGGAAGTTGTCAAAGGGGATTGTTAGTTGTCAAAGGGGAATTGAAGTTTTCAAAGAGGAATAGAAGTTGTTGGAGAGGAATTTCAACAATTTTTCACTTTTGTTGAAAGTGTAAACATGCTTTGTTTGCAGGAGAATATTTGGGGATTTTAATTTCCTGTCAGTGGCTTTCTTACCCTGTGTGCTAGCTAGCTATGTTGCTATCAATGTAGAGAGACCTTCCAGGAGAAACTTATTATGTCTTTATGTTACCAATGTTGTGAGTATATTTTTGATATGTTTAACTTTAGATTGTGTACCAGGGTGATGTTTTGTATGAGCTGGGCTGCTTAAATCAAACAACTACGCAGTAGAACATATAGATCTATATCCTCTTAAAATTCTTTGTACATAGTTATCTATTAACCAGTTATTTTGAAAGCATGGAAGTGGAAATACTTGTAGAGCAGTTCCTCTTTTCTTTTATTAAATGCTGTTCTTCTTATTTTTATTTTTAGGGTTTTCGAAGAATTTTTGAAGCCCATATACTTTTTGTAACATCTCAAAATCTGCAATAGCTAGCAATTTAAAATTTGGTACTGAAATGCAACTATTTAACTCAACAGGGCCATAAAAACTCCCAACAAAGTATATTTTGTATCTAAGAAACCCTGATAATTATTTGCTAAGCAAACACTTTTAAGGATTTTTTAAAAATATTCAGTTAATTTGCAAAAAATGAACCCATCAATGTTATCTATTTGTCTGGCTTGACCATATGTTTGCCACTCTATTGACCATGTCTGTTATTTACAGGCCTCGGAAACACTATTCAGGATGGCAGTGGCCAGGAAACTAGTCAAACCACTTATATATGGTGATGTTATTATATTCTCATTATCTATAGCTCAACTGCTGTATTTTTTTAGAGGAGATCATATTTCTTCAGACCCTATCTATGGGTTTCTCAGGTAACAAATTTCTCATTATTACATGATTATAAGCATTGCTTGTGGATTTCATTTTTATAATAAAGGAATACAGTCTTTTCATAGTAAACATTTAATTTTACATTTCCTGTTGTGAAATTAAAGTTAAAAAAATCTTAAATGATTAAAAATGTTTGAAAAGTTCAGATAGAGAAAATATTATGGATTCGCCTCTTATATCACCATTAAATAATGAAACAATAAAAGTTTCTCCACGAAACAAAACTTTTTTGGCAAATAGCCTTCAACCTAACTAGAGGCCATCATCAGTGCCAACCCTAACAAACAAGTTCAATGGAACAAAAAAACAGAAAAAAATCACCTGTCTTATATTACTTTTTAATACTCTGCTCCTGTTTTAGATTCCTGGTTGGACCCTGTGAGGAGAGAGGGTACGAGAGACGGGAAGCTCAGCCCGAGACAGAGTCACTCAGGTACACTGGCAAAAATATTCTACTTAAAACTTACTGTAATATACGGAGTAAGGTACAAGGATTACTGTCTAGTATACCTCCCCACCCTACATGTCCTCACCCTGCTACCTGTCTACAGTATATAACCAGGGTAAGCAATGACATTTTGAATTGTTTTTTACCTAATATGTTATTTTACAGATTAATGTAGTTCAGGAACCAAGTATGTTATTTAATAACATCACTTGATATTGAGTAAGACTTATCCCTATGTTATTAACAAGGTATTCAATAACATCACTTAAGATTGAGTGAGAATCATTTCTATGTTATTAACATAGATGTAAGTTATTAAAGATTTTGAGGAAGAATAGGTCCAAAATAATAAAAAAAAAACTAATTTTGCCGAGCTTTCGATATAATTTTATCTTTTTCAAGGCTTAACATAATAAATAATAACAAAAATTTATTTAAATAACAAAAAATAATTTAAAATAGAGGTCCCTAGTTTTTTGTCATATAGATTTAAGTCTTATTTAATCTCAATGTAATAGCTAATATATTCTCTAAGCCTATAGATTGCAGAGATGCTTGACCTATTCTGCAGGCCAGAATAATCTTTACAACAGATTTGGTGCATCTGATAGTGCGAGACCAAAACTCTGTGCTATACCTCCTGGACTTCTAGTTGTCTGCTAAAAGAATTTCAAATTATTTATTGTTATTTTATTATTTGTATAATTTTGTGTGTGGTAGGATGGTGCTCGGATGTTCTTGCTAGGGTATGGAATTCAGCTTTGTCTGAAATTGGTTGTTCAGCAGAGAAGGATAATGAGAAATCCATCTAAGCTAACCCAAATACTGTTCAGCATGGACACCATGAGATTAGGAGCTGTTTTCTCTTCATTTAATGTTATATTTAAGGTAAACTCTTTGAAAGTAATGGGTACAGGGACCTTGAACTTTGCATATCCTCAGACATTAAAAACATGTTTATCTCCAGACAGTGTATAATGTAAAGTTTATTGACTAGTTTTTAGGAAGTAAAGAAGCATTTTCACTTCCAAGGGAGAAAAAGTTACTTTTTCTCCCTTGGGAATAAAAAAATGTCTCCTATTATTAGGTTATTAGAGCCAATTATATTTTTAGAGGAGTGGTATTTTCTAAATTTATACAGGTGACCAAAATTTTGTTGTAATTTTCCCTAGGGTGGCACCCCTAAAATTTATTAGGGGGACAATTTTTTATTGGCTCAAAATCCGTTTCAGGTCAAAAGAAGTAGTTTGGAGCAATAAAAAAAGTTTTGATTTTTTTTTGGGGCAGCACCTCCAAAATTTGTTGGGGGGCCCGACCAAAAAATTAGAATAAAATACTGTTGTATAAACAAAATACGTTTTGTTTAACGTATTAAAATAAAATCAACGTCCAAAGATAAAACCTTGTATGCACATTGGGAGTAAAATGGTATTTTCCTCCTCGCAATAACCTTCCTCGGTTTCGTCTCAAGAGTTAATAGTCATAACTCCCTCGGCCTTTGCTTCGGGAGTTAAACACATTGGCATACGCCTTAGGGACCAACTGCTCAGGGAAATATCATTACATCATAACTATTACTTGTTAGTATGTTTTCACAATTTTGAAAGGATATTGGCAAGCCTGTTCTATAAGCTACATACCTATGCTAATTTATCCGATTAAAATTTTCATATTTTTAAAAGTTAAACAAAATATTGGCAACTTCAACAGTCTCTCTATCTAAGTCTTGGTCACCCTTATAAATTCAGAATCCACCGGTTAGTTGGACTTTAGTGGTTGGTTCTATGGTTGGTAAAAGAGGACGAGAAGAGAGGTGAAAAGGAAAAAGGGCGGGATTTGTAGTGTGTTAGGTGAGAAGGTTTTATTATTGTTGCCACCGTATATCCACCGTAATGGAGAATTGTGTAAAATTAGTTTGTGCAAGTAAGGTCCGAAGTTCCTGCCAATTTTGTAGAGGAGGAGTCAGGATGGAGCCCAGTAAATTATGTCCCGAGAGCTAACACCTCTGAAATTCTCAATTGAATTAAAAGACAGACATGAAATCCTCTGCATGATGTAATTCCACCCACTGGTGAGATAGAGTTGAATCCAAAGACCTGCCAAATATTTTATGTTGTGTATTCTTTTGTGTGTTTTTATATTTTATATGTTTATTTTTCCCGGGGAATAAAATATATTGTTTGCCCTAGGGAGTTATGTGTCTGTTAAGACATAAGACAGGAGTAGACGACCAGAGGTTTGCGTATCCAGCTGGTGCCTTAGCAGGTCTTTCATTTATCTTATTCAGAGACAACACCATAGCTCTGTACTTCATGTGGAAAACATTCAATGTGAGTCTTAGTTTAATTATATATTTTTGTTATATCATTTTATACTGTATATTATAAGTGTGTGTGATACATATAGTATATATATATATATATATATATAATAAGTAATAATAAATATATAATATATATATTAATATATATATATATATATATATATATATATATTATATATAATATATATATATATATGCCTCTAATGGGAAGGGGACACACCTCATAGTTTAATGCTCAGTTGGTGTTTTTCTTTAAAGGTTTTAGCGCATTACCTTTCAAAAATACAGGAAAAATGAGTTTTGAGTAGTACTTAATATTTGAATAACTGCTTAAGTAGTAAAGCATAAACCGGAACCTTAAGCAAGAGATGGATTTTTAAGCACAATTTTTTAAGGAAATTTGCCCGAAACGTGGCCATATCCCTAGAATTTTTTGTCTAGTTTTATAAACACTCAATTATATTATGTCACGGATAATAATCAATAATCAAATCCTCTATAATATATACTATGAAATATATATATATATATATTATATATATATATATATATAATATATATATATATATTTAATATAATATATATATAATTATATATATATATACATATATTCATTGGTACAGTACACGTTGTTTAAAGTATTTATAAAACTTAATGTAAATAATTTTATTAAAACAAAACAAAAAATACATGAGTATCAAGGTGTTGAATTGTCTTAGTGACAATAGTCTCTTAATATATTATGTATTTATGTTTGTAGGTTATATACAACAAAGGTATCAGTAAAGGTTATCTATGGAATGTTCCGTACAGTACAGAAATACTTTACTCTATCAGCACGGCAGTTTTATTTCATGCTGGTATCCTTGAGCCCGACGCACTTAGGCCTTCATATTGGAGATTCCTCAAAGCCATTTCGGGAAATAGGTAGGAGTTGCAACAATTTGTCTCACCATGGTGTTTAATATAAAAAATCACTATAATTAAAAACAATTAATATATAGTCAACCACTATAGTATATAGTAATATAATATAATATAGTAGTAAAATATATAATATAATATAGTATATATAATATATAGTATTAAAAAATTATAACTGACCGTTTCGGACTTTTACAGTCATCATCAGACTGTTTACAGGACTGGTATTTTGGTAGTAAGTAGGAGGAGGGAGCAGAGGAAGGATTGTGAGTGGTGTGGTTAGGGGTACTGGTTGGGGAAGGTTAGCTGTGTTGAACAGTCTAGGAAACAGGTGTTAACAGTGAAAAGGAACATAAATACTTAAAATATTTATAAACTAATAACTATTACAATAAATCTAAAAATAATGTGACTCAAAAGTTATTATGCTTACATTTCTAATTATACACAGCAG
>JACMZG010001914.1:3167368-3238138 GCA_018340805.1 Microvelia longipes | reverse complement strand
CTGTGACTCACTAGGTTACCACTTGATTAGTTTATTGCTAGGTTAAATACACTTGGTTATCATATTTTGCCTCTTGGTTATCCATCACTAGGTTACCTCACTTGGTTATTATTAAACTTAAAATAATACTATATATAGAAGGAGCACTACTGATGACAGGAAAAGTGGTTCACTGGTGGTCTTAAGTAATGCTGCCACCTAACAATATACAATTACTTATAAAAAGATGGGAATACTTCCGGTTGATGAATTATTATGCTCTATTATTAATTAATAATTAATTATTCATAAAATACTAATATAAATATCGGTGCATTACAATATTTAAAGCATTTTAAATTGTAGTTTAACGTTTTTAATAAAAATTATATTAAAAGTAGTTCTTGTCAACTAAATGTAGATTCTTGTATTGCGCCATCCTTTTGCTAGTTAAGACCGATTGTATTAAGTATGTAGCAAGGTTTTTATGTTATTTTATTCGTTACTTAAGATATTTTTTTAGTAGTGGATATTTATAACACATTTATAAAATAATGTTTTGTTCTTTAGGTGGCACCCCTACTTAAGACCACCAGTCAACCGGCTTTAGTGTTATCAGTAGAATTACATTGTGTTTACGGTCCTGTGCTCCTTCTATATTAGTATTATTCTAAGTTATTAAATTACCATTTGTTTATCACTTGGTTACCCCTTGTTATCACTAGTTTACCACTTGTATTGAAAATTTTTAATGGCAATTTCTCGTGATAAGGTCTCTTTCATTCCATTACTTTACTGTACTTATTCAGTTTTTAATTTTTTTTATTCTAAATACTTGCATTCTATGAAAATTGATTGTTTACAATGAACAAATATTATTAATTGCAAAGATGGGAGTTTTATTAAATAATTTTATTGCACTAAAATGTAAAAGACTTAGATGCTGCAAGTATTTTCAGATGTAATATGAACTATATGATAGTTATTAGATCCATAGATATATAATACTAGAGGAGGCAGACACTATCTTAATTCATTGAGAGGCTTGTTTCGGGGCTCTCAGGGGCTCTGTGTAACCTCATTGTAACCTACTCTAAGAGTGAGTTAAGGTTATAATCTGTCAATGGTTGTCGGCTTTCCACACATTGTTAGGGTTTTGTTTTGTATTAATTGTTCTTTTATAGAAGTTACTGTACTTTTTAACTCTTTCGGGTTATAATAATAATAATGATCAAAGTTGTTCAGGTTACTATTTCGATGTTTCAAAATTGTACCACTTTGGCTTTTTTATACTCTTCACACTATATCTTTTGACTAGGTCATGTGACTCAAAAATCAGCTGGAGGGGAGAAATTGCAACACTTGTAACACGCTAAAAGGGAAGAAAAAAGTCCCTACAGATGCAAGGGGGGCAATGTGGGGGGGGGGTGAGTCGGGTTATTTTACTTACCCAACGGCTCTTGTGATTTAATAACATCTTATCTCTTCTGTTCGAAACAATTTTTTTTACTAGATTTTTATCATTTCTTATCACTTTAAACTGTGTCTCTTTTAATATTCTTATTGCATAGCATTCTTGCACTCTCAGTTTGAGTTGTATTATTATCTATTAACTTCTACCAGGAAAATCTGACTGAAATTAATAATAATTACTAACTATAAATGTAATGGCGTAGAGGCAGGTGAAAAAGGGGGATATAATTTTTCGCTAATCTCATAATCTTATGACAGTCACCTTCATAATTGCAAGACATAATTTATTAACCGACAATAAATGAATTGGTGCAATAGAACCAGAGGTATAACAAATATTTGTTCAAATATTGTCAGTTATCAAAATTGAGTTAGATATGTTTTGTGATTGATTAAAGAAGTAACAAAGGGTGTTACAAAAAAGGAATGCTCATATCTTAGTTATATTACATCCTGTCATTTATCAGCTTTGATTTAGGCTTTATTTATTATACTTATTAATTGAACATTACTTATCTTTGATCCCTTTACACATTTTTTTACAATAATTTTTTATTGAAAAAAAAAAGAATAATAATTTTTTATTTATTTTACCTGTTAGGGTCTCACATACACTAGACGTTGTAGCGAGCCATTTGGTTAACACTTATATTATATTAGTTGTTTCAGCTAGCAGTGAGATAGGGATATAGTTATAAGATTCCAGTCCCCCACCTCGTCAACTACAAGCTTTCTATTCTACCCCTTCACATTTTAGTTCTTCCCTTATTCTACCTCGCAAAGCGACTTGTCTTTTATTTATCATCTTAATTGATTAATATATTCATACTAATCAATTGATCATCGTGTTAGTCTGTTCTCCGATTTTTGTGTCTTAATGTATTTTTTGTATCTTTACGTGTATAGTTAATAAATTAAAAGTAATTTAATCGTATAGAACTGAAATCAATTGTTTTCTTCTCTCTGTATTTTATTTTAAATTATACATTTCTTCATATTACATTATGGTTCGATTTCTAATGACTTCTATCTTTGTCTATTATTTTACTTTGAATCAATGAATGAAAACAACTTGATGTCTGATGACTTTTAATTTTTTATTTTACTTTGATTCAGTAAAAGAAATGTCACGCTCACGTAATTGTGTCTTCATTTTTGTTGTTGTATATGAGTTTCTCAGTTATTATCTGCATAAGAAAGTTTAAATGCAAATTTATTTTTTCTCCTTGGTTAGGCTTTTGATTGTGTTATTTCTTTTTTTAAATGTTTTAAACAAAAAACCTTCTTTTTTGCGGCAATTATAAAAATACATAATAAATGAATAATAGCAAAATCAAAATATTTTGGAAAAAGTAAGTGTAGGTTGTTAAGTATTTTCAAAATACTAATTTGATGTTTGATTGATGGTGATATTGATATTATTATGATATAAAATATTGTATAGAGACGAGCCCCTCTCGATTATTGGTTGCTGGAGACTCAAGAATATTACTCCCCACCTCTCTCACTAGCTATACTCAAATACCTACCTATACAGTATACATATACATACTAGAAGTGTTAACCAAATGGCTCACTGTAACGACTAGTCTCACATACCCCCTGGGGTATGCATACCCCAGTTTGGAGACCCCTGCACTAGAGTAACCTGGAGTAAGAACTATGTTTGGGCACTTCATAACGAATTTTCTGGTAAGAAGAATCTGACTCTATTTACTCCTCCTAAAAGAGTAAAGTAGAGTAAAATGAAGTTCTTTTTTTGAGGTAGTACGTAATTGAGCACTTTATTGGACCGTTTTTAGGATGAGAAGCCAATCATTATTGTTATAGGAGGTTATTTAGTACTTTTCACCTCCGAGGACAATAATGAATGTAAAAAAACTCCTAGGACATAAAAGTAATTCATATATTGCCGCCATTACTGTAATGTAGCGTGTTCAAAAAAAAACAATCTGTGTAACCACCTCAATAAAAATAGTGTATGCCATCCGGCTGAGAATGTCTTTATGTCTTGGTAAATCTAATTGCCGTGACATAAAGACACACTTCTCAGCCTTATGGCATAAATAATACTGACTTTGAACTTTTGCTGAGGAGCGTAGTCAGTTGGCAAATGGGTGACCGGTGGTCTTATAACTAATCTTTCCCTGAGAACGAGCAAAGCGAGAATGAAGATGTTTTAAATTATAGATTAAAGTTTTTCATATTCGTAGGACAAGTGAAGAGATAAGTTGAGTAACAGTTATGAGGTACCCTGTACCCTTTTTTCTTAATGGATTATGTAATGTATATGTGTGAACAGTTTGAACATAGGTGTGAACAGTTTGAACATATGTGTGAACAGTTTGAACATAGGTGAGAACAGTTTGAACAATTCAGGGGTGTGGATAACATACATGAAGCTAACTAGAAGTTTTCTTTCAATAAAACTAATATAAAATTATTGACCAAACTATTTAAACTAGATAATTTTATGAGGAAGTGGTCACAAAGGTAAAGAAAACACAAAATTTGAGCTTTCGGACGTAAATTTTACGGCCGAACAAAATTTGCGGCCGAAAGCTTTTGTTCCAAAGCTTTCAGCCGAAAGCTTTTGTTGGGCCGTAAAATTTACGGCCGAAAGCTCAAATTTTGTGTTTTCTTTACCTTTCTGACCATTTTCTTTCAATTTTGGTCACTTTGATAATGTACTGTAGTATTTGATTCTGTTTATAAATGTGAAGGAATATTTTAGATTTCGTGCTAACCAAATATATAACCAAAATTATTGTGTAATCTTTATTGTTTTTTTTTTTAAATTATATATTTTTTTAAAAATAATTGATACGTGTTTTTTTTGTTATTGTTTCGTTGTATCTGTTTGGAAGAAGGATGTTGGAGAAATGTAGTTTCTCTGACCGGGATATTTTTATTCTTGACACTTCATATCAATATAATTTATATACTTTTAATTTTTAAATACTTAATGTAATATGATCTATCTGTTAATTCCACTGTGTTATCTGTCTACTATCCATTAAAGGATAATGTAATAAATGAATTAATTAGAAAATTACTGCAATTAGTAATTATTCACAATGAGGGGTACAATGATTTTTTAAGGGAGTATGGTGCATGTACTAGTTTTTAGCACACACGTCGCCAGAGATATTTGGGCTCTTATTGGTTCCCGCCAGTAATTGACGTAACGCACTTCTACCAACTATGTAAGAATTAATTGCCCTAGATGAGGTGACTCTTAGAGGTATTATCTTTCACTGATAAAGTCAGACATTACTATGATTTGACAAATTTGTAAGACATTAATGTCGCTTCTTTAAATGAACGTTGGTCTTAATTTTATTCAACAAGAAAGTAAGTATATCTTGGGAATACATAAAATAACCTGACCTTTCAGTGTTGCCGAGTCTAAAGCTAGAACACTTTTTGTCTCTAAACAGGTGTTGGCTATCCATTTCCACTGTTTTGATTAAAAAAGAAACACGCACGCACAACGTATACGCACACACACGACACACGTACGCATCACACACATCATGATTTATATTATTATACAATATATATATTTGTTTTTATATGTATTGTAGTCATCTTAGTAAGTATTACTATAATTAGTGTATGATATGTGTTTGTGTGTGTGTATATGTGTGTGTGTGCGTGTATGTATGTTCGAGGTTATTGGTTTCTAGACGTTTTTTTATCGGACACAATAACTTTCAAATTCTTTCTCGGATTGAAATTAAATTTTGGTACAAAAATCAGTTTCTTGTTTAATGTCCCATAACCTATTTTTTAATATGTGTGACGTCATTAATCCAAAATAATGACCCCTTTGTTTTGATGTGGTGGCTCTTGTGTTATTAGTATAATTCCATTGTTTAAGCTAAGAAATTAAGAATATCTTCTATATATATTAATAGTCAGACCCTTATATATATAAGAGTCTTATATATATAAGAGCCAGACCCGAAAAATGTGACTCATTTTGTAGTTATCTGAGTTTGACAAAATAACACTCGTCAAATAGGAAATTTCATCAGCTTTAAAAAATGTTCTCTTCGTGTTTAGTACATGACCTACAGGGAACCACTTATTGCAAGAAAACTAAAATTTGTGCGCCTTTCTAATATTTTGCCATCGCATTCATATGAAGGGCTCCACTCTGGATTGGCAGAATATGCTTTTCCTTCATATTTTAAAGTATATTTTCATAAAAATTGGTTTAAAATAATACAAAAGGAGTCACATTTTTTAGGCCTAGCTCTTTGACTAGAACGTTTATCTTTATATTTTCACTGAGCAAAGGGGTTTCATTTAAAACTCATTAAAACAATTCAATTGTAAAACATTTTATTTTATTCTGTAAACTATACAACATTGTTTTAGTCAAATTAATCTTACAATTAAATTTTTATAATTTATTTATTTTTTAATTATTACACAACGTTTCATTTTGTTTTTATTTTTTAAGAAACTAAGAGTGATATTTTAAAACAATACTTAAGTTTCAGGTGTGACCAAACTTTTATTTTGTTTTACGAAACAATAACTTAAGTTTCAGTGTGACAAAACTTTTATATTTGTTTTATAAAACAATACTAACTACAATAAGTTATCAGATGTGATCCAAAAACTTTTTATATTTGTTTTATTCGAAAACACAATTACGTGAGAGTTTCAGTGTGACAACTTTTAATATTTTGTGTGTTACGAAACAATACTTAAGTTTTAGGTGTTGACCAAAACTATTACAGTTTGTTTTATAAAACAATACTTAAGTTTCGTGTGACAAAAACTTTATCTTTGTTTTATAAAACATCTTTTAAGTTTTAGTGTAACCAAAAATTTACATTTGTTTTACAAAACAATACTTAAGTTTTAGTGTGACCAAAACTTTTACATTTGTTTTACGAAACAATACTTAAGTTTCAGTGTGACCAAAACTTTTATATTTGTTTTATAACGAAACAATACTTAAGTTTTTTAGTGTGACCAAAACTATTACATTTGTTTTACAAAACAATACTTAAGTTTCAGTGTGACCAAATTTTATATTTGATTTAATAACCAATACTTAAGTTTTAATACATACTTAAGTTTTAATACGATTATTCACTTTTTTTTAAAAATCTTTAAGTATTATATAAACCACTCTGTGTAACTAAAATTATTATTTTTTTTATTTAAATTTATACAACTTTAATTTTTATGTCATAACTTTATAAATTACTACATAAAGTTAACAAAAAATAAGTAGTAAGCAACCATAAAAATAACAAAACGAAAAAAAATTAATAATAATATTGTTTAAATTAAGTTTTATAAAAATAAATTTTCATGTTCTCCTTAAAGACTTATGCTTATATAATCTTCCGATATAAATAAATATGAATAATAATTGATAAGAAAAAAATTAATTAGGAATAGAAAATGAAAAACTTTTGAGCTGCTATTTTTAACAAAAAAATGTTCCTTTAATTTGGGTTTAAAAATAAAAGGTTTGGTTTAAGCTCAGCTAAATGTTATACAGTGTCTTTTAAAATTTATCATTAAAAAAATTAAATTGTTCTGCATATTTTTAACATTCTGACTAAACATTTTTAGTTATATCTTTGAATTGGCACACAAAATTTTTAGAATTTTTAATGTATATTTATTATATTAATTTACGACAATGCAAGTAGAAAAAAAAAAAATAATAAATGTCATGAAACCTGCCAAATTCGTTTGGATTTTTTTTTAATTTCAATTGACACATCTGTCAAATAGTCATTTAGATACCAAGCGAATAAAGGCATAACTCCCTGAGGAATAAAGTTATATTCAAGTTAGTGTCCTAATGATGTCTATCCCATTTAGCAGATCACTAAAAATGTTCGGATATTGATTTATTATAACTTTAAAACACTCTTGAAAAAGGTTACAATGTGCTCCTGACGGATAGTATATGGCCCCATAGTAATATATCTCTAAGGATATACCCTATCTCAATGTATACTGTATATCCATTGGGAGGCTTGAAACAGATTTTTGGGGCTTCCAGGGGCTCTATGAAAAATTTGTATTATAAACGATCCTTTTCATTCGTTAATATAATTTTGTACTATTTATTTGTTCATATTAATAATCGTAGTTGGTGTGGTTACTTTTTTGATGCTTTAAACTTTAATAGAGATATTAATTACTAGAGTGCTAGTAATAATTGATAATAATAGTAATAGTATTATATTAATAATAGTAGTAATATTGAGGCTAGTAATAATTGATTAATTCAAAATTGAATTTTGAAACATCAAAAAGTAACTTGAACTATTTAATATATAATCAAGTAACAGTAGAAAATTACCCTAATCTACCCTAATAAAACTTATACAATATAAATCAAAACACCAACACTGTGCAAAAAACCGACCACTATTGATTAATTATAACCTTTACATACTATTAGAGGAGGTTACACAGATCTCTGAGAGTCCAAAAAAATGTTTCAAACCTCTTCATGTAATGAGATAGGTTATACCTCATCTAGTAATATATATCTATGAGAAAATCCTCCCAAAAAAAGAATTGATTGCAGATTCTTTTAGTGCTGCCAATGTAAATCTTCAAGAAATTGGACCAAATGAAGATTTTATATTTTAATTAGGTTGGTCAGATTGTAAGAGCAGAATTGACTTTAAACCATGAAAACTAATCAGTAAACCAAGATTTTTCTCCCGGTTGAAGATACACTAGAAATAATTAAAACAGGCGTTGACATATTGATTATAGATGTGTAAGTAAGTAAGTGTTTATCTGCACTTACTAAACTTCCTACACTTACTGATGGGACTTCAAATATTTTATCTTAATATCAAAATAATAATTTTTAAACATTTATTAAGATTTAAAAACATTTATAATTAAATAATAATTTTAAAATGTATTAGATCATATAACATTATTTTTTTCCTACTATCTCATCCCACAAAAGAAATTTATATTTTTAATTTCTAAAAATTATTAAATAATTAAAATAATGAAAAAGAAATTAGTAGCAATTTATTAGATCTGGGTAAGTACTCTTTTCTTGCCCTTAAAGAGAGTTTAATGGGTTACTAACTGTCTTAATGTATTTAACACACGAGTAGTGTCACTTGAAGGGTCAGAGGGGGGGGGGTTGTCTTTTTATGTATTGAAACATCTCTATGGTCAGAAATTTTAATACAAGTCACTCTATTTGTTTAAAAAAGTCTATGTTTGCATTTGTATTCACAAATAAATAGTTCTATTTATCAAAAAGTTATCTTTTACATAACTATTTTTATTCTTATTGTTACTCATAGTCAAAGACAAGTGTTAGCTGTCATTGTAGCCTAAAAATTAGAAAAAATAATGGTTGTGTAAAAGGGCAATATTAAACAATGAAAATAGAAGGAAAAATCCAATGTTAAAACTGGTAGAGTTAAATTCGCAGGCAAATGTAACAGTGTTGCCTTGACAAGCAAAATCACTGATAAAAAAATTGACACAAACTTTTTTTTGGTTGTTTGTATGTGTGTTATAGTCATCTTGATTTATAATAACGGATTTTCAATGGCAGATGAAGCTTTTTGAGTTGAAATATTTTGAGTAAATACAATAATTTTTGAATTAGGTTTTTGAGTATTAGGTTTAATTATTTAGAACTTAATACTAATTACTTTCCACTTAACTTTTCAGTACTTAAAAAAGTAGTATTATTATTTATTATTAATGATTGGGGTTGAAGTCGAGGATAGACCCCATTTGCACAGCGACTGGAAGTCTATTGTACAATTCCCTCAATTGGTCCAGGTCAGAATAATCCTTTTCCCCGGACTAGGTCTAGGACAAAAAAGTAGTAAATCCCAGGTCTAACAAATTGTCACAAGTTTACAATCTACATTTAAACTGTACCTACGTACATACCAATACATTTTACAATATGCTCGTTGATAAAAGTTATACTTTTAGTAGTAAGCTTAAACTAAAGTAATATATAAACCAAGTAGCGAAACAAATGCTATTTCTGTCCGACCTGGCATGTAGTTCATATTTTGTCCACCAGGGAGTTTGCTCAAATTTTCCTATGGCCGCGACCATTTTGTTTTACTCTAGCAAATGTAAACAAACTATTTACGGTACTCAAAAATTTTGTTTTTATTGCATTTTTAAATTAGTTTAAATTTCTTAAGTTGAGCGGCTAATTAAACTTTTTTTTGTGTGCACTACTTAACTTAATTTTTTTTGCGAGTGATATTCTTTTTCAAATATTAATTGTAATTAATAATTTAACAATTTAAATAAATAAATAACCAGTTATTTAACATAAAAGTTTTAAATATAATAAATGCAATCGTAGTTTTTAAGTTATATTTTAGACAATACACTGTGGCCTGTATGTTCTTTAAAATCTTAATAAAAACATGTGGTTGACCTTCAATATAGTTTCTTTTTTTCTTAAAATAAATTATAGTAACAATAATTTCACAGAATGTTATACCAAATCATTAAAATATCACGTACATATTAAAGTACGAAAACACGATAAAAAGTAAAACTAACATAATGTTATTAGGGATACCAATAAAATTAAGTAAAAAAAAACACTAATCTTAAAAGAATCATGCGCAGTTATTCCAATTCTAGCTATTTTTTTATCCACCAATCAGCTGATCATGCATGTCTGATTTTTTTTACACAGGTTAGTAAATGAGTTTCCCTACTTGGTTTATATATTACTTCAACTTAACCATAGCTTCAGCAAATAATGTCTTAGTGGTATTTGCTTTCAGCAATCAATGTCTTAATGTGATTTGCCTTTAACTAAACAAAATCAATTAAATATCATATTTTGTTTTTTTGGTCTTTTAATATAACGATCATCTTGTAAAACTTGACAAAAATTCATAAGGGGGCATATACCACTTTGGAAAAACAGGTTATGTCCCGCATATAGTTGTTACATATACATAATGGTTGTTACATATATATGGACTGAACCATTATACATTCATTCAGTTAACTTAACTGATCCATTATGTAATAATTTCTTAAATTATGCATGTCATCCAAATATGACTCTCAATAATCAAGTCCCCTTTTATTATACATTTAATTATAAATACTAATAATATGGGGAGTATAAATTTTATTAAAAATAAAATGAGAGATAATTGTTAAATAATTTATTTAACAATAATATTCCTTTTCTTGGTAAAATAGTTGTCTTACACTCAGGATAAATGTTCATTGATACCACGGTGGAATTGTCTAAACCATGGTGACATGTTAATTGATACCACGATGGAATTGTCTAAACCATGGTGACATGTTAATTGATACCACGATGGAATTGTCTAAACCATGGTGACATGTTAATTGATACCACGGTGGAATTGCTAAACCATGGTGACTGGTTGACTACCACGGTGGGGGGGGGGGTATCGTGACGTAGACTGGAGACCTGGAATATTTAAATTTTAAAAGTTTAATGTTACGATAGTTTAACTGGAGTTCCAGTGTAAACTATCGTAAAGTTTAATGTTGGGATAGTTTAACTGGAGTCCCAGTTACACTGGGACTCCAGGATATGTCATACTTCTGAGTCTCAACGGAAAAACACAAACCCTGAAAACTCTCTTATCAGGATGCGAGTTCCCTTAGAAGTTACCGTGGTTAAAGTTGATGTGTGAGTTGTAGTGTTATTGATTTTCCATAGTTGGCAGCAGTGCGTTCCTATCGCGAATTATAGGTGGGAACCAATCAAAGCACAGAGCTCTTGCGCAATTCGTTCACCGAAAACTACTTGTATAATGTATAACGGGTTCCATGTTTTCCCTCATCTAAACTAAATCTTTCAAGCTTAATCTCATACCAAGAAAAGGAAAATTTCAAAACACAATTTTAATTTGTAACAATACTTTGAAGCATTTTTTAATTTGTTAGTAAAAAATGTATAAAATATCAACAAAAATGTTATTATATGTTATATTTTTTAAGCAAAATTTCATGCACAAATATATATAACGCTTAAACACCAAGATGTTGGTATATAATTTAACATTTTCTAAATGTTCTTGCAGTAATTTATTTAGAAATTGTTGCTAGAGTTCAACTTATAAATATGGTGAAAGTTTATCATTGACAATAGGGAAATCGACTTAAGACCGACTTCCCTAGGTGCCTGATCAAGTCTCTAGGTACTCAACCCTGTTCTTTAGTACCCGACACATGGTTATAACTTTGCGTTGTTATGATATTTGCCCGACTATCAAAATTGCAGTGATCCTAAGTTTGTATAAGAAAAGTGGTCTCAGACAATAACTTTTTTGAAACTGTTTTCCGCGGGACTGCACTTATATTGCAAGGGGGTGGATGGAGATCAGATTTTTTCAAGGATGTTTGAATAAAGGGGATGACGCATTAAGGAACATTTCTGACCCCATGGAAGTTTATGAGATAGAGAAATAGGAGCAAACTTACCTCCCCTTAGGTTATAAGTTTGCCTCTAAATTTTAAGACCTGCGCTGTTATGAGGATCATAAGCATGCGCAGTTCGTACCAAGCATGTGCAGTTGGTTTTTGACGTGTGTTTCGTGTTGCATTCATCTCTATGTTTTGATTTTCGATGGGGTCACTTTGTTGAATGGCTTTTCGACTTAGTGCGTCATCCCCTTTATTCAACATCCTTGGATTTTTTGGTCCATAGTAAAATATGATTATATTACAACACAAGCATAAATTATAACTATTTAAAAGCATTAAAAAAATAAGAGCAGAGGGAGGGCTTCTGCAAAGGAATCTCACCCCTAATCAATTATAAGTTACTTAATAATTAATAAGCCTTCTGAATAATTAATTAGAATACGGCTATGGGGCACCATTTAATCTCATTTTTTTCTAAATTTTTAAAAATATTTCTGTTGGTCTCAGCTATTGACTATTTTAATCAGTTCTACCCTCTCGGCTGCTGGTAATTAACTTTAACTTTTCTCTGTTTTCTTGATGCGCGCTCATATTTTCTTGAGCGTATGCAATCATATGTCATATCCTCCACTCTAGATAGGCAGATTATATGTTTTCTTGATTATTTACGGCATTTATTTCTCAAATGGTTTGAAGCAGTACTAAATGAGTCGCATAAAACTGGTCTGGGTTTTGAACTATTAGCAACAGTTTCACATAAAGGTCTATTATTTTATTTTTTGATCTCAATAATTTTTAAAAAAAACTCAACAAATTACGCTTTTTAATTGTCATTGTCTTCAGCAAACTACATCTTTGGAAAACCTCTGGTTTTAGTTTTTTTTTTACACTTTTTCCTACCTATACAAAAAACTTGCAGGAACTTAAAAACATTTTTTTTTCGTTTATTTTGGAATAAAACACAACACAGCCAAATATTTATGAAAATTGTCAAACGATTATTTGAGACTTTACTGGATCAGTGGCGATGACTGACTGTCACTCAGGTCCAGAGCGCAGAACACGTCGCAGTGATCTAGAATACAACCATTTTTCCGTGGATTATCCAGCCTATAAATCATAGAACATAATTAATAGCTTTAATAAAATCATAACAATGGAAAATAGGTATTGTTCAATAATGTACGTAACAAGAAAGATAAATAGTAATTTTACACCGAGGTAGAAAACATTTACCGAAGTTAACATTCACTTAAGGGAAGAAATTAATTACTGCTCGAGAGTAACAACGATTTCGCCTGTGGTATATTTAGGACTTAACGGTATCGCCAACTTAAGATGAATCTTCGAGTGTGACGTTTACTATCAGAAGAATACATAGAGATATATTACTAGAGGGGTCCTATTGGTTGAATTTTGAAACATCGAAAAAGTAACCTGACCACATTCGATTATCATTATCATCAAATAAACATAACAAAAAAACAGTATATTATATAGTAGAATGTTTAAAATACAAATCACAACACAAACAATCTGTGGGAAGCCCAAATCAATTGATTAATTATAACCTCAACTCAATGTTGGGGAGGTTTCAATTAGGTTACACAGAGCCCCTGAGAGCCCCACTAAAAATGCTTCAGGCCTCTTAATGTATTAAGATAGGCTATGCCCCCTCTAGTATATAATATCTCTATGGAAGAATAGAGATATATACTAAGGGGGGGAGCCTATCTCATTTCATTGAAAGGCCAGAAACATCTTTTTGGGGCTCTGCGTGACCTCCTTTAAGAGTGAGTAAGGTTTAAAAATAAATCAATTGATTTCGGTTTCCCGCACATTGTTAGAGTTACGATTTATATGTTTAACGTTCTACTATAAAATATGGCTCCGGTTTAAACAAAATAAATATTGTATACTTTTGCCAATGAAGAACTTGTTTAAAAAAAGCGTTCTACTATATAAGTTATTGTAATTTTGCAGTGATTATTTAATTATATTTACTAATAGGTTACATTTTTGATGTTTCGATATTTAAACTATATGGCCTCTCTATTAATATATCTCTATGATCAGAAGTGGTTCTCGCAGGTTAACCCTGATATTATCGTCAGAAGGACAAAAATAATTTGTATTGTTATTATTTGACAATTATTGCTTAGCTAATTTTTAATTTAGATGCAATTTTTCATTAAACTCTTTACAATTAAACTTAAATGAAATTATTTAAAACACTTTTTTATAAAATTTAATTAACAAAAAAAAAAACTGTTGAAAAATGTCTGCGTCCAATATAGGAGTCGAACCTGTGACCTCCAAGTTAAGATCCCAGTACAGTATGAAGGCTAGTAAGGAACCAAGAGTCTGTGCTTAAAAATGTAACCAAAATTTAATAAAGAGGCAGAATGAATAAACAGATTTATTTAAGACCAAAATTTCATAAATTTTGATAATAAAAATTCCAAAAATGAAGTTGCTCATAGTGTTATTTCTAGTATAGATTACTCCATATCGTAAGATAGACATGTGTCGACGTTACGGCAGTGTCGAGAAATCGACTTGTCGAGAACGGGCGACCTCTAACGCTTGCACCTCGATCTTTATCTGAAAATTACGATCGATATTTTTTTAGGAAATATTTATTTCTTAAGGTTGGCCATTCTTTAAATCAACATGATTTTTGCAATCATTCGTTTCTTGTTTTGTATTCTACTTAGTGTTTTTGAAATATTTTTAAAAACATGAAAATTATTCTCTCCTTATTTTGTGTCCGATATTTATATTATAAGTGCTCGGTTTTTAACTAAACGAGGCATATCCAGCAAGGAACAACATAAAAAGAACATTCTCGCGTGCTCTTAAGAGAAGGCGAATAACCAATATCATAAGCAGCGTTTATTACAGCGAACCGCGACTTGAGTTTGAGATAAAGAATGCTTTTATTTTAAAAATAAAGTTTCAGCAGCAGACAGCATAATGCTGCTAAATCAATATTTTGATATCGTAAGGAAAAGGTAAATAAATTCATAATAAAAATTCATATGTTTATTAAATAACCAAAGAAATTGAAAGCAATAATAATTATTAAACTAACCTGGCTATGGACACCAGATTCAACCCCGATAAGTGTCGTCTACACGATACATTATCGGGATTCAACCCCGATAAGTGCCTACACGATACATTATCGGGATTCAACCCCGATAAGTGTTCACGATACATTATTCGGGACACAGATAAGTGTTACGATACATTATCGGGATTCAACCCCGATAAGTGTCTACACGATACATTATCGGGATTCAATCCCGATAAGTGTCTACACGATACATTATCGGGATACAACCTACAAATTATCGGTGTCGATATCGATGTTCAACACCGATTACCCCAGGTTACCTCGTCTACGCGAAGTAAAATCGGTGTCGAGGATTCAATCTGGTGTTGAACACATCGTGTAGACGAGGTACATCGTGTTGTCAATACTCGATGATCTTTCTATGTCTAACACTAACTTATGTACTCTTGTCTTAACAAAGTTAAAATAAGTCGATAACTTTACACTTACATGTTCTTCTTGAGTTTATTGTTATCAAAAGACCCACTGAGGGTGTTCGGATAGAGACTGGCTCCTCTTGTTTTTTCAAAGCAGCATTTCTTGTATGTTTCGTGGGTTCGGCAGTGACACACTACGACCTGGAGCATGACATACACACAGCGGTATTAAACGATGCCAATGTAGTCTGTACCATAATGTCAAGGATCTTGAATAAAGGATGCGATTAAGGAAAATTTCTGAATGGAAGTTGAGAAATAGGAGCAACTAATTCCCTTGGTTATAATAAAAAGAGCCGCCAACGAGGTTATGTAGCAGGTTTCGAGTTTGCTTCTTAACTTTCTTCTATGCTTCTTGTGATTGTTACATTTTTGGTGCTTGGTAAGTCATTTGTGCTTATTTAATTTTAAATTTTGGACTATACTTTGCCACTTCAGGGAGTGATAATTTAAGCGTGTTTTGTTATATTGTGTTTTTATTTCTCAAGAAATAAACAATGGGAAACCATTGAGAGGTAAGTTTGCCTCTAAAATTTAAGACCTGCCCTGTTATAAGAATAGTAAAGCATGCGCAGTTTGGACCAAACATGTGCAGTTGGTTCTTGACGTCATGTTAAATTCTCTCTATTTTTTGGTTTTCGATGGGGTCATTAATTTGTATGGCAAATCGATTTAGTGCGTCATCCCCTTTATTTAAGATCCTTTTTTTTTATAGGCTTCAATGACAACTAATACATGTCTTTGACTATGATTAACAATAAGAATATAATATCCTATTCTATGTATTACTATACCTTATTCTATGTATTACTATACCTTATTCTATGTATTACGAAAGACACATATTATAATAAGATCGACATATGTGTCGACGTTACGCAGTGTCGAGACATCGACTTGTCAAGACCCCGGGGGCGACCTAACTATATCTTATTCTATATATTACTATATCTTATTCTATATATTACTATATCTTATTCTATGTATTACTATATCTTATTTTATACATTACTATATCTTATTCTATGTATTACTATATCTTATTTTATATATTACTATATCTTATTCTATGTATTACTATATCTTATTCTATATATTGCTCTATCTTATTCTATGTATTACCGTTAAGACGACAAAAAGCATTGCAGCTAGAAGCGTTGAAGCGGCTACAGTTATGCTGTGTAGATGCAAAGCAGCTGTTGGCGGTGGAGCAGGTGATTCATCCAAACCCTCTCCTCCTACTACTTCCACTACAAGTTCATCTGTACACAGAAATAACAATGAGCTCACGAATTGCTCAGATGAGGGACCTGATGATCTACGTCGTTTCGTATCATCTTACTTGTTTCTGAGTTTAACAATTAGAACTTAATTGTATTAAGGAACAATGCGAAGAGATAAAAAAGTCTCTAATGCAGAGAGAGTGCTTTGGAAGGAGAGAATTGAGAATTAATATCGAAGAGATTGTTTTATTATGATTCTTTCCAAAAAATGAAAATATACGAATGCTACATTCAGGGCCACTATAATTTTGTCCTGAACTGCACTTAATACTCAAATGTATTTCTCACAACTGAAAAACTATCATACTAAAAATAATGCCAAATAACGCGAAGGCAATACTCAGAAAAGGTAATCGTACATGTATTATAACTATCAAAGAGACTAATACTTAAAGGGATGATACAACAGCTCTTATCATTCCTTAGGTAGCTAGGTGCCATAACTGTATTCATTGGTGATGTCATTTTTGGCTGAAGAGGCCTTATATTACATAGAGATGTATACTAGAGGGGGCATAGACTATCTCATTACATTGAGAGGCCTGGAACATCGTTTTGGAGCTCTCAGGGGCTCTGTGTAACCTCATTGAAACCTCCTTTAATAGTGAGTTAAGGTTGTAATAAATCAATTGTTTTTGGCTTCCCTCACATTGTTTGTGTTTTCATTTTAACGTTCTGCTATAAAAGTTAATATAATTTAGTACTGATTATTTCATTATAATTATAATCGAAAGTTGTCGGGTTACTTGTTCGATGTTTCAAAATTTAACATATTGGACCTCTCTAGTAATAATATCTCTTTGTTATCATTGCCCTTATCACCAGTCAGACCTGCCAACTAAATAATTTACAGGTGTTATGTTGAGGATAAATAATAAAACATGCACATGTTAATGTTGAAAATGAATGTGTAATTATAACCATACAATAGCCTTAAGTACTTACAAGCAACAACAACTTAATATGCCTGACAACATCTATATAACATCTCCCTTCTTAACATTTACAAATCAAGCCTCTCTGGGGCCTTAACTTGGCGACCAGAGCGAGTCGTGGTCGTGACACTACCTGCGTCTGGAATATTTGAATTTACAGGCTGAATTTGAGTATCTTTTATTCCATTATTAATAGAACTTTCAAAACAAGTGTCATTACAACTGACAGGATTTGGTGCCTGTTTAATATGAACTCTGTTGCGACGGAATTCTCCGTATGATGAAGATATAATGTAAGATCTAGGCTGAGGGCCTATACTAGATATCTTACCAGGGAGCCAGATCTTGTCAGTTGGATTTTTTTTAACACCACACATTCTCCTATATGAAGCTCTGGCAAATCATGAGCTGTTTTATCATAATATAACTGTATTAACTGTATATTGTGTTGATTAATTCTTGTACTAAGTTTGAATCCGGTTTTATAGGCAATACTACATTTATTTACATATTTTTATTTGTTAAATTTTGAAAAACATGATGAGTTAACTAGTATTTTGTAATAAATTTGATTTACCTTGACAACTGTTTCCAGTGAAGCCAGGTCTACACGCACAGTAGTATGAATCTAACGATGTCCAACATGTTCCACCATTTCGGCATGGATTTCCCAGACAAACCTGCAAGGAAATCACTAATTATCGCCATGGTTTATATTTTTATCAAGATCTCAGAATGTAAATGATTCACGGAAGATAGTTTGAAGAGCAATTCACACTGTAAGTTTGAGTAATTTAAGGCATATTACAACACTGTATGTAAGACATATATTACCATTAACACGAATAATTAATTTGAGTTAATAATTAATTTGTTCACACTTGATGTTTGGAGGGAGTTTTTAATGAATGGAGTGTTTTGGGGAACCAAGTTTTTAATCCCCAACGGCGTTCAACCCCAAATGTTCACACGAAAGGGGTTGGACTCAGGGTTTAACCCCCCTTGTGAAACTTGTAATATTCTTACCTTTTAAGATTCATTTTTGTTTATAATTACGTCTATTCATTGCTAACACTAAATGTACGAATTTATGAATTTCATTAATTATTTTACCGCATAACATTGTATCGCATAAATTTGTTAAGTAATTATACAATAATATTAAAAATAAATTTAAATAGTACATTAGAGTTGATAAAAACGAAACTCGAGTCTCTTGGGGGTTGAACCCAACTTGTTCACATAGTACTTTTAACTAGTTAAGACTGGACCCCGATAAAAAAGGGGGTTAAGTTTCAGAGTTGAACCCCGTGTTCGATTCCGTTCACACAACAACGTCGTGGGGTCAAACTTTCTGCCAACCATCGTGTGAGAAAATAAAACAAAATATTAGAGTCTACTCCAAAAGTATTTAATTCTCCAAATCTATGAAGTTCAAATTCCTATATAATATAACTTTTCGTACAATGTTGGGTTTTTTAGACATAGCAGAGCAGTCAGTTACAAAGACCCAACGTTTCATCTTATCTTAATCGTTTGTTTCATATAAATATAATTGCCGGTTTAAATGAAGAAATCAATCGTGAAAACCAGTAAGCCTACTAGGCGAAACTGATGTGAACATTATACTCAAACTTGGTCCTAAATAACTATGACTTACTGCTCTTGTAGGTATAAGGCAGTCTGGTCCAGTGAACCCAGCAGGACACTGACATATAAACGAATCTCCTCTATCCAGACATCTCCTGTGTCTTCCACAGGGTTCTGTGCTGCATAAATCAACCTGTTGAATTACAAAAAAAGGTACGTAAACAATATAAAAGATAGGTGGGATGAGATATGAATAAGAAGTAGATTAATTTTGTATAATTCAAAGATGTATTCGAAATATTTTTTACGAATAATTAGGACAGACCGAAAAAGCTAAAAAATGAAACAACTGGAAATAAATATGATGGTCAAAAATCTTTTGGCTTAGAGGCTTAGATTATCCATGTTGGTCAATCGATCAGCATATTTTCCTTAAAATAGCATGAAATTTTATAATTATTTTAAAAAAATAACCTTTGTCTGACATGTTGTCCCGGTGTAACCAGCTGTACATGAACATGAAAAGCCGTTGACTTTATCCTGACATGTTCCACCATGGTGACATGGACTTGACTCACATTCGTTGTATTCTAGTTCACATAGTGTTCCAGTGTAACCTGTAACAGTTACAATTAGTATTAAAGAATGGACATCTTCCTAGTAAAAATAAAAAGGTTTATTTAGTTGCTCTAGAATTTATTGAGTCATGTGGTAAGTTGACAATTAGATAATTGAAGTTAATCTGATTGCTGAAAAGCAAGTAAATATAAGTAATTAATAAGGTAATTAATCAGTTAAATTTGTAAAAATGGTTAGTGATAATATTATTACTGACCTGGTTTGCAAAAGCAGTTATAATTATCAGATTTATTCTGTGAAACGCAGATACCGTGTTGACATGGTGAGGACGCACATGGATCAACCTGGTGCTGACATACAGTGCCAGCATAGCCGTCTAAACAAGCACACTTAAATTGTGCGGCTGTTTCGTTTGTTTGCGAACAAGTTCCACCATGTTGACATGGTAGTGACTCACATGGATCACCACTGTCTTCACAAACTTTCCCTCGGAAGCCTGGAAAGTGATAGAGCAATTAAATGGAATCATTATGTTAATGTAAAGTGGTTTTATGGATACAAAAATGTAGAATGAGAAATTTGCGATGCGTTAGTTTTAAACACTGCAAGTCAGTTAGAAGATACAATATCTCGACACAGATTCCTCTATGACCAATGGCTCTTCGGTAGCGTTCTAATCGATTGCCTAAGTGGTATGACCACAACGTAAAAATATTTAAAAATTAAAATCAAATTTATTATACCCAAATTTCAGTATAAAATTCAAAAATTATATTATTAATATGGACGCTCATATAAGACGGATATTTGATAGATCAAATTAATATATAATAAATTAGAACATAAACAGTGACAGTGCCAATTTTCAAATAAACTATACTCTTTTGGCTCCTTAATGCAGTTAGCTTGTCACTCAAGTTAGGCTATTACACCTAGTTGCCTTAGTTTGAACTCAGTACCATTTAAATTTACCTGTGAAGTTAATATGAACATTATTTCCTTATTTTAACTTAATCTGGATAGATTAATAACAGTATTGCAAGTTTAAGGATAAAACTATTCCAACAAAGATATTCATACCATAAGGGCAAAGACACTGGAAGGACGATCCCTGATGACCCTGTGATATATCGACACAGATTCCATCATTAAGACAAGGACTTGGAAAACAAGCGTCTTTCTCTTCACAGTGTGGCCCTATATATCCTGGGCAACACTGACACTCGTAACCTTCCTGTTATCAAACATAATTATATGCAAGTGTAAATACCTTTTTACTTTAACTACATTATAGATAGTCTACAGGCTGATATTTTAGATTGTAAGTAAATAACTTAGTTTCTAAAGGAACTATTATGCTTTACGAATCATAATAACCAATGATTTTCTCAATGTCGTCTGTCAAGTATAGTAATCCAAAAGACGGTAACTTAAAAAAAATAAAATTTAAGTATAAAATATTATTGATCGTGAAGATTTGGGTCTTCCGGTGGTGACCGCGTCAATGTAGCTGAAGAATCCGACGTTTCGCTTCCACTGTGGGAGGCATCTTCAGGGATGTAGGACATCATGGATAGAAACACAATGTTGTAGAGCATTGTGTTTCTATCCATGATGTCCTACATCCCTGAAGATGCCTCCCACAGTGGAAGCGAAACGTCGGATTCTTCATCTACATTGACGTGGTCTCCACCGGAAGACCCAAATCTTCATGACAATAACCGCGGAAACCTACGCAGTTTATTATATTATTATTGATCGTTTCGAAACTCATAAAATTTAAGAGAACGATGTAACAATATTAAATACTAATAATTTTTAAAGCTATTGTTTAAAATACTCACAACTCATTCAGAAATGTGAGAAATATAGTTGCCTAGCCATTTCTCTGGGACTACTGACCGAATTTATTTATTATTAGTACCAAAATTGTCTTGGAAGTCTTAAAATAATTTACAAATGTTTATACTCCCTTCGTTCGATTTAAGAAATTATCGGATAAAAACAAAGTTGCGCAACAAAATCGCCACAATTTATAAAGGATTGGGGAATAATTTATTTTCGAACACGCAGTGGTCGACTTAGCAGAGGCTCATATCAGCATCATTGCAACAGCTTACAAGCAGTGTTACCAACCTATGTAATTTTTTCAGTTTTATTTCTAATTTTACAACTAGACTTTATTTCGTTGCACTATTACAAGAAAAGGTTTTTTATCATAATAAGCTCATACTACTTGGAAAAATATCCTATATGTTATAACGATTTAACAATATACAATGTTTTATTTATAAATTCTTACATTTTATTGCATTATTATATCAATAATAATATAACAAAACAAAGTAATTTTAAAAATTCTGAATATAAAAAATTAATTTTTTAATATTTTATTTTGTAGAAGTTGTACTGTTATGCTGTCTAAAGTAACAAATTATTTTTTGAAATATCCAATTTTCTTTAGTATGAAATTCAAAAATTCATATTTTGCTGCAAAAATATTTTCATCGTAAGACTAAACCTTTACAGCTTATAATAACCTTTAACACCATTTTTTTCTAACTCTAATATTTTATAAAACCAAATTCATTTATCATCCTGACATGACTCTCCTATCGAAATAATTTATATTTCGAATCATCTCACGTTACTACTAAGCAAAAAACTTTACTGCCTCTTTATCATATATATTGGATTTTTGAAAACTTTAAGAGTTTAAAAGAGATAGAGGTAGTTTTAATAAAAAGAATATATATAAATCCATTCAATAGGTTGTGATAAGAGATAAAAACCTGATAAGAATTCTGGTGAGAGAAAAGTTTTTAGGTTCTGAATTTTGAAGGTAAGAAATGGGTTTAAGTTTGCTTGGAGGGTATAATATTGATAAGAATAAAAATTGTCTTTTATCCTTGTTCAAGGTAAGCGGTATGTTAAGGATTTTTAACGAGCCGCTCATGTTAAAGTTTCATATTTGCTCTGATTATTCACCTTTTGATACCCATTGCTTCTGTGTTAATTTGAAGTTTAGTGTGGAAACTTCTTTTTTGGGGTTCATTAACTACATAGACCGTCAGTGAATCGCTATCTGTAAGTTAATTAAAATCATTAGCTAGATACCAAGAATTTATTTTGTTAATAAAACACCCAAGTCTCTCCACATATAATATTTATTGACAGAGCCAGCTTTCAACCTTTCGGTCATCATCAGTGCCTGAACAATGAAAAAATAAATCAATGACTACACCTAGTAAAAAATAAGAAAGAGAGAAAATAAATAAATAAACAATGTCAAAAAAAAAAAACAAAATCAGGCCAATCAGGAAGGAAAATAAGTGAGAGGGCATTCGAGCACCTGAAGGGACCGGACAGTCGGTTTTACGATCATATAAAAGAAAAAGGCTATAAGAATAACAACACTCACGAAATAGCTTTGCTGTATGAAGTTAGAAAGGGTCCGAAACTTAGGTTTTAGAAGCTCTTGAAATTAAAGGAATAACGCCCTGTTTGGCCCTTATCGCTGAACGCCAGAGGAGAGGAGGCTCTTCAGTTTTTCTAGATAAATAATAAAAATAAAGAGACCACCAGTCCGATTTGTCAAGCTAACAAGTGACTCCTTACTACCTTTATACATCGTTCGCCGGTTCGTTTTTTATTTTTTATTCTGTTGACTTATGGTATGTTTTTAGTTTTTATTTTTTTGACATTGTTTATTTATTTATTTTCTCTCTTTCTTTTTACTAGGTGTAGTCATTGATTTATTTTTTCATTGTTCAGGCACTGATGATGACCGAAGGTTGAAAGCTGGCTCTGTCAATAAAATTATATTTGGAGAGACTTGGGTGTTTTATTTAATACTGTATATTTCACTTGCGTTTCTTCTTTGTCTAATTTATTTTGTTTTCTCTTTGCATTGTAACTTCTGTAACTGTAAATGCCATTTCCCTCCCTAGAAAGCGTAATTAGCAACACGCATACATAAATAAAAGTCAGATTGATATTTACATATGTTAAATGGGGAATCAAAGTTGATATGGTGCGATAATTTTGTCTAACCATCTCCTCCTCCGACTGCTTTATGTTATGTTATATTTATTACTTTTAATCATTAAGTATTATTGTAATAACAATTAAATTAATGAAGACTTAAGTCCTTTTTTAACTTAATAACTTACCTACTTACCACTCTCTTACCTACATAGGACACCCTACATACCTAATTAAAAACTTGTTTAAAGACTACAACATCAAAATTGCTCTAAAAATCCTATTAATTTCTACATTAAATAATTTTCAAAATTAAAAAACCCCTCACTAATGCCCAAAGATGCAATGTTATATACAGAAAATGTAAAGACTGCCCCCAAGCATACACAGGAGAGACCTCTCACTTTCAAAAAAAGACTTGACACTCACAACAATCAAATGCTTGACAACTCTAACCTTACGGCCTTATCAGAACATATGACAAAACTTGACCACCGACCAGACAAAGAAACCTGTCGTATACTTCACACAGAACCAAATACAGACAAAAGGAAATTGTTAGAAATGCTCTATATAAAAGCTGACAAAGACAGTATGAACAAAAACAAGACATTCACAATCTTAGCAGTATTTATTATAATATCATTTTAAAATCTTAATTTTTCCTTTACCCTACCGTTTTTGTAATTTCATTTTAAATTTATTTACTTAGTTAGACACGTGACATAAAAGAACATTCAACATTTTATTAATTTTCAAACTTTTTCATTTTTGTCAATTCAAGAACTGAGAAGCTCAGTATCCCTGGGCGAAAGCTCTTCGTCAATTTATTTTCAATAAATTTAAAAAAAGAACTGAAGTCTTCATTAATTTAATTGATATTGCAATTTATAACAGTACAAAAGCTCTAAAGTTATTAAATATTATTTTCATTAACTATTTTAAAACTTTTCTTAAAAAACAGCTATCAAAGCAATTTAAATTTGTTTAAATTTCCTCATTTATACCGTAGGTATGAAGGAAAAGTATTGTGTTTGCAGAAAAAACAGCAGCCAGGATGTCACCTTAATTATCCGCTACAGACGTTTTGAATACCTCCAACGTGGTTTTCAAACAGTTGTCTGTCTATAAGGCGCGGTCGAATATCCACGGCCTTCTAGAACGTTGGATCACCAACAAACTTTTTTTATAACTTTTTTTTCAAAAAATTTTTTTTTAATGAAGCCTATTTCCGTAATCTGCACACTCTTTTGGTTAATCTCAAAGAGTATTTACATTCACTTAACGATTTATTTTTAATCTAACTTGGTACATACAAAACTACTGTTAGACGTCAATGTCAACAAATATGACATGTAAAAATATAACACAAAATATTGACGTCTAACAGTAGTTTTGTATATAAGAAGTTAAATTAAAAATAAATCGTTGAGTGAATGTAACAAATTTGACAAAATACTCTTGACAAAATACTCTTTGTTCATTGTGAATGAAATGAAATACTCTTTGAGATTAACCAAAAGAGCGTGCAGATTACGGAAATAGGCTTCATTTATCACAAATCCGGCTAATTACTGAAAAAAAAGTTATAAAAAAAGTTTGTTGGTGATCCAACGTTCTAGAAGGCCGTGGATATTCGACCGCGCCTTATTTGTGTGTGTGTCTTTTATCATCGTTGCTACAAGCATACTTAGTTGAAACTTGGTACGAAAATCAACCTATAGGTCTAGTTATGCTTTCCGGATAATATATTTTTTTAATGACGTCATTAACCCGCAATAATGAATCTTCGTTAACAAAATAGGAGGTTTTCCTTATATAATAATGAAAATTAATTTATTACTCTTGTATACCGAAACGCAGGTCAGAATTTTAAATTTAAAAGCATTGTAACAACGACAGTATCTAGTTTTCTTCTGTATTTATCTTTTTAATAAATATTCCCTTATGTAAAAGAAGGCGACGGAATCTTTTTATGGTGTTAAATTTACAATTCAAATTTATACAATTTTAGTAGAATAGAGAAGGATTTTTTATACGAGCTGAATCTTTATGTATGTATATCAATGAAAGGGTATAAAGTTAAATATGTTATTGAGCAAAATAAACATTACATGTAACTAAAACTAAATTCAAGGTGTAATCATATGTACTATACTTGTAAGTTACAGTATTTCCCTTTTATTTTCAAAAAAATAAGTTTAAGTTGGTAAGATTGTTTGAAATAGGTAAAGAGGTAATAAGATTTAGGAGGCAGTGGCAAGTGAACGAGTTTGGGGATTACAGAATCTTACATTATTCATATGTTTACTTTATTCTTCTCATTTCTCGAGATTTAAGAAGTTTTTTTAATACCTTCTTTTTCTTTTTTATTGACTTTGCATGTTTATTCGATTAGATTGATGCTTGGATGAGTTCTTATTTGCATTTTATATAATGTTTGTTTGCTCATAAAATATGCTTAAAAGGAGAAAAAATACAATTTAGTGAAAATAGAGATGTTTGTAAATTGCCGTAGAGATGTTATTATACTTTGTCATGTAATTTTGGGTTGCGAAAGATCTCTATAGGCCCTGATTGGGGCTCATCAATATTTTGTGGACATCTACACCCCAGGTCTAACATTATTACCTTAGTTGAGGACCTGAAAAATGTCTCATTTTGTACTACTTCAAACCAAATTTTTCTGAAAATATATCTTAAATTATGATACAAAACTTAGTCTGTCTATCCAGAGTGGAGCCCTTCATATGATTGCGCATGCTCAAAAAGTTTATAAAATCGCACAAATTTTAGTATTCTTGAAATAAGTGGTTCCCTGTGGGTCTGGTGCGAAACATGAAGATGACATTTATTAAAGGTGATACAATGTATCACCTATTGTTGTATACAATGTTGTATACAACGCATTTGTATTAATCATCAAAATCAGATGACTACAACCAAATTTATGGCTCTTTAAAAACACCAAAAAATGGTTAATTAATGCAACAAAATCAGCGAATTTCTATGAAAAAGTATTAACTTTTTGTGCATTTTTTGATCATTTAACAAATGTCATAACTTTAGTTATCCGATTATGAGGACGAAACACTCGTTTAATAGGAAATTTTATCAGCTTTAAAAATGTTCTCTTCATGTTTTGCACACGATCTACAGGGAACCACTTATTGTAAGGAAACTGGAAATTGTGCAATTTTCTAATATTATGAGCGAGCGCATTCATATAAAGGGCTCCACTCAATGTAGGCAGACTATGCATTTCCTTAATAATTTAAGGCAAATTTTCAGAAAAATTTGATTGAAGTAGTACAAAATGAGTCACATTTTTTCGGCCTGGATCTTGGACTATTAAGCGTCACTTGGAATTTTACAAAATTTTAAGTAATGAAATAATGTAATTTTATTTAAAGTAGACATTCACTTTTTACTTATTTAACTTATTTAGGGCCTACAGATCTTAGATAATCGTCGTTAACAGCAAAAAAATATAAAAAATATAAAAAATATAAAAAATAAAAGTAAATATGAGCTTGTGAGATTAGGCCATGGAAGGAGGAGAGAGAGGTTTATATACATAATAATGGATATAAATAGTGGTAATGCGCCATCATTTTTCCGACTATTTGGTCACTTAGAGTGATCATGTCGACTTTAAACCGGTTTTATTCGATTCAGCGCTACAACCTGGTTTTTAATAGGGATTATGTCCTCCTCAAGATTGATTCTTGTACTAAGTACTAATAACTGTTCGAAAGATAGCGTGATAACAAGAAAGTGTCTAAAATACTTACACACAACACTCGTATTATATATATATATATATATATATATATTATATATATATATATATATATAATATTATATTATTTAAATAGAGTATTTGTAATAACCTTAACCTATTGTGACAAGTTTAATGTGTGTGCATGTATGTATGCACGAGTTTTTAGACGTTTGTTTGTCTAACGTTAACTTTAAAACGCGTTCTCGTGTCGGCAAAGTTAGACAAGTTTTAGTTATAAAGTTAATGGTAATAGTTGTTAAGATGGACTACTCACCATGGTAGCGTTAGTGTAGCAAGCACCCTGGTTGGAACAGTCAATACTCTCACCGCAGTTATCTGATTTCACTGTTACCTTGATCCTGGCACACTCATCTGCTTTCCTCGTCACTACTACAACAATACAAGTCCACAATGAAGTAAAAGTTATGTCTAGGCAAGGTACCTACTAAAGTAATATATAAACCAAGTAGGGAAACAAACGTGATTTCTGTCAGACCTGGCATGTAATTCACATTTTGTCCACCAGGGAGTTGGCTCAAATTTTCCTATGGCCGCGGCCATTTTGTTTTACCCCAGTAAATGTAAACAAACTATTTCAATACTCAAAAGATTTGTTTTTATTGCATTTATTTGAACAGTTTAGTTTAAAATGTTAATAATTTGTGTAAGAAATACATTTTGCCACATCCAATAGAGGTTTAAGTGTGAATCTTTAAATACTAGGTTTGTTTAAATTACTTAATACGAGCGGCTAATTAAACTTTTTTTTCGTGTGCACTACTTAACTTAGTACATTTTTGCAAATGTACTTGTTTTTCCCTTCAAATATTAATTGTAATTAGTAAGAGATTTTTGAACTAGTTGTGTCTTAAAATATCATGACTGAGGCAAAGCATAAACTGATAACATGATAAATATAACTGATAACTGATGAATGATAACTGATAAACATTAAGCATAAACTGTTCAGTTCTGCTATCTAAAGACTTAACAACCTCATAATTCTCTTTAATTTTACTCTGAAGATGACCGCTTAAAGTTGAAAATCAGATTAGTTTTTAGTGAATATACTATGTGAAGGTCTGCCTCCGTGACCGTGATCGTATAGGCACTCGATTTCGACACTGGAGGACCGGGGTTCGCAGCCCGAGCTATGCTCTAAGATTATATGAATAGTTTTTATATTAAAAGGATTTCGCCAACTTTAATTAATACTTGGAGGATAGTAGACGCAACCCACCTGAGATTGTTCCCGCAGGGTGAATACCCTGATGCGCCGAAAGGCCCTAGAACGGGCATTTTTTATATATGTGAAGGGACTTATTTGTATATTTATTGATATCCACACCACATGCGTTACGCTATTTCAATTAAATGATGCGTTTTTTATTTAAAAATCAAGTGATTTATTAATTCGGCTTGATTGGAACGGCAATTTTTTTAATATGTTGCAGCGCTTTTGATAACCAACTATTCAATTGTTAACTTTATCTTGCTAGGTTGTAAAAAAAATAGCTCCTAATAGACCAAGAGCTCAGGGGTGTTTTGTTAATAAAAAGTGTAATGGCTGGAACCGGTCTCAATTTTTCGTAAATACCTTCCTGAACAAGGATCTGCAATTCTGCCGACTCCTATCGGATGGGCGTCCCAGGCAGAACGCACTTTAGGGGTCAAAGGTTCTGCCTGGGACACCCATCCGATACGAGTCGGCAGAATTGCAGATCCTTGTTCAGGAAGATATTTACAAAAAATTGATACCGGTTCCAGCCATTACACTTTTTATTAACAAAACATCCCTGGGCTCTTGGTCTATAAGAGGTAAAATATTTTTTATACATTGAAGATACGAAAATAATTTTGGAGTACTTAATAAAAACACGAGTTTAGCTATGTTTTGTGGTTATTTTACAGCCAACCTCTAAAACATATATTTAATCATGCAAGCATGTTAGCTACCAGCTAACATGCCTGAAATTCTTAAGGACGACGAACAAAACGTGCAAATACTACTGCAATACCTCTATCAAGCTGAACTAATTACCGACCTATAAACTAAATTCTTATTTACTTCACATCTAATTATCCTTATTATTTTATACTTTAAAAACGTCTATATTTTCTTAAACCTAAATATTATTCTTTTATAATCAAAAATATCAAATTTTCTTATACCTTATTTAATTAAACTTCAATGGAGGAACATAACCCAGCAGTTGACCCCCAAAAAAAGAAAAGAAACAAAAAATTAAGCTAAGCTTATAACTTGCCCAAAACTTTTCATATAAACGAAAAATAAAATTTCAATAGTTTTCAAGCGAGGCGTGAGTGTTATGAGAAACAACTCGTGGTGTTTTATCCGACCGGGATACAAGTAACTAGTTGAAAAATTTATCACAATGAATAAATCCTCAATTTTTTTTATTTGTTACCTCAAAACAGACTTTTTTTATCTCTTGCCTTTTTTTTTGTTTCATAAATTGTTTTTGGTAGTTGATTCAAAAAAAGTTTATACTCTTTGTTTCTCTATATTTTCAAAAAGTTACTCCGAGTATAATATATAGTAATCCTACTAAACCCTTCTAAAAGCGTTATCAGAGCGGACGGAGGGAGGAGGGTCTATACTTCATGAAACATTTAGAACTAATCTCTAAAGCTCGATTAAATTTTAATAACTTTCCGATACCGTGATAGAGAGGTTCCTGTTAGGGTTATTTGACATTATTTTAATAACCTAAATCCATATTTCGATAAGAGGGAATTAAATAAATTTCCTTTACCTTTATAACTTCAAAAGAAAAAATCGCGCACGGGGTACCTCGCAACTTTTCCTCATTACATCGGATTCGCTACGCTCATCATGCCTGCTTCGCAATCGCTTCGCTCGTCTTCAGATAGTAATTTCATCCGTATTATTCTCAACGGTCAACCATACAGCATTGACCATGCTCAATGCTCTTTGATTTTTATGATCCAACAAAAATCATGGATATACTTGCCGTATTGAAACAAAACTTAGTGTACTTATTTATTACGTATTGGAATACATTTTTATTAAATTTCAACTCAATTGGACAATTTTCCAATTTTTTAAAAAACACACACAAGTCATTCAATAAAAATTGAACTAAAGCTGATAATGAGATGAAACTTAGCACATAAGTTAGTCTTATACATAGTCACATGCGCGCCAAATCTCAATCCGATAATTTTTCCGCGTTTTTAGATATTCCGTAATTGAGTCATTATTGCGGGTTAATGACGTCATTATTGCGGGTTAATGACGTCATTAGAAAAATATTTCCTGATTAGCACAACTACAGCAGTAGACAGATTTTGTACAAAATTTCAACTCTTTAGCATAAATACATAGGGCGCTTCAGACAGATAACTTTGCAAAAACCACTCAGGAGGCCTTAAAATCGCCTGAAACAGATAATTCCGTTTTCATCCCGGTTTCGGATTTTTTTGCAACACAATACTTTTCCTATATACCTACGGTATAAATAAAAAAGTAAATATAGGGTACGAGGTACCTCGTGACTTTTTCTTTTTATTTTATCTTTGATTGGCTCATATGAATCATTAGCTTACTTGTTCGAATCATCTACACATATACAAATCATTATCTTACCCATACGGTACGATTCGTAAACATACATAACAAGGTACCTAAATGACAGTTTATGTAATACATATCGGTGCACAATGGAAATAAACGGAAAACAAGTAACGTTTAAAAAGATAATAAAATACGAATTATGTTTAAAAATATACAAATAATTAACTAACTTGTACAAATTTATGCTTATACAAATTATTTGCTTACCTTGCTTACCTAAACAAATTCGAATTATTAGCTAACCTATACGAATTATATAAAAAGAAATATAAATTATTAGCTAACCTATACGAATTATATAAAAGAAATATAAATTATTAGCTAACCTATACGAATCATATATAAACAAATACGAATTATTAGCTAACCTATACAAATCATGTATAAACAAATACGAATTATTAGCTAACCTATACAAATCATGTATAAACAAATACGAATTATTAGCTAACCTATTCGAATCATATAAAAAAAATGAATTATTAGCTAACATATACGAATCATATAAAAAGAAATATTAATTCTTTGCTATCCTATACGATTTATATGTAAGCAAATACAAATTATTAGCTAAGATATACGAATTATATCTAAACATGTACGAATCATTAGCTTACCTATAATATGGTTTTCACCATCACCCATATCCTTGTCGGATAGTATCATAGTTGTATGGGGTACAATAGTCGCTATCTGTGCATCCAATGGTATTGCATCAGTGAGATCACATCCAGATGTGCGTGGTGTCAGGTATGCTAGAGGCAATGTGATCTGAGGCGGATCAGTTGGTTGGGTAGATTCAGTTGGGTGATCACTTGTCGATGAATAGACATCGCTCGATGCTGCAACAATACAAAAATACAATAATCGATTAACAATAACAGATACTAATAGATTTAAAAAGCCGAATCATAATTAAATTAAATTACAATAAGTTATAATGAAAATAGTTAAATTACGAAAAATTATGACATCTTAGATCAGATTTACAAATCTAAGGCGATTTAAAAAATTAAGGGTATTGATTTTGAGTATTTTTCGCCTCCCGAGATTTGAGGGCGATCCTTTAGAATAATTTAGAGGTAGGTGGTCATATGAGATGATTTGAGATAATTGATGGCTAGTGTAAAAGTCTATTACATATCTTACTTGTTTTTCCGTCAGTTGTGTCTTCCTGGTGTGTTTGCTGATGACCCAGTGATGTTCCACTGACTTGATGATCACTGGCAGACGTGCCAACTTCATCTGCTGAATGACTTGTTGATTCATCTATAGATGATTCCGTTATATGTGATGTTTCGCTGCTATATTGTTCGCTTGTAGTGTTTGGTTCGGGTGTTTCGCTTGTTAGCCAGTCTAATTCCCATCCTTTGAGAGTTATAGTCAGGAGATCACCGCTTTGTAATTCAACGACAGCTTCCCAGCTTCCGTTCTGGAAAAGAAAAACATTGATGTTTTGAAGGTGGTATTCTAGCTTAATTGACATTAATTGAGTTTTTTGCTTTATTACCGAGTTAAAATCCAAATAATCTATTACTAAACTAATAATAACAGCTGATTAAACTATTTACAAGCATTAAAATACAATGCATAAACAAAGAAACGGAGATAATGCTTTTAATGTATTTTAATCTTTTTTTCAACTCCGCCGACATAAAACAATAAAACTTAATTGCCTTGTAATATTCCAGTTTAAAACTAATAATTTTAAACTGGAAACTATGTTTTACGATCTCGCAGTTAAAAAGTTTCTTCATATTTATACGTAAGGCTCGGAATCAACAAAACAGTTATACTTTCCTAAACATTATTTTTAATAGTTTCCTTTAAAAATTCTTTGTAAAATAATACTTAAATAGAAAACGTATTAGTTATTCTAGACCCGCTATAAAACGTACTTGAAACCTTTTACTTGTTCAAATTTCCCGATCCTAGATATTTAAAAAAAATTATACCTTTCGAGTCTGAGTTTCTGACATATTGCTCTGAAGGGACATAGATTATAAAATATCATTGTCGGTGGTAATTGCCATGTTGTGGTAACAACATGGCGACAGGAGTTCCGAGTAATAGGACTATGGTTTGGCATAAGAGGTACCATCCCTAAAATAGTATCAAAATTCTTTGACGAATCGACCACAAAAAATTGACGCAGATATCAGAGAATATATTATTCGATTCTTTAGGCATAATTAATAACCATGAATACAATTAATTTATCTAGTTTTAAATAATTATTAATTTATCTAGTTTTAGTTATAATGAACAAAGTAATCATCTGAAGTTTGTTTAATTATAATTTATTGTATTTATATTTAAAGTTTTACTTCTTTTTATGTTATTGTCATGTTTATTATGATGGATCAGTATGCTGTGTTTAAGCAACTCATTGTATATGAGCAGCCCCCCTATGTATTTTTTTGAGCAAACACAACTACACAAGTCGGGTTGTTCCTGCAGGTTATACTTAAGGAAACCACCCAAGTTGGCAAGAATCTGCAGTACTCAAAGCAAAAAGTGTCCCCACCGTTTTAAAGAGAGGACCATATAGCCAAAATTGTATCGCCACTGTTTTTATGAAAATAAACTGATTTTCATAATTTAAAAAATATTTTAAATGATATTGACTTTAAATAACATAATTGTTTAAAGTTAAAACATGATAATTTAAATAAAAACAAGAGTTAATGACGTCATAGGTGTTAGTTACCCTATGCGCACGTAAGAAGTAAGTCTTTTTTAATATTTAAGAGAAAACTATTCTTAAATATCTTGAAAGTTTTAAAATAATGAAGTCTATCTTATCTATGATAATAAATAAAAAAAAAATTGTTAAAGCCTGTGGGGCCGGGGGTGTCGGACTTGAGTAAAGAGGGCAGTCAACACGTTAGCCTGACGCCAGCGTAGTGTGGCCACTCTGGTAACTAAAAATTTAACTATTCAGGTAAAAACACCTTTGTCTTTTAACGTCTTTTTCCTCTTTAGAAAAATAATTTATTTTAGCTAGTTTGCGATGTTTAAATTGCTAGGCATTCAACGTTATTTTTACAGCTGAATTTTTAACAATAATTGTCATAATTATGACTATAAATTTAGCTTTTCGTTCAAACAGCTAATATTAATATTATCAATTAATATAAGAGTTATTTAATCGTTTTGTTACATTTTTTTCTGTTCTTTTACTGTTCCATCATTCGACATTCGTCATCATTGATGGCTCGACATAATGTCATGTGCCACTCTGTTTCGTTACGTCTAACTCATCAGGGCGCCGACAGAACCTGAACTCACTCTGACTTTCAATTAATTCCGAAGAATGTAATGTGAAGTATTTACCAGAGACGAGCGGTGCTCTCTTACCGCCATCATGCATGGCAAGCAAAACATACATAATTTGGTATTAACAGAGCCTTTAATCAAGATATTAAGAGTTGTTTTCTTCATCATAAGTATAAAAATTAATAGAGTTATTTAGGCGGGATTATGGGGTGAATTGAACTCGTTAGTTACTTATTAATCCGTAGTGGCCACCCAGCGCTGCAGTTACTTTCCTTGTTGACCAGGTGGTACTGTTTAGGCCACAATCTTTACGTTCTTTATATGATCGGTGTCTGGGATGTTGCCATTCTATTCTATTACCAGCTTTGGCCACACCTCATCGGACAATTAAAATGTTAAAATTACTTGGACTCGCCTCGTTAGTTAAAATGTAATTTGCCAGACTCGGTTTGCCTTATCAGTCAAATATTATTTTCCAAGCTCAGCTTCGCTTCCGCAGTTTGTTTGTTTACTATCCTCGCCTTCGGTTGGAACAAAATGTGAAACTAAAATCACGAAAACTCCATTTTAAGTAGCTATGTCATGGAAAGAAAAGATACTAGAGTTATTCAAACGTCTTTTATTTAATTCTATTTTCCCATAATTTTTCCTTCGAAAACCAAAGCACGTGGCTAAGTGGCTTCTTTTAGAATTAAAAGTTTTAACCATACAATAGAGTCTTGGATAAAAAAATGCCAACTTTAACTACAACCTAAATGACTACGAAAAATCTCGAGTGAAAATTTAAATTAAATCAAGAAAATAATGAATTTTATCTCGTTTAGTTTTTAGTCATAAAAGTGATGTTAACCAGCACGAAGCAATGTCAGTGCCTGGATGGGTGACCGCTAAAATAAAACGACCAGGCGAGTCTCAGTACAACGAGGAGCACTAAGGACGAGCAAAGCGAGTCCAAAAGTGTTGCAGTATAAGGATGGTGACTTTTATATTCTGATGACGAGCATAGCGAGTCGGAAGTATTGAGGATGAGCGTAACAAATCCGATTCGTTGGGGGTAAAGTTCTGAGGTAACCTGTACCCGAATTTCTCCTCCAAAAGACGATCTTTATGATTTTATAATAAAAAAAGCAATAAGATAGATTGCTGTATTTTCAATTGGAATAGAATCTAAACATTAATAGAAAATAAAAACAATACTTTCCATTTGCTAGTAGTTATTTATGCAACAAGGGATGAAAGTAAGTTTTACAGCTCAAGTTAAAGTTTCGTCCTAAGGCAGCGCCGAAGGAGGAAACTTCATTAGCTCACGAGGCCGGTAGGCCGAGGGAGATAAACTAGTTAACTCCCGAGGCTTGCCGAGGGAGTTAACTAACATTTTGGCTCCCGAGGCTTGACGAGGGAGATAATACGAGAGCTGAAAACTTTCATCCCTTGTTGCATATTAAATTTTATTTACGACTAGAGAACTAATACTAACAACTATTAATATATTCTTCAGCTCCTTAATTGTTATTGTGTTAGTTTAGTTTATTCTTACCATGTCAATTACTCTGATGATGAGAGAAAAAAGCCACTATCTTCACATTATTTTATTGTAAGCTGTCATTAGAATAATGTGTAATACTATATTTGCAATTTAATCATTAGCGTGAGCATATTGTATATTCTACCCGTAGTACCAACATAACACCGAAAAAAATCCTAAAAATTTCCTAAAATTCCTAAAAATTTTATTAAAAAATTCTGTCAAGTTGGCAACACTTTCACTTTTTCTCCCTAGGGAGTAAAAGTATATTTACAGTGTGAGGTAACAAGACTGTATGTAGAACTTACAATACAAGGAGTTGATAAATTTTATTTTTCCTTAAACGTTAATTTATTGTTTGATTAAAAAAGGACCGAAGATAGGCAGCAAGGTAATGCTCTACACTTTTTAATTTTTTTCGATCAATTATTTAGGATAAGTGGTGCTCTTGAGAGGAATAGGAAAAATTGGACATGACTTTTCAAGAGACCTGAAAATCAAGTTTTGCTCTTTTATGTCGAGTGACGTAGAGACTTTTTGAAGTTTTTCTTTTTGACATCAATAGATACCTCTGGTTTTCCACTCAGTTTTTTCCTTAGCTATGTCATTTTTTCCTTCCTTTGTCGTTTTCTCTTTAGTCGACGTGTCCCTCTTACCTTCAATGCTTTTCTCAAAAACTTTCTTTATCGTTTCTCGAATAGTTTTTTTGCCTAAAACTGTTCAAAAAGGACCCGATTTCTAAAGTGAATTTTTCTTCAAGTTTGCTGGGTTAAATTCCGGTCAATATGTGTATAAAATATATTTTTCTGTACAAAAACTAATAGAATATATTAACACAAATCACTACTGAAACATAGATGCTATAATTTTTTGAAAAAGTTAGGAAATTGTTATTTTATTTGCTATATGAAAATTCAGTCATCTAAGAATGCTAATTATTTGCTTAAACCATGTATATGCTATTGTGTCGGTACGTTTATGCAGCCATAAGATACAGGACCCTAAGACTCGAGATAAAACAATAGGAACGTTTATGCAGCCATAGGGTACAGAACCCTAAGACTCGAGTTAAAGACAAAAGGTTAATTACATTTACGGATAATTCGTAAAGCCTGATCCGCGAGTTAGACAGATCAGGATTGCAAGACAGGCTCGTAGTTAATGTTACGTTTTACTTCTCCACATTTAAACTGTTATTTTATTATTATTATTATTGATTAGGGTTGGAGTCGATAGATAGACCCCATTTGCACTGGGACCAGAAGCCTATTGTGCAGTCTAGGTCAGAATAACCCTTTTCCCCGGATTAGGTCTAGGATCTTCTAGAGCAGTGGTTGAGTCAAACTTCGTGAGAGTGCTGCTACCATAGTTAAAGAAGGGCTAGAGCTTCACATCTCAGAAGTATGTGACAGCCAGTTTCGGATTCCGATTCATTGGGTTCTCTTTAAAGATACCAATGAGAGGAAGGTGTCAGTTAGCTGTCAGTAGTCCAGTTCCAGTTATATTTCTAAAGTCCCTTCTGGTTAGACTAAGGAGATCCTAAGTCCTTTTCTTGTGACCTTTTCATGACAGAGGATGTGCAATGGTGCAGGTGATTGGTTAAGAGCCAATTTTTAACTACACTTTTGGCTATAGTTTTGGGTTTGGCTACTATGGGTTCAGGACCCACAGGAGTGGTTTTAGACCCCTTTTTTGCAAGGATGTCTGCTTGCTCATTACCTTCAATTCCCTTATGGCCAGGCACCCATCTGATTACTACATCATTGTTGAGTGAGGGTTTTGTCAGAGGGTTTTGCAATCACTCCCAGACAAGCTTAGAGTTGACTTTATTTGAACCAAGAGCTTTAATAGCAGTTTGGCTGTCAGTAAAAATATTAATAGAATTAATATTCTGATTAAAATTCTTTTTAATATTTTCTATATAACAAGCCTTAATATCAAAAATTTCTGCGTACAAACACTTTATTGCCTAAAAGAAATTTGTATTTTAGATTAGCATGAGATTCATTTATGCCACTTCCAGAGCCACAGTTCATATTAGATTCATTTGTTTACCATATCATCACTATCATTGGTAGTCATGTAATTAGTAATTAAAGTTCATAGAGAGATGAGACTCTGAATTACATTCACCACTATTTTAGAGTGACCTCTAATAGTAGGGATGTTCCAGTTGTAATTGTTCTGTAGTTTGCAAGCTACCAACCTAGCCTCACTCTTTATATCAATATCTAGAGGCGGAAGGCTCAGCATGACTTCTAGAGCAGTAGTTGGAGCTGAGTTCATGGACCCTGTAATAGAAAAAACAGGCTAGGCGCTGAACTGAGTTCAATTTGATAATGGCAGTGGTCTTATTATCTTTAGGCCAACACACAAGCCTTATTGAAGTTCAAATTGCTTCTAAGGCTGTATTAATGAATATGCCAGGAATAAGAATGACGATGTCATCAGCGTACCCGAAGGAGACAAGACTCCACTCTGATGGCATACCCTGGTGACTCGGACAGACAAATCCATCGACAGACAGATTATTCAACAGGAGAGTATAGTTCATTCAACGGAAAGCTGATGTCAAATGCGCCTTCAATGTCAAGAAAGGCACCAAGAACACATTTGATTTTAAAGGCAGCTTAAATTTTATGAACAATATGATGAAATGCGCTTTTGCAGAATTTGCCAGCTTAATAAGCCAACTGATGTTTATATAACGGCTTGGTTATCAGTGCCATTCGCGAATGAGTCTGTCCATAATTTTCTCTATAGTTTTAAGAAGAAAAGACGACAGACATATTGCATATAAGCCTTATCCTCCGCGTATGGAAACACGCCCAGGTTTGGGTATAAATGTAACCTTGGGAGAATTCCAAAGTTCAGGAATATGATTCAAAGCTATGTTTGCTCTGAAAACGCTGCAAAGGAAAGGAGCCAGAGTGTCCAGGCCCTGCTGTAACAGGGCTGGGTAAATACTGTTCAGCCCAGGAGACGTATAAGGTTTAGATGGGTTTACTGCCCATTTCACCTTGTTAAGTGTTAAATTGAACTGGAAACAGCCCTATTATACCGTAGGTATAAAGGAGCAAAAATGTGCTTACACTAAATATCCAAAAACGGGATTTACAAAAATTTTCCATATGAGGTGTTTTTAAGATCTCCCGATTAGTTTTTCTGGAATTTATAGTAAAAAGTATTCCTAATTAGACTTTCCGTGTATGTGAATCACAGAGAAACACTGATAATATAAATAACTTTAGCATGGGAAAAAACCCATTTTATATGAATAACTTTAAGCAAATTTTCTTAGAAGAAGCTATTAAGCGTGTGGTCTAAAGTTTGAAAAAATTGGTTAGGTATAACTTATAATCAAGTTTTAATTGATAAGGCGAAGTTTTGAACTTAATCAAGTTTTGAAGAACAGCACTGTCATATCTTTCTCATATAAATAGAGGACAAAGGTCTCGTGTCATTCAAAAACCCTAAATCCCTACTTATTGTAAGGAAGATACTCTTTTTACACATTTTTCAATACTTCTAGTGTAAGGATACTGACTTGCACTTCGATTTTAGAACTAATAAGGTAAAATAATATCTAAATGCATGGTACATGGTACATGTTATTAGTGGTGGCTCGTATCACTCTTAATTAGTGGTGGATAGTACAACCCTTAATTACCGTTATTTGTTTTACTATTTTTATTTCCATTATTTTATCAACAATATTTTACCTGATATATTTCAGTTTTTGGTAAAAAGCGTCTTTTCTTTTCACAAAATTTGATAAATGATGGAACGTCTCGTAGAAAATTACCTGTAGTAGCTTTAATTTTACTAACCATGTGCCAGCAAAGACAGCTCAAAAGTCTTACTCTGACTCTAGTAGTATCTAGAAGATCAGGTCTAAGACAACTTTCCCTAAATGTTATAAAGTACAGAGCAAAATATCTTCATTTCTTGCCACTTTTCCTCGATTTTACAATTTTATAACCTTCTTATTTTAGGATCTAATCCTTCCTAAATTAAAATAAATAAACACTCTAGAATTCTATGAAACTAAAAAAAACTTAAATACAAAAATTGTCTACCATGTTTAGTTTTAAAACATTATTGAAAACTTTCCAATAGCAACAGATTATAAGGGCGTAAACTTTTTATTAGAAAACACAACAATACTTTACTTGATATACTTGAGTTTTTGGTAAAAAGTGTCTTCCCTTTTCACAAACTTTGATAATACGAGAGAACGTCTCGTAGAAAATTACCTTTAGAGAAACTTTCTCTAGAAGTAGTTTTTGTACCTTAAGTAAAAAGTTGACGCAAACTATTGTTGCTCTTAGAAGAGTTAAGTTTTATGAAGTATGTGTCCGACATTTTGGATTTTTTTATATATATGTTTATAGTGTGTTCTGCCTTAAAAAGTTTTTAGGAGTTTCAGGAAATATTTTGTAGTTTTGAAGTAATTATTAAGAGAGTATTAAATTCTTAACTTTTAACTTGTTTCTATTTTTAAGAAATAAGAAAGATAGTATTGATGGTGGCCATGGAGGTGATGCCTATAGCTACAGAAAAATATTTTTAATTTATATCGTGAAGCGAGTTATTGTAAGTAAATTGAATTTGAACGCTTAATATTTTTGTTAATTTGGAACCATAATTCTGTTCCAGTAAACCATGAAACGCTTTCCAAAATGAACCTGCCTCTCGACATGGACCTTCATGCCTCTCGACATGGACCTCGCGACATGGACCTTCTCTTGCTTCCACTGCATCCTGTTAGCACTGTATGAATCTCGCGTACCTCTTTTTGGAACGGAGGTTATTGAGGTAATAATTTTTTTTTATAACCTTTTATAACTTAAGGATTAAAAAACAAGCGTAATAAACTTCCTTGTACAGCAGAATGGATGAATCATATCAACCATGCTCGATTCCGCTGCGTGTTTTAGTTTGGATTCCGGTGGGCATCTTGCTGCACAGCAGTTTTATTTTGGAAAGCGTTGATTGCGCCGTGATTTATTATTTTATAAATATTAATACTGATCAGACATTAGATTCTCAATCTAATATTTTTGATAACATCAATTAATTGATTGACGCTATAAGGAAAGGGATTTGACGATTTGTAAGGATTCGACATCACAATGTTCAGCATACCTGAAGTTGTTTCAAATAGTGAATGCAAAACGTCAGTCTCCACCGTAAGATTTTAAACTTCTAGATATTGACCAAGAAAGTCAACGACTTTCTTTGACTAATTAGTCCCCGGAGTAAGGGCAGCTAATCGACTCAACTCCGACTAGGATTGAAGTCTACTAAGGACAAGATTATAATTCTATTCGTAGTAATGGCCCCTGCTAACCAGCATCAATTATTTTTAAATAATTCCGGCGCGGTGGTCCGCTGTCGGGCGAATTTCATTTAGAATGCGTGTTTCCGTGCTAAACAACCTATTTCTTGCTTATGCAAGAACCATGCCCATTGCGTGGTTCCGGTTCATGCTTTAGAACCTAAGCAGTTCCTCAATTGTCAAGCACTGCTCGTAACTTATTTTGTCTGTATTTTTCAAAGGAAATTACAGCTTTTCAGCTTCTTTCGATTCTTCAGCCTTTACCTGTTCTAATAAATATATATATATATATATATATATATATATATATATATATATATATATATATATATATATATATGTATATGTATATTATAATATATATATATATATATATATATTATATATATATATATATATATATATGCAGACGGAGATAAATGCTGTGTCATTCAGCCATTCAGTAAGGCGAAGAAATTAAATTTTAAAGTGACGAAGTTTATAATGTAAAGCAGTAACTTCATGCCCTTGAGAGGGCCACCTCGGCAACCAGCCGATTTAAAATCAATTATATAATGTATAGTTGTTATTGAGTTAATAATAGAATATGTATTTATTTATTTATAAGGGACAAAGTAATACCTGTTTCCCTCTCATTCCTAGAACTTCTGACTTAACAACAAAGGGGAGGGGCTTAAGCCAAGATCGTATCGCCACCGTTTGACAAAAGGAATAGAGGGCCTCCGACAACTTTTTACGTCACTGAGTTTACAAGTATTGGAGAATGCATATAAAATTGGTATTTCTTACACCTAATGTCTAAGTCTAAATAATGTTATGATATGCACAAATGTACATACCTATGCGATCAAATTGAAAAACTTCGTTCAGTCACTCGTAAATATTTAAAGTAACATTTTATGGGGAGACAAGCGGAGCTTGGAATTGATTAATTTTATAGACGATAGTAAAGTTATACTTGTCGGTTCTAAAATATGATAGGGAGTTATATTTTTCAAAACTTAGCAATAAAACTATAGAGACGTCTATACGACTTTATCTTTTATTTATCATATCGTTCGCAGTAAAAAGTTCTCTTCCGATCTAATTTGTAAGTTTAAGTGGAACGTGGGATTATCATAGAAGTGAAGTAGTCGTCCATCACTGCAGTGGTCTTAATAAAAGTGTATGGTTTTATTTACCCCGACGATTGGAACTAAACATGTTTGTTTTAATAATCAAGTTTGGTTTTTTGATCAGAGAAGAGAAAAACTAGAAGGATCTCCCAGTTTCATTAGGAAACACGACCAGTGAGACATTCTCTTTTAATAGAGATAAAGATTTCCTTCTCTCGATTAAACCAGAGTCATTTCTTGACTGGATCTAAACCTTCTTCTTTATGGAATTTTGGTGTTTTTTTTTAAATTTTTGCCATTCTTGCCACGATTAATATATCATATATCAAATCACAGGAAACTCCTAATGCGATAAATTCAAAAAAAATTAGTAGTGTCATTTTCACTGTTTTTTGCGACTAGAAATTAAACTTTAACTAAATAGAATCAAACTGGTCCGAAATCGATATAAGTACTGAAAGTAATCGATGTTTAAGTTCCGAAGTAAATTGCTCATCGTCATTTATACAACGATAATCAATCGTTATTCATGTTTATCAAATGTTGCTGTCAATTTGAGATTTGATACGCATGTAATCATGTGAAAGACTATGATTATGTGAGTGTGTAGACATATGTACTAAGTTTCATCTTATTATCAGCATTAGTCACATTTTTATTGAACGACCTCTGTAATTTTTTTAAATAATTTTACAAAATCGGTAAATAATCCAATTTAGTTGAATTGAATTTACGCAATAAGTAAGTGGACTCAGTTTCGTTTCAATACGACAAGTATATCCATAATTTTTGTTGGTTCATAAAAGTTAAGCAGCATCGAGCGTGGTCAGTGTCTGGAGTGTGACCACTGGGAATGAAACGGGTGTTTTTATCTGAGGGTGAGCGTAATAAATCCGATGTGATGAGGAAAAATTCCGAGGAAAAAAAACTTGTACCTGATTTTCACTATTTATGAAAGGAAAGTGCATTTACTTTGAAGTTTTCAGAACAAATCAGCCCTATGAAGCAGTTCGGAAACAATTTTCCTGATTTTGAAATCATTAAATTTAAACTAAAAAGGTTGAATTTTCCTAGGGTAAAATATTATTGATTTAATAGCAATACTTTTTTAACGACTAAAACGGTCCAGTGTTGTGTGTAAGTGTGTTTTCCAAACACTAACTTATAGTGTGGTTGTGTTAGTTTTAAAAAATGTAAGCTTATCCAAGCGTTTTACTAAATTTCGTCTAGTTTTCCGTGTGTATTTCCATATTGTATTTGTGAATATGAACGTAACACATAAACATTATATGGGCCACGAAATGAGAAGGTTTCCCAAAATGAAAGGAAGAGACTACAATAAAAACGGCCAGAGAGAGGTTGTTCAAGTCAAAATAAATTGACTTTCCCCCCCGTTACTCTCCCGCCGTTACTTTAACCGCTTGCTTTTATAAGAGCCAAATATTTTCTAAACTTTTTTACCGGATATAATAGTCCCGTATTGTAGAGAGGGATAAGCTCTGGGAATTTCAGTCTACCAAATGCTATAGAGTATATTTTATACAATTTTAGATTTAAAACGAATTTCAGTCTGTATCATTCCCTTAAAGCAATCCTACATGTACCTTTATCGAATTCCATGAAATGTTTTATCATATTTTCTTTTGAGACTTGAAATTTTGTACAATTGCAAAGAAACATATTCTGAAGGGTATTGCATTTCCGATTTTCAATATCATGATTAGAAATTTGCTTTTTTACTCTTCATTAAAAATGCTAGATGTTCCCTGCAACATTTTATGGCTTAAACCAAATTTGATACGATTGTAATAAAAATTATGACCGTAATATGGGAAATAAAATTTAACTATTGCCTGATTAAATATGGCTGTGTAACATCACAGGGTGAATAGGTAAACATTATTAAGTAAAAACAAGATAAGACAAAGAATTTGAAAGTCTGAATGGAATTTAAAAAATCGGTTTATATACAGAGTACCTGGTAGACCAAGAGCCCAGGGGTGTTTTGTTAATAAAAAGTTTAATGGCTGGAACCGGTCTCAATTTTTCGTAAATACCTTCCTGAACAAGGATCTGCAATTCTGCCGACTCGTATCGGATGGGTGTCCCAGGCAGAACGTACTTTAGGGGTCAAAGGTTCTGCCTGGGACACCCATCCGATACGAGTCGGCAGAATTGCGGATCCTTGTTTAGGAAGGTATTTACGAAAAATTGAGATCGGTTCCAGCCATTACACTGTTTGTTAACTTGGGTGGTAAATTGACCTGTAAAGTGCGTTCTGCCTGGGACGCCCATCCGATACGAGTCGGCAGAATTGCAGATCCTTGTTCAGGAAGGTATTTACGAAAAATTAAACCCGTTTCCAGTCATTACACTTTTTATTAACTTGGGTGGTAAATTTGACCCCTAAAGTACGTTCTGCCTGGGACACCCATCCGATACGAGTCGGCAGGATTGCAGATCCTTGTTCAGGAAGGTATTTACGAAAAATTAAACCCGTTTCCAGTCATTACACTTTTTATTAGCAAAACACCCCTGGGCTCTTGGTCTATGGGGACATAACATCGGATTTGATTTTTAAAAATTTTGTCGACTCAGCATTTGTTGTAGTTTTCCGATTTATAATCTAGGTTGAGGTATTCCGGTCTCTCTATAAGTGCGCGGAGTGGGTATCTTGGTACTTTAGATTGGTACTAATTAGGTCCCATGTACTCATATCTCCAGGTACTTAATCCACATCGCTTAACATTAATTACATTAACATGAGCAGTTCATGTGGACAATCGGTCATGCCAGTCCAGACGTGACAGCGTTTATAACTTAGGCTCATCGCCAGCATAAAACCCATTTTACATAATTGACTTATGAACCCTGTATGATAAGTCCCGCCTCAATTAGGAGGCGACTGATCTGCCATTCGACAGATGCCATGGAATTTCAATTTGCAAATTTCACCATGCCAACTGAAACCGTCTAGTCTGGCTCAAGGATAGTTAATAATAGTATATTATGCTACTAGGCAGCAAAATGGAATTTTGCAGACGAGTTTTATAAATTAGCCCCCGAGCCGAAGGCGAGAGCAGGCTTCCCCATGTGTAATGTTAAATGGGTAATGTACCCATTTGACTGACGAGTTAAAGCTGAGTCAGGCAAATGGTGATTTGCCTGCAGAGGCAGAGCCGATGCAGGTAATTGCTGACACGAATCGGCAATATTTCCTTTGCTGCATAGTAGCATATCATATTTTATTTACTTACGGCTGAAAAATAAACATAAGTGTGACAAATAGATAAACAAGTATAAAATGGTGTTTAAATACTAGCTACAATTTAGAGGCAGTAAACATTGCCTTAAAGTTGTTGTAACACTCACAATTTCAGTAGAGTTGATATTGTAATTTGTCAATCCTAACAACATTTTTGTAGGTTAATATTTTTCTCTATTATTCTAATTCATTATATTTTATAGCAAAATTTACAACGTTTTATAGTTGTGGCTTTATTGAAACATTATAAATCAACATACATTGAAATGAGTGATAATAAATATCACTCATTTATAAAGTAACTATATGTATATCTAAATATAAAGTAACACCCGCCTTTGTTTGCGATAATAGTATTTCCTTATTTCTAGAAAACGCACCGAACCACCAAGCATGTTTACCTGACGAAAAACACCAAAATTAATTCAATAACCTGCAACATAATAACCTCAACTCATTTATTTCTCCTCCTTGGGTGGTTTGACTTTTAGCGAATTTCCTTTGGGAAAAAATTCGCTAATGGGATAGGCGTCATGGCGGAATTCGAACCTCGGACCACGACACAAATCCGTTTCAGAGGTCCCTAATGACGAAAAAAAAATTTTTTTTGAAACTTTATAATATATATATATATATATATATATATATATATATATATATATATATATATATATAATATATATATATATATATTATATATATATATATATATATATATATATATAATGTATTTCTAGACACTTTCTTGTAAACACTCTATCTTTCGAACGATTAATATTTTTTAACTAAACTTGGTACAAAAAATCAACCTTGGGGAGGACACGAACCCTATTGAAAACCAGGTTTTTGTGACGTCATTAACCCGGTTTGCTGAGTCAGCGAAATTTTCAAAAAATCGGCAAAATTCAGGGTTAATATTTTTGGCCGCAAAAAAGGTCGAATGAAACCGGTCCGAAGTCGATACGACCACTATAAGTGACCTAAAAATCGAATAAACCATTGTAAATTACCGAAAACCAAAATTTAGGTCGATTAAAAAATAAATTTCGAGTAGGGTGTCGTTTTCTATGTAATTTTGGGCGCTGAATCGAATGAAACCGGTCCGAAGTCGATACGACCACTTTAAGTTACCAAAAAGTCGAAAAAACCACAAAAATTGTAGAAAACCAACATTACGGTCCTTGAAAAAATTTCGAGTAGGGTGTCGTTTTCAATGTTTTTGGGCCTCTGAGTTGAATGCCAGTGGTCCGGAGTCAATACGACCACTCAAACTCAGGGTACCTGGGTTCGAATCCTGGAAAGGTCGATAATTTTTTATCGTTTTTTTTTACTTTATATAAGTTTACAACTAGAAAATAATTCTGGCGCGGTGGTCCGCATGTCGGGCGAATTTCCTTTGGATGCGAGCACTCAAACCTAGAGTACCTGGGTTCGAATCCTAGTAGGGACAATAATTTTTTATCGTTTTTTTTACCTAATATAAGTTTACAACTAGAAAATAATTCTGGCGCGGTGGTCCGCATGTCGGGCGAATTTCCTTTGGATGCGTGTTTCCGTGCTTTTTACATTATATAAGTTTACAACTACTAAATAAATAATTCCGGCGCGGTGGTCCGCTGTCGGGCGAATTTCATTCAGAATGCGTGTTTCCGTGCTAAACAACCAATTTCTTGCTTATGCAACAACCATGCCCATTGCGTGGTTCCGGTTCATGCTTTAGAACCTAAGCAGTTACTCAATTGTCAAGCACTGCTCGTAACTCATTTTGTCTGTATTTTCCAAAGGAAATGCGCTAAAACCTTTAAAGATAACTGACGAAGCTTAAAGATAAGTAACTAAGCTTTAAACTAGTGCAAATAATAGTGCGTACTTCTAATTTTAGAGGCATAGTTTGTACAACCAACTGGATAATTATGCGCATTTCCTTTGGAAAATACAGACAAAATGAGTTACGAGCAGTGCTTGACAATTGAGTAACTGCTTAGGTTCTAAAGCATGAACCGGAACCACGCAATGGGCATGGTTGTTGCATAAGCAAGAAATTGGTTGTTTAGCACGGAAACACGCATTCTGAATGAAATTCGCCCGACAGCGGACCACCGCGCCGGAATTATTTATTTAGTAGTTGTAAACTTATATAATGTAAAAAGCACGGAAACACGCATCCAAAGGAAATTCGCCCGACATGCGGACCACCGCGCCAGAATTATTTTCAATTACATCTAAATGTACCTTAACTCCCTAGGAGGTTGAGTATTACCAAGAAAATTTCCCGCACTGTTTTTAAATATTTTGTTGACAGTGTTGGTAAAATAACATTTTACAGCTTAAGAACTGCTCAAGAATGACTAATTTTGAGTCATTATCAGCAATTCATTTTTCAATTTTTATTAATTTGTTCAATTTTATCGAATGACTTGTATACGTGTATTAAAAAAATTGAAATGTAATCCGATTTAAATTGAAATTCTATACAAGTGTATAGAATAAATAATTACACAAAGTTTAATTTCTATACGACAAGTATATCTATGATTTTTGTTAGATCATAAAAGTTGTAGCACTGTTGTACTATAATAGTTATTTATGCACTAAGGAAGTAAAGAGTATTATTATTTTCCTGAGCAGTTAGTTGGTTCCTAAAGTGTAAGCCGAGGGAACCAAATTATTTAACTCCCGAGGTGAAGCTGAGAGATTTATGTGTTTAATTCCCGAGGCAAAGCCGAGAGATTTAAGTTATGACTATAAACTCCCGAGGCGAAGTCAAGAAGGGTTATTGCGAAATTCGCTACAAGTGTATTCCTTGACGTAACAAATAAGCGTACTAAGTTTCGTAATAATTTAACAAGTCAATCCATGATTTTTTGAGGATCATAAAAGTTAAGCTGCATCGAGCGTGGTCAGTGCCTAGGTAAATGACCATGGGGAATAAAAGGAATGTATTTACTATCTGAGGACGAGCGAAGCGATTCCGAAGCTGAGAGGATGACCGTAGCGTATCCGATGTAAAAAGGAAAAGTTCCGAGGTACCCTGTACCCGATTTTTTTATTCGAATTCATTTTAAAATTATAAAATCAAATTCATAATTGGTCTTTACTCATATGTTGTAAACTCTATGATTAACTAAGTTACGTGAATCTTACACCTCTCTTAGCAAGATGTGCTCAATGTGTATCAAATGCTCAATGCTGGTTTTTATGCTGAGTTCAAAAGGAGTTGAATTGAATTTATCCGTAAAGAATTATATGCTCTAGATGTTGGAATAAGATAGTGACATAGTTTAAAATGTTTTTCTTCTTTAAATTATAGCTTTGGCTTTTCCACATAAAACCCTTTTCTCTAGAAATGTGGATTCATTTTAGAAGGTTTCTTTTAAACGAGACAGATCTAATGCTGTTCTATGACCAAGAAATAGGAAATCGAAGGAAAACAAAAATAATCGCTTCCAGTAATTCTTAAATTTATTTTTAAAGAACTAAAATATTTTTACTTTTCCTCATTTATACCGTAGGAATATAGGAAAAGTATTGTTTGCAAAAAAAATCCGAAATCGGAATAAACCGGCATTATCCATCTCAGGTGTTTTAAAGGCCTCCTGAGTGGAGGCCTTTAAAGAGACAACTTTCTCAAAGTTGTCTATCTGTGTGTGTGTGTTATCATCGTAGCGCCCTGTGTATTTATGCTAGAGAAATGAAACTTGTTACAAAAGTCAGTCTACCGCTGTAGTTGTGCTATTCAAAAAATATTTTTTATGATGTCATTAACCCGCAATAATGACTCAGCGAAAATTTCGAAAAATCATAAAACACGGAAACATTATGCGATCGGATTGAGATTTGGCACGCATATGACTATGTATAAGACTAACATACTATTCAAATTTGTACATAAATTTGGTGAAATGTATTTCTAAGGATGAGCGAAGCGAGTCCAAAGTAGAGAGGATGAGCGTAGCAAATCCGATGTGATGAGGAAAAGTTCTGAGATACTCGTACCCGATTTTTACTATTTGTATATTTGTTGCACGTGTTTTTTGATAGAATCTTCTATTTTAGCATATATATGCTTAAATAGAGGATATATATATATATATATATATATATATATATATATATATATATATATATATATATATATATATATATATATATATGTTGTGTGTGTGTGTGTGTGTGTGTGTGTGTGTGTGTGTGTGTATGGATGTATGTATTTTTCTTCCAAGACGTTTCTATGGGACACAATAACTTTCAAACGCTTCTTGGATCGAATTGAAACTTGGTACAAAAGTCAACCTTGCTAATGTCTCGAACCCTATTGTTTATGAAATATATGTGACGTCATTAAGCCAAAATGATGACCCCACAATCATTTCAAAAAATCAAAAAATTACACACAATAAATGAAATTTTTACAATGTATACTATGCATTTTGTATGGCAAAACGGCTTCGCGTGTCATCTTTATTTATGGAATATTGACTTAGCGTGTCATCTTCTTTATTTATGACAAATCTACTTAAGGTGTCAAACTCTTTATTAAAGATCCTTATTTTCATATTTAAGTTATTTTAAGCATCCTTTAGATTTAATAACCTTTTTTTAGATGTTTTTTCCTATATAAAAGCTTCCCTCTATTAAGATGAAATTACTTTGAGCCCGCTGTAGAGAAAGGGAGATGGTATTAGGGAGGAAAGGGGGGGGGGGGTATTAGGGTATAAAAGGATCTCGCTTTTTACAAATTTAATCCTCCCTACAACTAGTCATTACATTAAATAAAATTATATAAACCCATTACACATGAAAATCTGCATTTTGAGTAAATTTTTCAATAAAATCGATAACCTTTTGCAATTTATTGAATAATTTCATTTAAATTAAAAAAAATTCAGACAGTATGATAAATAATTCAAAAATAATTTACATTTAAAAATTATATACACTATAAGAAATAACAAATTATTTACACTAAAACATTTTAAAAATAACAGAGTTTTAATTTCCACAGATGTTTATTAACTTAATTTGATTATTTTTTAAAACTAATATAAAATTATTGACCAAACTATTTAAACTAGATCATTTTATGAGGAAGTGGTCAGATAAGTAAAGAAAACACAAAGTTTGAGCTTTCAAGTTTTCAGTTTTATCTGATTCAGTTTGGAATAAAACTACTTCTGATGAAGGCCTAATTTACTTTCGGCCGTAAATTAGGCATTCAACTCAAATTTTTGTTTTTATACCTATCTGACCACTTCCTCATAAAATTATCTAGATTATTTTCTAATTTTGACGAGTTTATAAAGAAACGTACAGAAGTCACCTGATTAAAAATTGAACTGGTGCTGATAATTAAATGAAACTTGGCACATATTTTAGTCTTATACATGGCTACATGCATAGATATATTATTACTAGAGGGGCCCTATAGGTTAAATTGTGAAACCTCGAAAAAGTAACCTGATTGCCTTCGCTTATAAATACCATCAAATAATCAGTACCAAATTACAATAATTTATATAGTAAAAAGTTGAAAATACAAATCAAAACACAAACAATAAACCGAAATAAACCCTTAACTCAATATAACCTTAATATAATAATAAAATATAACCTTAACTCAATCTTTATGGAGGTTTCATTGAGGTTACACAGAGCCCCTGAGAGCCCCAAAAAGATGTTTCAGACCTGTCAAGGTATTTAGATTGGCTATGCCCCCTCTAGTATATATCTCTATGGCTACATGTGTGCCATGTATAAGACTTTTTTCCGAGTTTTAGGGAAAAATATTGGGGTGAAAAAATAAAGGGGGGAGGGGGGGGGGTGATAAAAAATAAGTGGTTGATTTGGTCACCTGTAAAATACGATCGCCTATGTAAGTATATACAGCTTATAGGGGGATCGAACTAGATTTCATCTCCCTAGACCTAGTGGTATCCAACTGGATTCCCTTCGTATAGTTCTTACATTGTATTTAATCTATTTAACTAACGTACTTAATACGTTAGAATACTGTGTGAACGTGCTAAAAGTTAATGAATATAATTAGTTTATAGACTAAACAAAGATAAGAATTAATATTTATAATATAATATAATTAGTTATATAATTAGAATATAATTAGTTATAGACTAAACAAAGATAAGAATTAATATTATAATATAATATAATTAGTTATATAATTAGAATATAATTAGTTAAAGACTAATTAAGGAATTAATGTTATATTTGTGAGCACTACACAGTATGTGTAAATTGTACTTGGCTCTTTTGCCACTCTAATGGTTTCCTTTGGAATCTATGATATCTTATATCCTGTGATATCTTAAATAAGATTTCTACTTTCCTTTCTTTTCTCAGTGAAATAAAGGAAAACTTTATATTAATCATAGCAGGAAAAAGCTAAAGCCGTTTTAAGCACTGCTGAGTAATCGATTTTATACTTTACTTTATAAAAACACTGCATGTTAAATTACTGGACTTGTTTTGATAAAACTCGATACACATATTAAGTGGTACAAGTACACATATTGAGTGGTACAGGTACGCATATTGAGTGGTATAGGTACACATATTGAGTGGCATATGTACACATATTGAGTGGCATAGGTACACATATTGAGTGGTACAGGTACACATATTGAGTGGTACAGACAGATTAACTTATTGTGCAAAGTTTTGTTTAAAGGATTGAGACGTTCAGTCGGTTTTTTGATATCTAGAAAAAAAAGGGCAAATTATAAAACCAATATTTGTTCTATAAAATGCCAATATTGTTCGAACCAATTTTGTTCGTTTAGTTCCAGAAGGAGACGAAGACAGAACTTTTAATATAAGTGTTGTTACAATTTTCCTCCTCGTACATGTTAGAAAAGAAAATTATACTTCCAAAATTCGCTTACTTATATTTGAATTCAATTTGGATAAGAATGTAATAAAAATGGAAGAATGTTTAACAAAATATTCAGATAAAAAGAAAATACCATTCGGAGAAGCGTTATAAATTCATAGGGTTGACATTTGGATTCACAATGGCTGGTTTTGAAATACATGGCATGAGAATAAGGAAAATCGCGGCTGATTAGACACTGGGAGCCATGGGTATCTAGAATTAGGTATGTTTTAATACGAGGAATTTCCGAATAAGGTTTAAGTAGGTCGTAAAATAAGGTATTTAGAATTAGGATTCGATATTGGGTATTGGACAAAGTCAGTTGATTGGGAACTGTAAATGTATTCTTGATACTTTTGAAAATTTTAGAACTTGAAACCAAAGAGAAATCTTTGGAAAATCAAGAGGAATTTTCAGGACGAAGAAACGTGTAAAATTGAATAGAAAGAGAGTTAGAAGGAAATAGAGGAGCAATCAATAAAATCCTTCACTAATGTCTGCGGTCACAGTTTACTCCACGGAGCTTTTAGAAGAATGGAAAGGTCTTTTTAAAAGAAAACGTAGAACTAGTATGATTTCCAATCTTTACTTGACAAAGGGCTAAAAGCAATTAACGAAATTCCATTAGGCGTAATGAATCAAAGGAATTAACTTTTTCCCTAAATTTTAAATCATTGTTATTTTATTATAGCTGAATTTTAACTTATCTAAGATAAGGTTTTTATGTACGAAAGAATAAAAATATTTAAGCATTTGAAAGGGGTAAACGGCTTTTTTCGGCCTATTCGATGTCTTTGCGAGCCTGTACAATATTCTTGCGTGATTGTGCGATGTCTAAACAAGCCTGTACGATGTCTTTTTAAGGCTGTTCCATGTCTTTGCGAGCCTGTGGGATGTCATAGCGATATATTTTCCAATGGTACTCATCATCCTGATTCTAAGAATATAACTCTTAAGAAAAAGTTGATAGACATAAATTTTGGATCCAAGAGACATCATTTTCTGATAAAAAAAATTGTTAAGGAATTATTAAATTTGTTATGAAATACTTTACTTATTTTGAAATATTTTAGTTATTCTGATTTTTTAAAATAAAATTTGCTTATTGGAGGTTATTTGGGGTTTTCCTTGATTTTATCCAAACATAATATGTAAAAATATCGGTCACGGAGTCCCTCGAAACTTTTCCTCATCGCATCGGATTCGCTACGCTCAACCTCCCTGCTTCGGACTCGCTACGCTCATCCTCAGATAGTAAATACATCCGCTTCATTCTCAGCGGTCACCCATACAGCACTGACCACGCTCAATGCTACTTAAGTTTTATGACCCAACAAAAATTATGGATATACTTGTTTAAATGCTATATAGAGACAGAAATAGCGTTAGCTCTACAATTGTTTCTATAACTTATAGCATTTAAGTATTTAGTTCAACAAAATTTGAATAGCCATTAAAAAGAAAATGTTAGGATATACTTGTCGCATTAAAACGAAACATAATCCATTTATTTATTACCTTAAGCTATAGGATTTGTACTAAGTTTCAACTCAATTAGACTGTTATCAGTTTTTTACAATTTTTTTTTACAATAACAAGTTATTTAATAAAAATTGAAGTAATGCTGATAATTAGATGAAACTTGGCAAATATGTTAGTTTTATATATGGCTACATGCGTGCTACTTCTCAATTCGATCGCATAATAAATCCGCGTTTTATGATTTTTCCAAATATTGGCTGGGCCATAATTGTGGGTTTAATGACATCATAAAAATAATAAACTGCGTAGGCTTCCGTGGTTATTGTCATGAAGATTTAGGTCAGTTGGTTTTGTAGAGCATTGTGTTTCTATCCATGATGTCCTTGAGTCATTATTGTAGGTTAATGACGTAAAAAATATTTTCAGAATTTCAGACTGACATTTTTACTAAGTCTCAACTCTTTATAGAATAAATACATTAGGAGCTACAATACACACACACACACACACACAGAAAACTACTCTGGTTGCCTTAAAAACACCTGAAACGGATAATTCCGGTGTCATCTCTGCCTCTGATTTTTTTTGCAAACACAATACTTTTCCTATATACCTTCGGTATAAATGAGAAAAAGTAAAATTAAAGTTTGTGGAAGAAGTAATGGCAAGAGACGTGTGTAATGGCAAGTGAAGGTTAGAGATGTACTTAATGCTTCGAGCTTTGTTGTATTTGCAACCCCGAGAGAAAAATATAAAAATAAATTTATCTCTTTTTCCCCGAATTTGACTTTCCTAGGAATGGAATCAATTTTAAATTGTCTCCCTTTTAAATAAATTGTTGATTTTTATAAAAGTCCAGACAAATCTTTTTAGCTACATTTGTGCTTTTTAAATTAAACTCCGCTTTAACTGATCCCATTTGTTTTTGAGTTATTTCAGATATCTAACCGGGTTGAAGATTGATATATATATATTATATATATATATATATATATATATATATATATATATATATATATATATATATATATATATATCATTTTGATACTACCGTTTTGCAAAACATGAATAGTTGACACAATATAATTGTGCGAGAGACATCAAGGAAATGTAACAAGCAAAATGCAATGCTACATCTGGGAAGTGTTCCATCATCCGACATTCGTCATACTTGATGGCTCGACATAATGTCATGTCCCACTCTGTTTCGTTACGCCTAACTCATCAGGGCGCCGACAGAGCCTGAACTCACTCTGACCTTCAATTAATTCCGAAGAATATAATGTGAAGTACTTACCAGAGACGAGCGGTGCTCTCTTACCGCCATTATGTATGGCAAGCAAAACATATATCATTTTGATACTACCGAGTTTTGCAAAACATGAATAGTCGACACAATATATAATGGTGCGAGAGACACCAAGGAAATGTCACGAGCAAAATGCAATGCTACATCTGGGAACCCATATATATATATATATATATATATATATATATATATATATATATATATATATATATATATATATTTATGTGTGTGAGTATTTATTTATCTGTGTATGTACTAGATATTTGTTGTATGGGACACAATACAATGACGACTTTCAAATTTTTTTAGAAGATTTTTGGGAAAAGTTGGGAATAGTTATTAGAATATCCTACTCTAATAACCTTTAAACCTTTTTTGAATTAACAAGCTCCAGAAACGCTTTCCGCTTGAATCGTAATAAACATATTTATAAATCCAGTTCTTTAACATACGATCACAAAAAAAAACCCTGGGAATATATTTCCCTAACACGACAAGCCTGATAGCACTGTGGGTGAATACGACGGGTCGTAAAAAGGGAGAGTTAGAGATCACAATCTCACGCAAACATTTCAGTTTAATTCACAACGAAATGTTACGGTTTTTAAAGTGTTAATCTGTGATCAATTAACTTGCTTGAATATAACATTTAATAATTAATTAACGTTTATCAACCACTTCCAACGTGTCTAATTTTGATGCTAATAAAATACATAATTTTTAGCAACATCTATATTCATCATGTTGGCTTAAAATTAGTTTTTTTTAAAACAAGTTCTTTATTGGCAAAAGTATACAATTAGTTTTATAAATAAATCACGTCATGTTGAAAATTTGGCATTTTTGGCCTTGCCAAATGTATTGGATACAATAATGGTTATGTTTTGCTCTACTTTTATTACACATACTGTTATGACACATTACAGATGGGTACTCATGAGAAAAAAGTTAATTAGGCTAGATAGTACTAAGTGATAATTATACAATCATCATAAATTAAGTATTATCTAGTGATATTAGTAGTATCATTAAGTGTCATTCAGTGATAGTAATACAATCACTAAGTAACATCTAGTTTTATTACTACTATATTTATACTATTACTAAAAAACAAAGTACTATCATTAGAAATCACTTACAAATAGTAGTACTATCACTCTAGTAAAATCGATATATATATATTATATATATATATATATATAATATATATATATATCACTAAGTAAAATCTATTGATAGTAATACTTGTACTAACTCTATCACTAGATGTTATTTAATTGTAATATTTCTCTTTAATTACAAATCATTTTGGAAATATAAAAAAAAAGAATGGATGAGTGAATAAACTTTAAGTTAAAATATTAGGAATGACCTGGAAAATAAAAACCAGGTATAAGGTACCTTGGTACTTTTCCTCGAAATTTTGGACTCGCTTCGCTCGCCCTTAGAATGTTTGCACAATGCTAACATAAAAGATGATACTACTTTAGTCTCGCTGGGCTTGAACTCAGTGTAATATAGAAACTTAATTTCTACGGCCTAGGGTGTTATAACTTATGGTTATTAAATGTTACTAAAGTATTATAGTAGATAGCTATTAAATCAAATAATAAAAACCTTTGCCTATAGCTATAGGAATATAAACTTTGCCTATAGCTATAGGAATATAAACTTTAAGATTGCTGGTTAAACTATAATCCGAATTAAATTAGAATTGACATGTAACTGGACTCACTGCGTTAGGGAAGACAAGATGTGGTGATGAATTTTGATTCCATATAGTACTCTGTGATGGCAAACTAATAGTACATGGTGCAAGACTATTACTATTATCTATGGATAGTAATAGAAGTCCAAATAGCAAAATTGACAGCATCTTTCTTACTTTGTTCTTATCTGGAACAAACACCATAAATACAGGAATGAAGTCTGCTAATATAGGTAATCTAGCAATTATCTAAGTAATATGTTTACTCTAAGTATTATTTAGGTAATATTGATCATCTATCTAATATATTATATTTATATATTTATATTTACATACTTGAGGTTACTTTATTACAAAGTTTCTCGATTGTCAATATTTTACAATGAAATGAAAAAAAAAAAAAAACAAATAAATTGTAAATTATTACATAGACTGCATAAACAAAGACAGCAAAACTTTAATAACAAACTTGATTAAAAATAAAAACAAAAAAAAGCATAAAATTACATAGGAAACACTAAACATTTAAGGTGGGAATACTAAGTTATCAGTATATAGCTAATCTAGTTAATCTAGTAATATAGTTAATCTAGGTATTATAATCTTGCTAAAAGGTTCACTGATAGCTCAGCTAATATACATTGTGTGATGTGCATACACTTCCAACTCATGTGCTTTTGGCCTTTAGAGTAAGACCGAAGAAAGCTGTTAGTACTCAAACGCATAATACAGGTTAGAATAATTGCATATGCTTATAGTCCAAAAATCCAGTTAAAATGTGACTCATTTTGGACTACTTAATTTTACCAAATTTTTATGAAAATATACATCTGTCTGCCTTTTCAGAGTGTAGCCTTTCCAGAGTGTAGCCTTTCATATGAATGCGTTCCTTCAAAATATTAGAAAATCGCACAAATTCCATTTCTTGCTATAAGTGGTTCCCTGTAGGTGGTGTGCAAATCATGAAGAGATAATTTTTAAAGCTGATAAAATTTTCTATAAAATAAGTGTTTCTATTGTCAAAATTAAAACTATAGTTCTATAATTAAAACTAAAGTTCTCACATTTGCTAAATGGCCAAAATAATGCACAAAAAGTCAATATTTTTTCAAAACAATTCGCTGACTCCATAAATTAACCATTTATTGGTGTTTTTGAATGAGCTATAAATTTGTTTGTAGTCATCCGATTTTGATGATTAAATATTCGTAATATAGAATATTTTATCACCTTTTTTGACCTACAGGAAACCTCTTTTCAAATTTCAAGAAAACTGAAATTTGTGCAATAAAAATAATTCGAGCTTGCGACATCATATTAGGGGTCTACTCTGGATAGGCAGACTCTGTTTTTTCTTTATAATTCAAGGTATATTTTCAGAAAAAAATTGGTTTATAGTGGTACAAAATTAGTCATTTTTTTTTCAGGTCAGGCTCTTGGACTATTGCTCTAAGAGCTATAGTAAGGTAGATGATGCGTTCAATCTACCTATGTCACTTATGACTGTTCTCTGACTTTGGATGAGGTAAATTACGCAACGTGATGAAAGTAGTCAACATTAAAGTTGAAAAATGTGTACACAATCGTACGGGAGTTTCAGTCGAGTCTTTATTTCAAAATAAGAGCTAGTGGACCATCAGCCAGCTATGGTTCATGATTATATTTTGGATTATCTGCTGATGGCTTTGGCGCACCATTATGTAAATAATAGGGAGTTAGTAAAAAGTGTCCTAGAGACTAGTTTTTTAATGATTAATCATGTGGTTCTCATCTCTCTTTCGTTAACATTACATGCTGAGTTTTTGTTTTTTGTGTATAAAGCCGTTTTGATGTTCAAAGAGGAACCAAATTATTATCATGACAAATCGAGCTAGCATCGACTCAGTTTCCAAGATGGTTTACGCTACAAGATATTTAATACACAGACCATACTATACAAAGTGTGCTAGAAACATAGTTACTTTATGATTCAACACGTGGTTGTAATCTCTCCCATGTAACCATTACATTATCATCTAGCTAATGTAGGTACCAAATTATTATATGACCGAAAAGTTTGAAAATATTAATAACTTGATTAATTTCTATTTGATCTTGTTCAGTCTAGACTACATTGTATTCTGCGTGACCTACTTATCGTGAAAGCATCATCAGCGAATTATACGAAAGGAAGAAGATCATTACTTACTACGTATTGAACAGAAATGAAATTCAAAGAACTCTATATGAACCTACGTATTCGGATTACTATATGATCATAAAACTTATTAGTTTTCTAGTCGTATTCTAAGGATATTTCGAAATGAAATTTCTTCTGTTAAAAAGGTCACTGGTTCAATACCTGTAATGGTTACTTTTATTTTTATCTTTAAAAGATAAACTTCATTGTAGTAATAGAAAGAAAAGTTGTAGGGGTTTTTTGTGGGTAATTCTATTTTTAAAGATCCCTAAGGGTTTCAGAGGTTTTTCCTTTATATCTAGTCTTTGTGTGTCTATAGTTTAGGCTTAAGGCTCTTTTTTCTTAGGCTTTTTCTGTAGTCTGATATCTCTTCTTCAGTTGCCCCTTCTAGGGCCCTTTCTACACTGCTGGTCCAGCTAAACGCATCCCCTTTTTTTCTAAAAAATTTTTTTTATCCTTCTCGGAGACTGGGAGTATCCTTCAGCAGAGTTTTAGTGGAAACAAGATAAGAGAAAGCACGTATTTTCTACTTTCATAAGAAAAAAAATAATATATTTATTTCCAACACGATAACCAAGTTAACGCACCTATTTTTGTAATTTAATTTAGCTAAACTTGTGCGAAGATTGCTTTACCAGTGATTTTTATTATCAGGAACTCACGTAGATATAAAAATCAGGTGCAGGGTACCTCTAAATTTTTCCTTACCTCATTAGATTCTGTAGGTATATTTAACCGACAATACTTTTCTCAGCATTTTTAAAATATAAAATAATGTTAGCGTAAGCTATCCTTTTCTTCTTTTGCGAGCTAAATTTTAGCAAATATTCAAAGAAAAAATGAGCTTATGAGATTTAGGTCATGGAAAGGGAAGTGAGGGGAGGGTAGATCTTGTGTGAGGGGGGGGCTCCCTGTATATATATATATATATATATATATATATATATATATATATATATATATATATATATATATATATATATATATATATATATATATTAATGTATGTATGTAAAGGATTTTTCTGTTTTTAGAAATTTCTATGGAACACGATAACTTTCGAACGCTTCCTCGGATCGAAATTCAACATAGTACTAAAATTAACCTTGTTAATGTCCCGAACCATATTGTTTATGAGATATGTGTGACGTCACATATACTACTATGTATGGTTAACAAAAATACGAAGTTTTATTTTATTATCTGATTGACATATATATGTTAAACAAAATGTCATTGATTGACATAATGTAAACAAATCTCGTTTTTGACTAATACGTTTGAAAATTCGCTTATATCGTAGCAGTATGCCAACTGTATAAACCAGTAATATAACGAAATGATAAAGTACAACAACTATGTGACCGCGTGACGGCCCTCAGCTCTGACGCCGAGGCCGCAGAGTGCCCAAGTGGCCAAACTCTTGGCCACTTGTTTTTCTAATACGTTTCACTAAAAGCACCAGAGCCACATAGTATTATTGTATTAAATTTATCTTAGTGTATGAATCTTTGTGTCTTTAAATAAATGACTTTGGATACGTTAGATTAGTTAAGTGTTATATTGCTCGCTGCTCTTATCTTGACTATTTCGTACTCGCTTCGCGAGCCTTAAAATACAGGTGTTTGTATTACTAATTATTTGAGCCTAAAAATAAAATAATACACCGTGAATATAAAAATATATTTATAATTTTTAATAAATTGTACAATTTGTTGATTCTAAAAGCAAACCAAATATTATTTAGTGTGTAAAATTTACGGTTGACAGCTCACACCGTGTTTACAAGTTTATTTAATAGCTCTTGACAATTTATATTTCATTTCTATTGGTTTACAGCCGCCATAGAAGCATAAAATCGACTATTTCTATTGGTCTAAATAAAGAAAAACTATTTAATATTTCTTGACAGGAGTGAAAAGAAAAATAAAGTATTATTTAAATACCAGGTTGACCAATAGGTGTTTGAAAATGAAACAATGTTATGTCGAGTGTAAAATTGTAACCTTCAGACTACACAATTTGGAATTGAAAGAACTGACCGACTCTAAACTCAATAATAAAATATATTGAATTGAAAGGTGTAACAACTGTTACCACACATTATCGCACTCTATCTTTTTATCTTGGCTTTCTATGTAACAAATAATATTCATTTACTTTTTATTTTCACTTTTTATACCGTATGTAAAATTAAGAAAGTATTGTGTTTGCACGAAATTTCCGAAACAAATACTTCGTTTATATGCAGGGTTTGGCAGGAAGTTCAACCCCAAACTGTTCGTATGGTATTTTCACCGTAAAAAATGAGTTTCAGGGTTGAATCCGATGTGATGAGGAAAAGATCCGAGGTACCCCCGTACCCTTTTTTTCCCCCCTTTTAAGGAAATATACTTTTTCTAGTGAATTTCCAAAGAAAAAATAAGCTTATGAGATTTGGGTCATAGAGCAGGAGAGTGGGGGAATATATATATATATATATATATATATATTATATATATATATATATATATATTATATATATATATTATTCTTGATCAGAGAGACCCCCTTTTCCATCCTTTTGTTATCTTTAATCCTTAATTTTTTATGTGTCTACGTCCTATCCGCTATCGTCAGCAGCCGATTAGTTCTACTTTCATCTACTGATTTTTTCATCCCACATCTGCCTTATTCAACTAGATTGGTATCATAATATCTCATATGATCTTCTCTCACCTGCCATCTTAGATCTTCTAACTTTTACTGTAGACACTGGCGAGGGGAGCGTTTGTGGCCGCGCTAAAGGATCCTTTTTAACCCTCCGTTAAATTAAGTTGGTTGCAAGTCCGTGGGTCAGAGTATAACTTTTTTTTTCGTCTACAGCTTGACACCTTTCTTTAACTAGTCACCATAGCCATTCCATTTCTAATTTCAAGGATCAGCGTAGCTAATTCTCACTACAGCGAAAGTGAGGAAATGTTACCCAAAGTACCCGTAGTACATTTTCGCTCTATTTATTTCTTTCTTTCTAAGGTTAATTTTTAAATTGAATGCAACAGTAAAATGTTAACTTCTTGAAAATCATATTTCCAAAAAAAAGCTAGTCATCTTTGGCCAAATTATTATTAGGATCTAGGAGAGGATACACTAAAGGAGAAAATAATACTGCACAACACGTTCGAACACTTTACTAAAAACATTACAAGGGATATAGGACGATAATTAGACAAACTAGCTCGGTCACCAGACTTAAAAACAGGCACAACTACAGAGGACTTCCACAGAGAAGGAAAGGTCATACAGGAAAGACTTTTATTGAAAATAATAGTTAAAACTGGAGCAAGAACTGGAGCAGCACCTTTAACGATGAAACTAGCTATTCCATCCGTACCTGATGTACGTGACCCATTCAGCGTATTGATAGCTTCTAAAACCTGCTCATTGGTGACAGAATCGACACTGATACACTCGTCAGGATTGAGGATAGGAAGAGGACACACGGGAGCAACATAAATAGAACTTTGAACAAACACAGTCTGGAAAACTATCAGCAAATAAATTAGCTTGATCTGAGGGATCGGTAACATTAGCATCATTATGAACTATATTTACATTTTCAACATTATTATTACGCAAAGTTTGTACATGTTGCCAAAAACGACTAGGATCATCTTTAAGAAAAGAGTCTACTCTAATTTTTTGAGCTTTGTCATCAAGAATGAGTTGGTTTTTGATAAACTTCGATAAATTGAATGCAAATTATTATAAATCTGCGACCAGTACGCTGTATTTACGACAGTATACATTTTAGCGAATTTTCATTATGAAAATGACGCTTATGAGGTTGTTCGGATGACGGAAGTTGAGGGTGGGAGTGAGTGGAATCGGTTCCTATTGGCTTCCTGATAACAAAAATATATGCCCGAAAAAAGTTTATATATATATGTAATAATATATATATATATATATAATATATGTATATATATATATATATGTATGTAAGAGTTCTACCCTTTCGATGGCGAACGATAACTCTCGAAGGCGTTGTCAAATTGAAACGAAACTTTGCAAATCGCGAGATGTTGTGGAGGTTACGAGGCCTATTGTTTATAAAAACATTATGACGTCATCAACCAAAGTTATGACGTCATGAAAAAAAAAAATTTTTTGAAACTTGAAATGGCTTTAAAACAAGGTATTTCGTGTTTAGGTAGACGGCTAGCTGAATCGATTAAGACCAATTTCAGCTCAATCGAACCATCACAAAATGGCGCCAAATGGTATACATATATATATAATCTTGTATATATGTATACGTCTAGGTCAAAGAATCGTACGATATATCTTGGGTTCAGTAGTGTTAGAGGTTGGGGATATAGTATAAAAGAGGGGCCTCTACCTCTTGCTCCATCCTGGTAAGCCTGCTGTCCCAGAGAGACAGGACAAAAATGGCTTCCACTAAACCACGCCGAGCAAAGCAGGCCCGTAAAGCGGAAGAACCTCGAAGAAGTCTTTATATGGTCGAAGTCATTCTAAAACGATTGCGACCGGTTTCAGCTCAATCAGACAATCCTAAGATAGATGGTTCACTCCCGAGTGTAGTAGAACACTCAATTGACAAGTTGTGTTTATGATTTAAGTTGGGGGCCTCATCACTAGAGTCTTGAATAGCGCTAGTAGTAAAAATATATTTGCTCTATTCTCTACTAGATTGTGCTGTAGTATTTTTTTTAAAAACAAACAGTTGCCAATCGTTTAGTAAAATAAAATAAAAGTAAACAAAATCTATGATATGCTGTAGTATTCGCGATGTATTTTTGTTTAATAAAACTTGGGGCATCATCACGCTAAGCAGCACCATCGTTTTCTTAAAAAATAACAATAATTCATTTTTAGTTTTTTAGACTTAACATTTAAATTTGCTATCTGAGTATAACATCTCGGGTTGGCGCAAACGGATAAGTAAAGGAAACAAACAAAAATTGAAACTCTGACATTAGAGGTTCAAATCCAAGGGGGGACGACAGAATGGGTGAAGTAAGAGTGAGAAATTAATTTTTTCACTTTTTACCAATTTATACGAAATTCTTATAGAGCTTTCTTGGGATCACTCATCCATCGACTTCCTCATGATTCTAGCGCTGAAAAGCGGATGGAAAGACTTGATTACCCTCAACAGCTCGTTGTTTGGTTGAATAAAAATAAATAAATAAAATGTCAGAAATAAAAATATGTGACAGTTTCACGCTGTCACCACTAGACTGAACTACTTGAGCCTCCTGCATCCCATCAACTATTTTTTTTTAAATCTTTGAGTGAGCCATCTATGTTAATATTGTTTATCTATGATCCTAAGTGACGGAAACGGTATTTTTATTTAAAAACATAAATCATGAATATATTTTTGTTTATAATGTTGTTAGTTTTAATATTATAGCATACTATTAATAATAAAGTATTAATAAAATCTTAATTAGTAAAATCAAATTTGTGAGACAGCCTCTCAGGCCCGCGAAGCGGGCCTGTGTGGAGAGGCTGTGAAAATTCGCTAGGTACATGGCAAAATGCCATGTAACAAGAACAATAATGAAACAACACATCATAAAAAACAACAACAATGTGGCCGCGAAGCGGCCACAGGGAGGCCCCGGGCCGCGAAGCGGCCCGGTGGGCCGACGCCGCGGAGCGGACGAGGCGCGAAGCGCCAAGGCCGCGTAGCGGCTACGGGCCGAAGGCCCGTATTTCATATTAATGTAGTATCGAAGTTTAGCAGAAAACCAAGGAGGAAATTTAGACTTTTTAGATTTTACTATAGGTACATGTTGATTAATAGCATTATTAATTTGATCAGTGATGTACTGAACGCAGTAGTCAACATCCATAGAACTGTAGATAGAAGAGAAGTCAATAGAAGCAATAGCATTGTAGAGTGAAACGTAATCTCCAGCTGAGTAATTCCTGAACTCAGTTTGCTGAGTTGTCTCGTGAGGACGAGTCAAGTTGAGGCTTATGTCCAACGTAGGGTGATATGAGTCCTCAGGAACAAAAGGAAACGAGCTTCTTTTAACATCAAGAGAAGAAGATTTGCAGAAAATTAAGTCCAGTAAACCACCGTGAGAATTTGCTACATAATTATGTTGATCAAGTCCAAAACTAGAGATGAAATCAATTATAATTTCGGCTCTCAGACGTTTATTGGGAAGTCCATGATAAGTAAGAGACGACAATCAATCGAAGGAACATTAAAATCAAAAAATGTAACAAAAAAAAAAAACTGTGAAAGGTGTAACAACTGTTACCACACATTATCGCACTCTATCTTTTGATCTTGGCTTTCTATGTAACAAATAATATTCATTTACTTTTTATTTTCACTTTTTATACCGTATGTAAAATTAAGAAAGTATTGTGTTTGCACGAAATTTCCGAAACAAATACTTCGTTTATATGCAGGGTTTGGCAGGAAGTTCAACCCCAAACTGTTCGTATGGTATTTTCACCGTAAAAAAAATGAGTTTCAGGGTTGAATCCGATGTGATGAGGAAAAGATCCGAGGTACCCCGTACCCTTTTTTCCCCCCCTTTTAACGAAATATACTTTTTCTAGTGAATTTCCAAAGAAAAAATAAGCTTATGAAATTTGGGTCATAGAGCAGGAGAGTGGGGGATATAATATTATATATATATATATATATATATATATATATATATATATAATATATAACATATATTCTTGATCAGAGAGACCCCCCTTTTCCATCCTTTTGTTATCTTTAATCCTTAATTTTTTATGTGTCTACGTCCTATCCGCTATCGTCAGCAGCCGATTAGTTCTACTTTCATCTACTGATTTTTTCATCCCACATCTGCCTTATTCAACTAGATTGGTATCATAATATCTCATATGATCTTCTCTCACCTGCCATCTTAGATCTTCTAACTTTTACTGTAGACACTGGCGAGGGGAGCGTTTGTGGCCGCGCTAAAGGATCCTTTTTAACCCTCCGTTAAATTAAGGCTTGGTTGCAAGTCCGTGGGTCAGAGTATAACTTTTTTTTTCGTCTACAGCTTGACACCTTTCTTTAACTAGTCACCATAGCCATTCCATTTCTAATTTCAAGGATCAGCGTAGCTAATTCTCACTACAGCGAAAGTGAGGAAATGTTACCCAAAGTACCCGTAGTACATTTTCGCTCTATTTATTTCTTTCTTTCTAAGGTTAATTTTTAAATTGAATGCAACAGTAAAATGTTAACTCTTTGAAAATCATATGTCCAAAAAAAAGTCAGTCAGCGTTGGCCAAATTATTCAGAGTTTGTAATATTTCGTCTATAAATCTCTTTACAAGTCAATGATTGAATTTAAAGCCTAAAAGGTACTACTGAGTAATGATAAACGCAGTTTTTCTATAATTACGTCTAAAAGGAGCATCAAAAGGCTAATGTGTTGCTGTAGTCATTAATCACATTACGTTACGCAGTGTTACCAGTAGGTAGTAGGTAGAGTGGAGGAAAAGGTGGAGTGGGGGTGAGGTGACGTGAGGTAGAGAGGTGGGGGAAGACTTATAGTCTGTAAGTAGGCACTGCTGTGAGTAAATGAAGGCTAACCCCCTGAATAAATTATTATAAATTTAAAAGCTCCATATTAGCAAAACTAGGCACCTTAAAGTTTTCTATGTTACTCCGTATTATTACATGTTATTCTGCTATAATACAAATTTTGATTGATCCTTAACTAAAATTGAATTTGTTCTTTTAGCTAATTCATTACATTTGTCTCAAAGCTTATTTTAAGTGAATTTATTTGACAAATATTTAACTCTGATATTGTGATTGAGCTAAGTATTGCTCTGAGACTCAATTGTTGCTTATAGCTCTTTCTTTATAGTCTTAAATTATTCTTTTGTGATGCTTTAAAAATAGACTGAATAGAATAAATTTGCGGTTTTAGAAATAATATTTTGCTTCAGGGACATAGACTTTTATGGAAGTCCTGCGAAATGTTGTTGAAATAAGGAAATGTTTAGAATATAGCGAAATTGTACGAAATCCAAAAGTTTTACAATATCAGACGCCTGTTATTGTCTTGTCTCTATTGATGCTATCGAAATATTTATTTCGAATCGAAATTCGAAATATTACACTGCATTGCTCAATACAACATGTAATTATACTATTTGAATTTCAATAACAATTATTTTTAGAAACTGGTTATGCTTTAATAAGAATTGAATTATTAATTAATTTCTTTTTCCATTAGATTGGTGAAAAAAATTATTTTCCCTTATATTATGTTGAGAGTAAAATGAACGAGTACCTCAGTTCTTATAAAATAGAAAGCAAATAAACTTAGGTAGGAAAAAATTAAGATTCCCTGTGATTTGTTCCCCTTTGGCGTAATTGGTCAAAGAATGAGGCTTTGAACCTATGATTCGTGCTTTGGTTCTAAGAAACATCCTTTTGTTTCTATCGTTTCACTCAAAAATAAATTATTATTACCTGTTAGTTACTATAAACTTAAATCACTGTTTTAGAGTTGTAAAAAACCCATACAAAGGTTTAGTTGGTTACAACTGATTCTTTTACAGTCAATCACTTGAAAACTGTGCATTTATTTCTCTTTTGAAAATAATATATATTTCGGATGTACCTTTTTTTAAATTGTTTAGTTTTCCTCGCCTAAAGTAAAAAGTTAAAAATAAGGAAAAATGTTGTGTTCACCTAAAAAATTCGAAACTAAGATTGTATCACAATAATCCGTTTGAGGCATTTTCATTACGTTCTGATTGGTTTGCATTATGCTGTCTGTCTATTTAGTACATGTCTGTGTGGCTTTCTGTCTGCGTCACGCATATCTCCTGCTGTGTTTATGCTAGAAAGTTGCAATTTTCCAAAACGAATCAGACATTATATCTTGAGTATTCTAGTGCTACTCGGAAAATAATATTTTTCAGATTACGATGACATAAAAAATTTTAAAAATGTTATATTATAGAAGGTATATAAGATAACAAGAGGCTATCTACCTCTTGACCACTACGCGGTGTTGGCACTGGGGCCGGCCCCCGCCCCTCCGTGTGGCTGCTTTGTGACCTAATGTCGGCTTGGGGGCCGGCCCCTGCCCCTCCGTGTGGCTGCTTCGCCACCTCATAGTTGTTGTGCTTTATCATTTTGTCATATTACTAGTGTATATAAGTGGCATTCTGACACGATATAATCTAATATTCAAATGAATTAGTCAAAGACACATATTTTATATCAAAAAGGTAAACTAAGCAGTCCTCCTCACTATATCCCTTCACTTCTGTCTTCTAAACAACTTAGTTAATTGTTAATAAAATTTCACTTGTAGTATAGGAGCCTGTGGGTGTCTTCCTACCTCATCATAGGCTTGGAACATGAAGTCATTAATTTTATAGCCCCATAGAGTTGCAAACCCATCTGTATTAGAAAAATAGTTTATATATTTCTTCATACTATAATCATTTATTCTTTGCAAATAAAATTTATTTGCAATATTGGGTAGGAGGTGCCCCCCAAACCTGGCTACGCCCCTGGACTCCCCGCTGAATCCGGTATATAGACTCGTAAATCATTATAGGAATTATCATTGTTGTACAAACTTAATATTTAAGATAAATATAATATTAATATTTCATTCAATGAATATATAATCCAAAATAATTGTATAATATTATCCCATAGTCTACAAGGAACAATAAAAGCAATGTTATATAAAAACTACATCCTGAGTTTAAGGTAATTCTATTTTACAAGTCTCTTAGGGCTTAAAATAGAATTCAAGTACATGGAAGAGCTTGTTCTGTTTGCTCTATTCTCAACGACCCTTTCCTTGCTCCTGTATTGCTTTATCTGAGGAAAAGCTAATGGAAAAGGCATAAGATAAATATAAAACAAAAAAAGAAAATATCAGGAAAAATTGCTCTTCGATCAATTTAAACTAAACTATTACGGCAAGGAAGGCAACTTTCTATTCTTCTTTCTATTTCATTAAACATTATTCCCCCAGCGTCTCGCCATATGCCGTCTTTCGTTTTGGTTCGATTTAGATGTATATATATATATATATATATATATATATATATATATATATATATTATATATATATATATACATATATACATACATACATACATACATACATACATATATATATATTATATATATATAATATAAATATTATTACTAGAGAAGTCCTACATGTTAAATTTTAAATCTTTAAAAAAGTAACCTTTCCACCTTCGACGTTCAATATAATCAAATAAACTGATCAAAAATACAAAAAACCAATATCTATTGTAGTAGAACGTTTAAAATACAAATCAAAACACAAAAAAGTACGGGTAGCCGATAGAAATTGATTTATTATATCCTTAATTTACTCTAAGTGGAGGTTTCAATGAGGTTACACAGAGCCCCTCAGACCCCAAATAATGTTTCAGGCCTTCCAATGTATTGAGATCGGCTATGCCCCCTTTAATAATATATCTCTAGGTATATATAGTATATATATATATATATATATATATATATATATATATATATATATATATATATATATATATATCATACTTGATCAGTGAGTCCTGTCCTTAAAAAAAACTCCATTTCCCTTATCACAACCCAAAACTAATTAGCTTATTTTGTCAAAGAAAATTCAGAAAGACTTCACTGATTTTAGTCTATCTTGTGCTTTAAAACATTTATAATATTATAAAGCACTAAAAGTCCCAACATAAATAGACTATTACAGAAACTGAATGCTCTCGACGTTTGCCACATCTAGTTTACCCCAAAGTTGCCCCAAGGGGAATAAAATAGACACTTAATATCATAACGATTCCAGATATGTCCAGTACAGACAAATGGCTCCAAATAAACGTCCTTAATTAAATACATTTTATCCTTTTAAACACAGTGTAAATATATCGTATCAATGTAAATATTTTCACCTCTATTTCTAAAAGACAAATGTAATTGTTTTTGAATAATTTATCGCCAAAAAATATTATTATAGAACTGTATTATTATTCAAATAACAATTATTATTTGATCAGATTAACTGCAATGCTATTCGGTAACTTTATTTTCCTCGGCAAAGCTGTTGAACCGGAACAGTTTTACCTTCTTAAGGAAATTAATTTTCTATTGTTACAATTTAAAATATTAAAACCTTATTAGCGTCATTTCCTAATTAAAATTCGCTAAAAATCGGGTTTTGTACCTCGCCATTCTTTCTAAACTTAATGGATTCTTTAAGCAATGTTGTGATAAATTATAACGCACTTGAACTACAGCTACTAGTAACTCAAAATTTATTCAAAATAACAAATTTACTTTTAATGAACAGGATGAATTTAACTTAAACACGATGACAAAACTTATGAACTTCGAATTGACCACGGAGGCGGCTCCCTGTATATGTTTATCAGTACCTAATTTTAAAGCATAGAGGGAAAACATAACAT